>OY720637.1:85154826-85754826 GCA_963169105.1 Ceriagrion tenellum | reverse complement strand
AATTTGTGTAAGAGCCGCACCATCATTTTTGGCTGCGATTTCAGGGAAAAAAGGTGCACCTCTTACACGAGTATACGGTATATCCCTTTATCTCAGAAAACTTAGGGATCGATTACGAATTGTAATGGAACAATCATAAAAGTAGTTCTTTTTTTTTAAAGATGCAACATTTTGGTATGATATTACGAATAACTATGGAGACTTAAATTAAGGGATTGAAGACTCAAAAATTATATTGATTGTGATCTTGCGATTACATGAACAAAAGATATTCACTAGATACATTTTAGGCTCAAAGAGTGCTGTTAATGTAGCATCACTACATGGGGAGTTTATTTATCATGATATAAATTGGGTGATGTATACACGTAATTCACTTAAAATTTAATTATTTTAAGCAGTAGATTGAAATTATTTATTATAAACTTCAGTTTTTTTTAGAGTATTTGAGAGTCTAATTTTAGAGTTGTACTTACACTAATATTGAAAAAAAAGGAGAGTTAACAGGAAAGATTACAGGCTACTTTACATGACTAGCTGTGCCAAGGTTAATTTTTTTAGAGGTCCTAGAAATGGAAATTATTTTAATAAATAAGACAATTGATAAATTAGTTAAAACTCTTACTAAAATCACAAAGTTTAAAAACACAAGTTAAAAAACACGATGCGGGTTTCGGCGCTAAGCACCATCTGTAGGTCCTTCAGACCTGAAGATGTTGCTTGACGCCGAAACCCGGGTCGTGTATTTTAACTTTTGTCTTTAAACTCTGTGGTTTTATTAATAGTTTTAACTAATTTATCCATTGTCTTATTTATAAAAATGGATTACCACAAATTTGCCGAAGACAATGTTTTATTCATTCGTGGAGCAAATTTTTAAAACAAGTAGGAGAAAATTATATGGTATTTCATTCAACCTTGCATACAACCCGTATATATCTTATCATAGCCACTATTCCCCCGCCAGTAGCTCGCACTAACGGCCCACAACTTTGTTTTACCCCGAGTCACCCGTCTCAACGCTGTCGACTTCACGAAATCATACACAAAATGACAGACAGATAAGAAATAGGCTCCCTTTTCTTCGAAATGAAGCCGTTCCTACACTCCCACATACACCCAGCCCCCTCACACATACACACACTCATACATATATATATATATATATATATATATATATATATATATATATATATATCCACGGCGATCGATTGGATGGATACTAACGGTATACGAGAGACGAACGTCACGTGATATTGGGTCAATAGCAATCAAGGAGGCGAAGTTGGACGGAACTCGAGAAAAAAGGAATCAGGTCGCGAGATGCGATTTGAGAAATAAAAAAGGAATTCATGAAAAAAATTAGGAGAAGAGAAGAGAGGGAGAGGGGCAATCGTATTAAGGACACCTTCCTTCTTTCTCCTCTTCCTTTTTTATCTGGAATGAAAAAAAGGTTATATGTATAGGGACATGGAATAATTTATCGGCTTCGAACTTCCCGAGACGTAGTACGCGATCGGACGTGGGCCCGTGAGATAGCAACCGTTTTGACATTCGATTGAGCGTTCTACACGGTCTCCTAAACCTCAAAAGGAACTCACTGCGCTCTCCACGGGTTATCGGTGGACTCCAGGTCCTTGAACTCCCAACTAAAAACACACATAAAACACTGTGATGGCTAAAGTAAAAGTGGAGATTCTGCCCCTTGAAGTGAGTTTCGATGGTAATTTCATAACCGATAGTGCGCTCTCCTTAGTCCGTTACAGGTTGTTGCGTCGTGGAAAAGTGATTTTAGGTCATCAAATTCTTTTTGTAATTGTACTTTTGCACTTTTTTTTGGAAATTGTACTTTTTGATGGTACAGTGGTTGCATTACTTTGCTGATAATACTTTTTTACTATTTAACACTAGAACCGCCGAGGGGTCATTTTGACCCCTGAGGTTGTATATGTTTCATTGTCACTCTTAGAATTTTTTAGATGGGGTCATCATATGTATATGACTTTTAATCGATTTTAATGCATAATTGGATGCCACTTAGGTAAAAGATAAGTATTGTCATTTTTCTGAGGTACAGGCCCTCAACCCCTCGTACTGCCAAGGGGTCAAAATGACCCTACGTTTTTGTACATCGTTTTCTTGTTTGCTGTTCATGGTGTCTGCTTCGTTGTACATAAAATGGTATTGTAATATATGCTAACCACCCTTTCACCGAACCACTGAATCACCCTTGGTTCCCGAAGATGATAGCTAGCAGCCGGACTGGCATCAGCTTGTCTAGACCGCCGATTGCATGTGGTCGAATTTTGTCTCCCTTCCAAATTTTTTTTCTTGCCTTGTCTTGTCTTTCACAAAGTATCAAATGCCATTTCTCGGTTCTTTCCCCGGTTTTATTTTGTATACTTCCTGGCTACAGACAAATGCATTCAGCGACGCACATGCAAGCTGTTGAGCCGTGTCCCCCTTACAAATTCCACCCTTACCTTGTGTAGTCATTTACACAATATCAAAATGTGGTTTCCCTCCTCTATCCCTGGTTGTCTGGGATCGGCAGTACACAGTCAAAGCTCCCACGTGAAGACGGCCAGTCCACACATTTTTCAATATTTGAGATTTGGCCGCGATAAATGCATTTACTGTGTACAGAAAAGTAACAGGTGAATATCTGCGGCGAAGAGAATTTATCAGAAAATTAGCGGAGGAGCTATGCAACAAATACCTTCCTACTGAGGAAACATCAGAATCCGATGATGGAGAAGGTGAAGAAAAACGGGAAGAGAATAGTCAGGGTCGCGCCCGTAAAAAATGCCAGATTGGAAAGTGTAAAGGTAATAAAGCTTCCGATAAATGTAAATCATGAAAAATATTCGTACGTGGATCCTGCTGTGGCAAGATAAGCAAAACATGTCTGGTCTGCATATTGATGTGCTCTACAATTGTGTTCACTAATAATTTTATGAAAAAAATCGTTACAAATTTTTATACCAGTTTATAAACGATAAAAATATTATTGCCAATTATAACTTATGCAATTGTTAATTATTTTGCCGCATTTATGTACCCATATGTGATTTATGTACTAAATTGTTTTTAAAAAACCGTACGTGTAACTGATCATAATTTAGTTTAACTTGCTAAAATGATAATAATAATATTAAAAATTAATCGTTCCAAGTAATTTTAGATAAAAAAATTGACAAATGTATCTCTTTTTAGGATACAGTAATTTATTTTCTAATTAAAATGAAGAGGGGTCAAAATGACCCCTTGGCGGTCGGAGGGGTAGTAAAACGTACGGCGGTTCTAGTGTTAAATGATGATCAATTAAAAGACAAAATTTCAAGTATGGCTTAAATTTAAATAAAAAGTCGTGATAATTCCAATTGCAGAATCAAACACCAGAAGTATTAGAAGCTAAATTAATTATTTATTATACATAAAATTATAAAAATAATTATGCTTTCTATTCACAACTTTAAATATTATATCAAAAATGAGAAAACTTTTTAGATTAATCGTTGCAAAAATATTTTTTCCAAAAAGTTATTATTCACCAGGAAATACATTATAATTGCATCAGGAATTAATCAAGGAAATGAATGTGATTTCATGATTTTCACCTGCAACTATGCTCTCCAGTGGCCACGCACCTTTTGCAATGACCTATCGTTCATGAGAGCAAGTTTTACCGCATTTAACATAAAAAATCCAGATGTAGGGACTATTACCAATAAAAATAAACGCACATTTATCCCAGAAATTAAAAGGCAGTGTTTTTCTCCTTTTATGCTTATTATTTAGACAGTTGTAGTGACGTGAAGGACAAATTGTAACTGTGCACATCATATAAAATTGAGCCATAACCCATAAAGTCTATTCTTTCGTGAATAATTCCATTATTTTTGAAACACGCGAAAGGAATGTTACTGTCCCTGCGATATACCAGATATACTAAGTTTAACTGGAAGATTGAAAATTCCGGCACATTTTGCACCTGAATAAGTGTGCAGGATATCCGCTATCCCAGTATATTTTTTCTTCCTTTATCTCAGCATACGCCATAAGCCTCTTATACCAACCTTAAAATCCTATCATTCACCTTCTAATTCCTTGCTGGACCAATTTTCTCCTCTCTTCCACCACGTTAACTACGCATTGCCTCTCTTAAAATATTTCTATCACTTACTCTAATCTTTAGACGTTTTCTCTTTCCTTCCATCACACCGCGCTCTTACATTATGACTATATTTCCAACCGTTGTACTCGATCAGTTGCCCTTATTAAATCATTCTCAAACTCTGTACACAATTATTGTATTAACTTTTCTAAAAACATTGTTACATCTTCACCAAAGCACTATGTATCCACTCCCGTGAAATGTTTTAATATATTACGCCGCAGAGGCACGTTCGGAGAAATTTTAAACGGAGAAATTTTCGTTTATCAAACTTTTGAGAACGTCTAATTGTTCTTGTACAGGAAAGTTGGCAAAAAGAGGAACAACTAAAGCTGAAATAGGTGGGTTAGTGGAAGAAGAGTTCTTCAGCCGAGAATTGTCATTAAGGAGCCATACTCTAATGGACCTTTATGCGAAGACATTAGACTTGCGGGAGTTAAGCAGGCCATTTGGCGTCAAATGGAACATAAAATCACGAACCGGAAACCCTGTATTATAGAGGATGTTAATCAACCTGCGTTACTAATTCACTATAGTTACTCAGTAAACTCGTTTTACAACATGTTTTAAGAAGCCAAATTTCATTAATTACTTAAATTCACAGTATTATAGACGAAACATTTTCTCAATATGTTGGACTACATATTATGCAAAACTCCTTCAATTTTAATGTATAAGGGCATTTCTGCAATTTATTTCGCCAATTTTGATACTATAATTTGAAGCAATCTTCATCACATTTTTCTATCAGGAATAAATATAATTTTCTTCCTAATCATAAGTCTTTAAAACAATTTGTAGCACCCAATCAAGGAAGGTGATTACGGGTCAGAGGAAGAGAGGGGGAAATTGCCCATGGGGGGATGAAACAAAAACCAAAATCCATGATTGCTCAATTCGTTAATTTTTAATGGAGTGAATATAACGATCATCGTCGATGGGGTGGAAACAGCTAACCGGCTTATATCCTTTTCAAAATGCCAAGTCTTCGGCAGTCGTTATGCTGGTTTGAAGATAATGGATTATCGGACATGACTGGCTTTACCATTAAATTTGCTAATTACGGCATTCAATGGCATTAAAGGCAATTACGAATTGTTGATAGAAGTATTTAGACGCTATTCTATTATGTTTTTATTCCACTTTTAAGCTTTTTTTTAAATCTGTAAATGGAATGCAATCACTTACATCGATGAGATAGTGTTAACTAATTCCGTTTCGTGAGTTTGCTGGTTATTTTTTTCATAACATAGCTGCGCATTGATAGTTATATTATGAAATTAAGAATTGCGAGCAAACAGGGGCGTAGTTTTCGGCTGTCCTAAACCGTGGACGGATATAATACATAAAATTCCTAGAAACGATGAAAATGCCCGTACAAAAACGAATGATATGTATTACGCCACCGAACCAGTAATACACATGTATGGTTGCAATGATGTTAATGGCTCAAACGGGTGGGATATTTGTTGTTCGGGTTCGAATTCCGATCAAAGCAGAGGACTTTTCCTGGCAAATATCCGACTTAAGAGCATTATCCAATGCTCATTCATTTCAATTGATGGATGCAATCGTTGACAAAAAAAATAGTTGGAAAATATGATGCATTGAAACATGAAACTAATTACTGATTTCCAAATCAATATAGAATACTGAAAACACAGGAGAGCAATGTGGGGTTTAGAAACTCTATTATTGAATGATTTATGCCATTAAATCAGAACTATGACGCCATAGAGCGACAATAGTTTCGAGATATAGCGAAAATTTACCTACAATTGTAAAAGGCGTTAGCAAATAGCAGAAAGACATTTGATCAAGAACTGTTTACTCTAGTTATATAACCAAATTGCGAATTTTGTTTTTGTGACATCTCTTATTCGTTCATATGAATAACTACAAATGACTAGGATTCTAGCCATCTCTAGCATACGGAGTGTTTCTTCATTTTCCACTGCAGTTGCTTTAGTCCCAAACTCTCATTGGCATATCCTATACCTCTCAACTCCATGTGTCAGCTAAACCGTCTACTAAACCGGGTCTATTAACAGATTATGTATCTACAAAAGACTAAGTTGACAAGTTGTTGTGCAGAAAACTTACCTCTTTTATGCCATTTGTCCTCACAAACCTTTAAGCTATCCGCGTATTTAATTGCTTAAGTCAATTTGTTGTCAAGTCCTTATAAAACCTTATATGCACTCATATATGTTGTGCAACGAACCAAATACTTTCACTGACTACAAATCGGCAGAAAAAAATTAAGGTCAGTGTGTGCCCCATGACCGTGCACCAAACTCAATGTTGCTCGTGTCAGAATAATGGCGACGCCTTGGCTGGGTCCCGCATTCTACCAATCACGCCTCGCCACGTCGAAATAGCGCCCCGCGTGCAATTTTGTGCGATGACGCAGCGCCGGCATTTGCGGAATCCGATGGAGTGGCCGAGCTCGCTCACCCAGAGCTCCGAGGTGAAGCGAGGAGAGGATCGAGAATGGAAATAAAAAAAGAAGAATGCCGAAGCACTCGCGGAGCGAGTGAGAGCAGGGTGTGATTGCAACAAGGCAGGGCTTCAAATGGAATGACAGGGTCAAGTGTGATCTGGCTGTAGAGGAGTATTGGAATGATGGTGGAGGTAAAATGTGGCCCTGGTTGGAGATGGTAAAATGAGGCTACGGCGTAGGTGGTAAAATGGGGTCTTGGATGTGGTGGTAAAATGGGGCCATGGAGAAAAAAAGAGGGGTGATGTACATATGGGGCCGAACGCGTTTGATTCCGAAGGTGTGGCAACGCGGGTGTGTGCGGATGGACGTTGATGGAGAAGGCTGTGTGGCCCGATTTAGTAAACGCATGGAATTGAGAGGGATAGGGTATGCCGATGAGAGTTGGGGAAAAAAGCAACGATAGTAGAAAATGAAGAGACCCTCTGTGTGCTAGGAAGGGATAGACTCAGAGAAGGTCGAACACCGATGACAGCACCGATGGAAGTGGGAATGAAGGCTTGAAATTCCTGACTGATCAGGGCAACTAGGGGGTTAGAAGAAATAGGTAGAATATATTAATTTGTAACTACCTAAGGAAACCTCTTTGAAGTTTTTGACTCAAATATATTTTTAATATCTTTACATAGGTATGTATGATATTTTCACACCCATAAGTTATTAGGCTATATCATACAGGCTTGATGATGATGATGAAGTCATACCTTAAGCTTAAGCTTACGCTTATTGACCCATCTGTAAGGTCAACCATTTAACATATGAGATTAAGGTCGGTGGATGTCAAACACTTAAGAGTGATTTTTTTATTAAATGAGTGCAAATCAAATGTATTGCTATATTTTTTCTTCCTTACTTATTTTATGTATCACATTAAACTGACAAAAAACTCCTATAAATATCTTACTCTACGTTATAGTAATATATTGTTACGGGTTCAAATCGAAATTAGCTTCTTAACACTTCAACGAACGATATCTTATCAGAACTGATTAACTTCAATACCAAAGAATCAACATAAACAAACATCTCGTCACCCAGCGACGCCCACATCACACATAGGCGCCGTTACAATGTTTCTTTGTCGTCGTTACTTTCTTGTATTATATACATTAGGGTGGACCAACATTTCCAAAATTTTAGTTTGTATCGAAATTTGAGAGTATTGAAACTTAAAGTTTTTCCTTTTGATACCAAGGTAAGGTATATGAAATTTTAAGACGATCAATTGCTGGCAACCCGTGCCGCAGCGGGGCCAAATTTGCAAATTTTAACAGTGCAAAGGGTTTTTTTTTTAATAATTATGTACCTATTGGATGTATCGATACAGTTTTATCGCGATAGGTAAACCATTTTATTGTAAAAAATTTACGTGGCTAATAAAATACTGTATTGCTGTTAATTTAGCCAAAATCATGGTTTAAAAAAATCGTGACGACACCTGATTGCTAGGCAACACGCAGAACATACTTTTCTTGATCGCTGACGTTCCGATTTTTTTTCCGAAATCCTCCGCATTTTCCGGGTTTTTCATGTTTGGAATAAACATAACACTAAAAGGAAGTTTTTTAATTGATATAATCAAAATATCATTAACATTTATTTGGCATCAGCACTGTAAAGTTAAACCATATGACAAGAAAAAAATCAATATGGATATTTCACATTAGAATTGTTTGCACCAAGGAATTTTCTTTATTCATCAATATTCTCCAGTAATATTGCTTTTTTGCATATGTTGTTTTTATTGATTGTCATGTGTGAGGTAGGATAACTGCTATTTCAACTGCGTCACTGACAACGGTCAGAATTTGGTTACTGGACATGGTTTTTAGTACTTCTCGAGGATATGCCAGAAATAAGGGCTGACCTCTCTAAACCTCGCCCTCACTTGGAAAATAAAACGAAGACAAAGTTGCAAATCCTCCCCAAACGATAAAAGTTACGTAGCCGCAGATGATACAATGTAAGTGAGTCATTACATTTTCTGGAAAAAACGCTTTCAAGCGGTATCCGTCATCTGGATATTCGACCTTGTTTTCAGCACGCTACAACCTAACCACCGCTACTCCATATAAGAACGCTCCGCATCTACCTGAAATATAATTCTGTGTATACTTTGATTGGTGGTCGTTATGCTGAGTTGAAGCAATTTTTGTTTAAGATTTGAAACTATTTCAAATTAGTGACTCACCTGCAACAGATCTTTCTCATTTCCTCCGCTCCCCTGTCAGGCAAATCAAGGCTCCATAATTCAACCTTCCCTATAGTTATAGCGTCAGTCACATATTTTCATCATTTAAATTCGAGGAGGCCATATCTGTAAACAGAAAAGCTTTTGTTTTTGATCTGCAGTGTAATGAGAAGTTAATAGGAGGAAAGCTAATTTTAAGGGGCAAAGTTCTTTGTCGGCTCCTGCACCGCACTCGGCAAGTAAAGGAGAGCGTATTAGCACATTCCGATGCGGCAGGGCCAAGCTTAGGTATGAAAGGGCGGGAAACCTGTAAATGTATTTCTTATAATCTATGGAAAAAAATTCGACGCCATTGATAGTGCATTTTGATGGAAAAAGAGTAAAAGTAAATTCTGGAGCCAAAGTTCATGAGCGGCTGCCAGTAATTGTCACAGGAGTGGGCTCAAATATCTTCCAGGTTTTAGAAATTCCCTCTCTAGAATCAGGAACGGGCTTATCAATGGAATAAGCTGGGTCAAATCTGTTGAAGGACTTTGGAATAAGCCATCTAGTGAAAGCCGCGTGCACCGATACCATCTCTTCTAATACAGATAATTTGTAATGAATATGATGATGTAGTTTGTGTTTTTTCAACTTTATCGATGTAGTGCGTACATAATCAGCGTATATTCCTGACTATACCTCTGTTTAGGTAGTTCTCATGGTTCCTGCATTTTGTTGGAGAATGAATTGGGCGTCGATCTTTTATATATCGCATGCCGCAAACATATATGTATATGGACTTGTTCTCAGAGCGGCATATCATGCAGCAGTGGGACCTTCCTCATGGCCAGACAAAGCTCTGGTCATGCAGTTTAAGAACCAGAGATTGACAGGTCAGAGATTGACAAAAACAAATTTGAGAATGGGCTTACGGATTTCCAAATGTCCTTATTTTTTAAAGGCAAAACGGAGACAATATCTCAGTTTCTAATAAGTGAAATAGAAGTGAGTACTTGGTCAACTTTGTGTCTCTATATAATGTGTAACTATTGAAGTTTTACAATATAAATCTTAAATTATCCATGGAAAAACGGCCAAGAAATAATTATCAGGAGTTTCCGGAGGTCTGGCTCTAAAGGCATACACTTCCTGGCTCCAGGTGCTGAAAATGAGGTTCGATGGATGGCAAGAGTTTTGTATAGATTGAAAATGTTTATGTTTAGAAGGCAATTCCGCGTTTCATAGCATCAAGAGGAAGGCAACCGTAGGTTTTGCGTTTTATTAGTACTTCATTACGTGCAAGCTTGTTTTTCCGCACCATTATCTTAAAGCTCCTATGCAGGACTTAAATTTTCTTAGGAACATGTGTGAAAATAAGTCCCATGGTCTAGTGATTTCTGCAGCAGCCGTGATGGCTATCTGAATTCATTTATAGTATCATAGAGATGAATTCGTCACACTTGCACCCTTGGACTTGTCAGTTTCAGTGGAAATAAAAAGAAGAAAGGTAGCTGCTCTTTACAACGGTGAAGATGCCAGCGATGCCAGACAGTATTAGACGTCCTCATTTAAAGCCCGTCGATGCCAACCAATGGTCCCAAATAGATCTATCTTATTTTATCTCCACTCATTCATTAAAGATTCTAGAAAGATTTGGAGTGAAAGCAGGGTTTTTAGTGGACAGTAGAATTTCAGTAGAATTGTTCTTCTCTATGAGACGGTCTCGAGGAGTACAGGCGGACATGTTCGGTGTTGAACACTTTGACTGTGGTCAATGACGTGACTGAAAGAGCTGTCGCCCTGGCCTCGAACCGCAAACAAAATACAAAAAGATGAGAAACAGAATCAATATTTATTTATTTATTTATTTTCACACTCCCAAAAACAGCACAACAAAGGCCTTTTACATTGGGTGATTAACAATTATCAATAGACGAACAACAACACCTCCTGTGTGTCCTGAGTGGTGAAAAACCACCCAGAAGGGACTCGAACCCTCGACCCTCGGACTGGCAAGAAAGGACTTAACCCCGCCGCCACCTTCGTTATCAGGTCATTACAGATTTCAGAAAAAAACATCCTGATGCAAACAACTGTACGATGAAGATATTGACTTAATTTGTATCATATCCTCTTGGTACATGAAATTTGTTGTTATATTTATAGTTCTGATAACATAATTCTCATAAAAGATGATGAAATACTTTGTTTTAACATATTTTCTCTTGTTGTTCTGTTTATTTCAAACATGGAAAACCCGAAAATTAGGAGTGACTCGGGAAAAGTCTCGGAACGTCAACGATCAAGAAAAGTATGTTCTGCGTGTTGCCTAGCAATCGGGTGTCATCACGCTTTTTAAAACCATAATTTTGGCTACTTTAACAGCAATACAGTATTTTATTAGCCAAGAAAAATTTGCAAAATAAAACGGTATACCTGTCACGGGAAATTTCTATCGATATATTCAATAGGTACTGAGTTATAAAGAAAAATCCACTTTGCACTGTTAAAATTTGTAAATTTGGCACCCCCGCGGCACGGGTTGCCAGCGGTTGATCGTCTTTAAATTTCATATACGTTATATTGGTATAAAAAGGAAAAAAATTTAGTTTCAAGACCTTACATTTTCGAATTTTTGACATTTTGGTCCACCCTAATATACATACATGTCATTTGTATCAGATATGTCGCCGATTGAAATTTAAAATATAATAGGTACAATAATTTTACAATATTAATTTAATTCATTTCAGGAATTACAGAAAGGTATACAATAAATAACCCCTAAGGATGATCCTGCATTGGGGCTGCTAACAGATAAACCATGCAAAAGCAAAAGCAACAGATAAAAATCATTTTAAAACTTCAATCAAATATTTAACAATACATGAAGAAACGAATACAAACAAATGACTCAGAGATATACAGATGATATACAGTGGTTACAATAATGAGACATATATACATAATCAGGTATACTTACTATAAAAATATAATTACGATAATACTTCATTTTTTACATTTAATTCGATAAATATTACATGCAAATTACAGAACAAAGCCTCAATGTATTTTATAAGTAATTACCAAGTTTTTATTAACTTAGCAAATTTCGCATGTTTTTTTCTTCCTTGATGTGCTTCGGAAGGGCATTTAATATTTTTCGTGATATATACACAAGACATCTTTGAAATGAAGTTAGATTAGGCTTAGGTAAAGAAACAGTATTTCTATCACGCAAGGTAAGGACTTGTGTCCTGGGTAGCAAATTCGCTTCGTCGCCACTTCTTAAACAGATATTCTTTAAGCCTATAAAAAGATATATGTATATATATCTGAGAGGCAATATGTTCAGTTCTATGACCAGTGGGAATGCACGAGAGAAACTTTTTATGCATTATCTATTTTACTGTCCTCTTTGGCAGAAATAGTACGGGGTTTATTGTATTTCTGTATGCTCCTCCCCAGCAATTTAAGCCTTAACTTAATTTTAACTGAACCAGTGCCGAATAGATAACTTTTAGTAAATTTTAAGGACATTTGTTTCGTAAGAAGTATAACTTTGAGTAGTCAATTCTTTCCTCTTCTTTCTCCGCAACTTCCAAGAGTTGTAATATTCATTTCTTACCTTTGGTATGCCACATTAAAAGCTAAAATTTGCATGTTCAATCTCTCAAAAAAGGAATAATAACAGCTATAAAAATTGCAGAATATAATAATAAAGTTTGATAAGCCGCAAATCGAAGTGACTAAGAAGACGCTAAAATTTGACAGGCACTGTTCACTGGAGAGCTGGCTTCTACAACATAAGGCACCTGTCATCAGAAATCAACTGAATTTCCTATAAGAAAGCCCACAGCACAAGGAAAACACTCTAATGAGAGCACAGCTCATCGACTAAAGAAGATTTTCAGATTTCTTAGAGAAGGTTGTCGGAGAGTACGAACGAGGTGGTCAAATACAAAATTAGACATGCAGGCACTCATATCACACTACCTCCATATAACACCGGTTGCCTTGGCGCTAAAAGTCTACTGAAAGGTCCCAACGATAAATAAACATTTCATTCCTGCACAGGTTTGCCGTTAGAAAGCCTGAAACTCAAGTGCATAATTAGTTTTTATTTCAATTAAAATAATGAACCTCATTTAGGGCCCTTCATCTAAGAAGAGTTAGAAGGCTAGATACTGCGATGATGTATTATTTGCGTCTGGACTCCCGCAGGGGACCATGAGATTACGGCTAAAACAGGAACTACGTGCGTCACACAATCACAGTCAGTGGACGCCGGATGCTCAGATAAACAAAACAAGTCTTTATAACAGAAGAAAATGATTAACTCAATGAAATATATGTTCACTTAACTATACACGGCTTTCAACTCTGCCACAAGAAATATGCATTTCATGATTTGGATCAAATAAAGCATTGTTAACAGCATTTATAAATCCCTTTTGGTGTTTGACACCCAGTCGGCCGTACTCAAGGGTTAATAATGTCTTGGTCGTTTGTTGGACTTTTTCTAACTAAAATATGCTAGATAAAAAGGTTAGATTAGAATAAACATTTTGATTTATAGCTAAAATTTTCTGTTGACGACACCTTTTTATGTACCATTTTCAAGGAGAAAAGCAAAGTTCTTGAATATGACTTATACCGTGGAACCAATGAATAGTTTTTTTAGAAATTAAAACTGTCGTTGGAATCTGTATAAACTTACCTTTTTTATTAAATAACTCAAAAAATGATTTTATTCAATATTTCCCAGTAACAACCTACGTAAATTCGTTTAAAGTGTTCATTACATCTCGAATCTTTTCACCTGGGAGGAATCTGATACTCCGTCGCTAACTACCTACTATCTCAAGCGGCTCAGCTTATTTCACTGCATCCATGCCAACCCAACATCATTCCCTATAATATGACCCTCAGCTTTTTAATATTGTCATTGAGAGGTAATGAATACCCCAAAGCAACAGAAATGTGAGAGATCGGTTGGAAGCAACACTAGTGTTCATTACTAAGTGCCAATAAGGAAACAAAAATCAATTCAAAATCGTAATCAGTAGTGTATACTTTTTATATTTACTTTACATATTTGCGATCAGGAAAGAGATGAATTGCCATTATTAATTTCACTCAATTGCATAGAATAATGAATTCCAATGTCGCAAACATCATGGGCATTAAATAAATTTAACCTCCAAGAGGCAAAGGTATAGAATTACGGTTACCCAAATCGATGCATCGAATGCGTGCGGAACGGAAATCGTGTTTTCCCAGTAATTATAACGCTCCGTTCCGGAAAGCGGTGGAAGATATCGGGGCTGGAAGGAAATTAGGACCAAATTTAGCCAATAAATTTGGAAGTGATTATAAGTTTCGGATTGCCGATTTTCGCTTCGCTTGAATTCGATGGCTAAACATATCACTACTCTCTGCTGGCGGTAAGCGAAGTTTGCTGCGGTAATTTAGCGCCAATTACAAAATGCAAAAACCACCGCTGGTGCGTAAACTCAAAATTACCCGTACTTTTTTGCCATGAGCTGTTAAATTGCAAAACCGTAATAATAGAATTGTTGAAGATGGTTTATCCCCATTTCTCTGAGTTTTATGAAAATGAACATTTAAATCCAGTAATCATTTATTAAAACGATAATATCTCTTTCGAGTGCCCTGGTAAAACAGCAAGTATAATGTGAATTTTATATAAATGAAATAATACATGAGGTCGTTCATGAGGATATAAATGCACGAGATAAAATATGAGATCGTAACGTTACCCATAAATTTCACGGTGTATTACACCCTGTAGGAAAAAATAATCCTAGAGCCACAGCTGCATGCGATTTATTCAACGGCATTTAGATGCGGCATTAAAATTTTAATAATTTGAAATAAATGTAACTTCTGTGTTAACAACCGTTGTAATAATGGAGTCATTGAGCATGAATATTTAAATCTAGGGATATTAAAAGATAGTTCCTTCTATGCTCCATCAATAGTTTTAAATGGCGCGTCAAGTCTTAAAGAAAATATTTTTCGTCGTTTCGAATAGTGTTCATTAAATTTGATTTCTATTATATTTGATGTTTAGCATTTTTATACCCTGTCACATTGCTCTATTTTTTGTATATATTATCTGGCTTTTATTCAAAAGTCCATTGGATCAATCTAAGATATTAATGCATGAGTGGAGGTAATGGGGGTTCAATGCGAGCAATTTCTTCTAAAACTTCTAAAACGGTCATTGCTATTGGGTGGAGGATATAGTTATGTTAATTTTATGTGCCATGAGTTGATCCATTTTCTCCTAAATAAAATACGTATCAACTTACTCCTAGACAAATGTGATATGCCTAGTTTAACGGCACAGAATATTCAGCGACAAACTGTCTCTACATTTTTCTTTAAGGTTTGACGCGAGATTTTTCAAAACCGATTGGACTCTCCAATTAATATGTAGTACGTGTTATGTGAATTGCTGTTAAAAAAAGCCATGACTATTTATCCGCATGCCCTCTAATATCTATAGATCAAACAGTTAGCCACAATAACGGTGATCAATGGTAAGTTTTCAGTGGCAAAAAATAAAGAATTTCAAAATTATGGAATAAATAAGTAATCCTATTTAAAAGATAATACCGGCACAATCAACCGACCATTCCTGAATAATGTGCAGAAAGAGTTATGTGAGGACCTGTGAGGTTTTGAGCTAGGCAGAAAATTTTCACTAAAACTAAACAGTTCATCCATTTTTCAAGAGGTTAATTTCACTGGATTTTAAGATTCTTTTCGAGGAAATTACACGGAAGGTATACAGTAAAAGCAACAAAAAAATCATTGACGTTCGGTATCACAACAATTTATGCTTTATAGAACGCCATATATTATTGAGGAAAACATCAAAATACCTTACTTGTTCACTTAACTTAGTATGCCAGTCTATATGTTCCTCCATTAAGCTATAATAACACTTAAGTGTATTGATCAATTTTGGAATTACAGTGAGATTTAGGTTGGAGTATTTTTCGCCCCAAACGGTTAAAATCTAGGCGGTCAATAAACTTTACAGTACAATATCAATTTGCATTATGTGCGTCCTATTAACAGTATAAAATAGCGTAATTTTCTTATTTCTCGCGTTGACTTTCAACTAGAGCGAACTCATAGTACTTTGAATTCTATATTCCTCTTTCAAGCCGACGAAAACCGCCTGAAATTCTACATATCGCAAGGTAAATGCTATAATATTCTACCTACCACCCGTTAAATTGACAAAGTATTTTAATATTTTAATGTTACCAAGTCATATATAAAATTTTCAACCTTTTCCGAACTATATCAAGCCTATAAAATTTAAATTTATGTTTGGCAAAAATGTCGCAAACTTTTCCTCAGATTTCTCCCACCTGGAACGATACTTTTTTCACATATTTCTTGCTTAAAAATTCGATCATTGAATCATTATTTAATCAGTTTATCTATTTTCTCATGCGTGAAATATGTATAAAAATATACATAATATTTCCTGTATACTACAGTTTAACGGCCTAGACTAAAGTCATTTCCTGGATACCTTAATATTTTTGAGAATCTTGGACCAAGAGCCTGAATTCCGTGATTCAAATCGGTTGCCTTTTCATTGACTAAGCAAATAACGTAGCACGAATCTTCGTTTAATACACAGATGGCTAAAATCTCTCTCAAAACAGCTAGGTTTCACGATGCACCTGCATCCCGTTTTGGCTCATGAAGGAACCATTCCCGTCCATCCAATCAAGGACAGTCAACATCAAGGTTGGCTGAATTTTCTTCGCATTCATTGTTTTGGTCGCGAATTTCCTTTTCTTCTCCTCGCCCACGTAACCTAGATTGCGCCCCATATCTTTAATTAAAGGTGGTGTGGGTACGAAGGCCGAGGAAGGAATGCGGGGCCTGGAATGCATATATAGAACGAGTTAATGCGCCGCTTGTAAAGGAATGGATCGAGGACGCGACGGGTAGTTTTAGGTGGGAGATGGTCTCAAACTCCTTATCCGCTAAAATGTAAAACTCTGATACGAAATATCCCCAGGATTTTACACCGACCAATACCTAACCCGTCTCATTGTTAGCTTCTAGGCGATATCTGGATGTCTACTAAATGGGGCTTTTCGATAGCCCGGGATCAAATGATTCACAAGGTGCAATGTTACCAAATTTTACACTCCCCCTTCATTTCGATTACGGTAAAAATCGAAAGTGTCGAAAAATCCAGTGATTTTTCATTTGTCAAGTGAATGACTTTCCTTAATATACAGGTATGCGTGAAACTTGGTATAAGTGTACGAACCACTAAAATGAATAGAGAGAGCGAAAAAATTGCCTTGTCGATTTTACCATTAGTTTTTTGGCAATGCTATTTTTACGGGTGGCATTATGGCACTAATTTATATTTCGAAGTAATTTGATGACACATTTACAGTTTTTTTCCTAAACACGTACACATAATTTTCATGTTATGATAATGATTTATTATTATTATCAAGGAATCATGCTGAATTTAAAACACTTGTTTTCTTTCGATTTTTGCTAAAATTAAAAAATACGCTATATTGCTGCAGGAGAAATGCAAATATAAGTACTTTTTAGGCGCCTACCGTGGTTTGACATTTTAACATTTGGTGTTTCATGTAAACATATGTGCTCAAATCAGAGTTTATATATTAAAATTAAATATTTTGCCATAGTTTCTATTCCAAACGCATTGATTTTTAGTATTGCCATCAAGGTGTAATAAAATCTCTAGCCTTGAATGCATCATTTGTTTCCTCGCAAATGCTTTGGTATATACCACCCAGGACTTAGTCAAGAGTACCATAAAACCACGGTATAAATATTGCAGGTACAGAACCGCAGCGGCACCGCGAAAGCATATCTCTTAAACCTACGTAAGCACTAATCCCACGAAGTTATAAGCACGGAAAATGGGAGGTCAAGGTAATAGAAGAGCAAACCTATTTTGCATTGGTAAAAGGGAGGCAGTTAGTTTAGTCATGAATCATGGAAATCACGAGGTTTACTTGATATATTGAAAATGAGGTTCAAAATATTAATATGTCAACAAAAATGGCATAGATCTCTAGCATAACTGAGAAGTAGTGATCACTGTGTTGAATTCTATCATCATCTACGGAAGTAGTTTATCTACCTATAGACAAAATACTGGCCTCCTGATCATATATTTTAGAAAGACGCTAAGATTCCTATTGTAATAACTCATGTGATCGGTAAAGCAGGTATAAAGTAGAAATAAACTTACCAACAGGAGTGTGTTTGGGTCATCAAAAACTGTAGTACAGATCCATGGAACATACCTGTAAATTAGAGAAAGAAATGTTAAAAAATTGCTTTTGATATTTCAACAGAGCGTCATCCATCATGTTATATTCTCATACATAGCACTATTGAAATTTTATTATATTTGAGATATTATTTTGAGTTTCTCAGTATTTTTTATGTGGATATCATCTGTGACAAAACACTCAACAAACATCAGAGCTATGCAATGACATTATTATACCATTTGCTAGTCGCAAATCTTCAGTTTCGTTCTCCTCTTCTAGGTGTTAATAATGCTTGTTTTGGATACCAACTTGTAGCTGTTGTATTTTAAATGCTCCGCAATTCAACTTCCACTCGCGTGATGGAACAACAACAATAATAATAATAATAATAAAACGTCTTTATTAGGCGAAATTGGGACTAGAAAGTCCCATCTTCCATCTAACCCCTATAAGTGCAACCCGCTAACAGTGGACCCTCTGGAGCCCCACACTCAAATCAAGCATCCCTTGGAGAGACTTCTGGCAGCACCAAAGCCTCGCCTATTACACTGAATGGCCCTTGCAGGAACGCCAACTCTCACACCTTCTCTCACTTCTATTTCTCCTTACATGCAATTTCACCACCACTCCCTTTTACATCTTGGCTCGACACACTCTCCTCGCGTTCTCCCCATTTCCAAACAACCTCATCGTTCCACCTTATTGCAAATACTTCACCCTTTCCTTCCCCCACCACTCCATGCACAAATTGCAACAATACTTTTAGTTAAAACCTTTCCTGCAGAGCCGCCAACCGATCGAACCACTCCAAGGGCAGCCAACCCAAAACCTTCTAATCAAACACGCCACGCAATAAACGCCAATAAACACGCAAACGACTGGCATTCGGGAAGGCACAGGATATAACACCCATTACACTGTTAACAATAATCCATTTCACGTTCTTTGCAGCATTCTCTGAAATGATTTTCCAGGCTGAGACCGTGCTTATACTAAGATTACATCAGACAGCTCTATTTAATTTAAAACTAAAATTAATATCAAAGCAATATTTAATTTTTATTACATTTAATATAACGTTATTTTTATCATCTAACACAATCATTATCTAGCTTTTGTATGTGCAACAAACTATTCCATTAAAGCTGCCCCAATATATAATTTATACATTAAATGCTACATTAATTAGAATGAACACGAACGTAAATAGAATGTCCATTTAATAAACCACTAAGTTCACAAGAAAATAAACTACAATAATCGGCTATGACACTCAATACTGAAAAATTACCTTACCTAATGGTAAGTTAATTGTAATAGCAAAATCAAAGGGTAGTGTTATTCCACATTATTACATCTAGACTAGACACACTGAAATTTCCAACTCAACCATTCAAACCGTCAAAGCAGAATTAAAAATCAGAGAACGAGCTAACTTCTTTATGTGAAAGATAGATATTTTCGAGATGCCCCGAACCAATCAAATGACGGCTTTTTTCACAATATATCACTATATGTCGCTATAATAGTCACATATACTAATGGAACTTCGTAAAATATTTCACTTTGCAATAGAAATATTATAAAAGTAAAATAATTATATTAGCCACTGGTGATATCTCAATACTAAGAATCTTATAAAACGATATTCATATATATGGGAATATTTTATCACATAAAAATGCACATGTCTGTGATATATTTAAATTTGACGTCACTATGCAGCAACAAACTGTTTAGCAACGATTTAAATAGTCATTATTTATGAGCTCTTAAACAATGTTAATTCGCGGTTATTAGTCAACTAATTTTGACATATTTTTATATATGCCCCGGGCCTTTTTGTTTACAAGTTTTCTGTTCCTGAGACTGGCGAAAAATCGTTTGGATGTTGTATACTTTTGTTTGAGCGTAAAAATCATCACGTAAGATGTATCTCGGGTAATGTAAACAAACATACTGACGCGACACCGGCCAGTCACGCCACCAGACGTGTAAACCCTTATTAGCCGTCACAATTATGGTAATCTCGGATTAAATCTCTGATACACGAGATTTTACATTTAACTATGTAATTAGCCGACAAAATTAAATTCATAGTCACAGTATCTGTAAATTAGAGTCTGACTCACAACCCTTTTCTTAATCCTAACTGAGAATTAGAGCTATGTTGGCAAATTCAGACCCGATTAGCTGATATTTATCCTTAAGTTTGTTCAGCACGTGGCAATTAACAGCTCATTGTTATTCATAGAAAGTTGTAAATTCAAATTCGTGCCGTGTTAACCAGCCTGCTGAATTGATCGAATTGCTGAGGATATAAAGAACCGCTCGCAAAAGAGCGCCCTGCCATGTTCACATGAAGTCATCCGCGCGACAAATGGGAATCGATGCTGCATCTAAATGCCCAATTGACTGCCTCTTGAAAAACAACCTTTTTTTGCGCACCGTCTGTTTTCACTCGGCGAGAGCTATCTCTTGAGTTGGCTGGGACAATTTCAACAGATTCTCGTTTAACTTTGCCTACCTGCTTCAATTAGAGACATTTTTATGCAAAGGTTTGAAAAATTGCAATTTACCTCAGTTTGTTTTTAATATTGTTCAATTACCCTTACGGAAAGTTTGACAAAGTCCTTCATCATCTGATTTTACGGAAACAGCTTTTTATAGAAACGCAAAATTAAGCTCTTCATATTTCTGAAATTTTGTTTTTTTTTCCAAACAGCTTACTGAATTAATAATTTACTCGGATGCTACTCCGTTTCAAGCTGCTTGGCTAATTCCCGCATTGGACCATACAGAAATATGGGATTGCTGAATGCGTGTGCTGTATCACCAGACAATTGCATCAAAGGAGTGTGTAATGATTAAATGTCCGTTGCGCATGCCCTGATTAAGGGAAAAGGTTTAATTGTTCACAGTGAAGAAATTGTACCTTAAATTAATGAAGGATTTGTCATAATAGGGGACCAATTGGTACATCCCATCCGCTGACAATCCGGCCGACCGTCCTTCTCGGACCATCCTACTTCCCCATGCCTGCTCGGCCGCTGATTCGTCTCCGACCGGGTGGAAATATAGGTGGGAGGACGCCAGTATATAGGTGGTAGGCAGAAATATAGGTGGTCAGGCGGTCAGAAGCGGGTGATGAGGATTGCCACCAGACTCTCAGACTCTCTTTGAAAGCTTAGTTTTTAACCAAATGAGGGTCTTAAGCACTTTGTTCTGCTGATTTCAATTCATACTTAGTAGAATAACGCTATCATAGCAACGGAAATACCATTTACTCGATATTTAAGCAAGCGGCTTCAATCATATTCAATGTTGTCCTCAATTTAGACCACCGCCTCGTAATCTAGGTGTTTCGTGGGATATAATATCATCGGGAACAATTAGCATATAAAAAATTTCCTTGAGACATCATTAACTCTTGAATTAATATTTGTTGGTATTTTTGGCGAATTATTCATATTTTGATTGATAAATGTAAAAAATAACAGCTAAATCAAAACATTTAGAACGCCTTGCTGCTAAACCTGTAGAAAATTGTTGCTAATAGTCACGCTATTCGTCAAAAATACTTCCTTAACGTGAGGAAGACGGAAAACGACGTCAGCGGCCGTTTTCATCACATCAATATGTGTCGATCGTATACGTGGCCTTAGGTAGGAAAAGATCGTGAAAGCTTGCCATTAGGTCAAGAGGGCTATTCACTATGCAATGCAATAGAACACTGGCTCTACATTCGTTAAAAGCCCTGCGCACTAGGTATGGTACTTCAAAACAGATGGGAATGAGTGTTTAACGTGCACAAAACAGCAAAAGAACATCAATACTTGCATACACGAGAACTTTTTTGCTCTGATTGTCCCTAAATACGTTAATCTGGGTTATTTCACAGAATTCTGACTATCAGCAGATTTTATTTACATTACGTGATCTCACATAATTCCATTCAACTTCTTCATGTGCGCGTATATTGGCGCTGATATGTTACAACCTTCATTGTACAGACGTCAACACCTTAAATGGGAAGATCGCCTATTATCGGTTATCATACCTACTAGGTTTAAATAATCCCTTTTATTACTAAGCCACTTTAAGGTTTGAGGCCTGGATTTTTCAGGCCAGCTTTTATCATAGGGTACTTTAGAACTTACAGTTGTCTTATTGACGAAAAAGGAGATTTTTAGTTTAAAAAATTATTAATGTTATAAGTCATGTACTTCCGAAATATAGATCACCCATACATTCATTGACCTTTTTATTGGAAGGACTTCTTTCAGTACTACTACGGCCGCAGACTTTTTATTAAAATCTATTAATAAATATATTCTTGCACTGATGACCATATAAATGAGATGCAGAATAGAATAGTCGAAATAAAGAAACAAGATGATTAAATAGTACATATCAAATTTCATTTTAAAGTATTTCCGAGGAAAATATAAAAAATAAAAAATTTCTGTGAATGAATTAGTAAATTTAACAAATTTGTAAGCATAAATACTGTTGGTTGCAAGAGAGATGGAGTACATGCTTTGAATATTTGTCGAAGGAAGTGATAAGACAGAAATGTAAAATATGTTTCTTTGTCTTCTCATTCTTTTAATGTAAGCGTTGATCATTTTGAAGGATACAGAAGACCTTTCTTGCTTGGAATCGAAACATTTCCCAGGGGTCACATCAGAAAAAGAAAATTGACATTAAGAAATTGGGCAGAAGTTGATCGCGATGAACTGCTCTCACGCATGGACTATTAGCTTAATAACATCTTTGATATATGATACGTAAACAGGGAAACCCAAACACCATTAAAACAGAAGAAATTTGACAGACGAAAAAAAAAGATGACCATCGGACTAAATATGTACCAAATGAAGCGTTTTGTCCAGGAAAAAACCAAAGTGAATTGATTTCCATTGGCGGATACCGGTCAGATAATTATTTTATGAACCAAGATACATATCTCTCAGGGAATCGAATTCCCTGGAACAAGGATAAAGGTTCTTCGTTATTCCCCTGCTGCTAAAATATTTATTGACTAACGGGTTCGGTTCCTATTATTGGTTTCCGCTAAGAATGACTTTCCCTTCATCATTAACAAAAGGTTCTCTCCCATGTGGTAGCATTTTGGCATTCGATTTTAAATGACGATATCATAACACTGACTTAAATGCCACTTACAAAAAGAGTTGAAGTTGTGCTAAATTTTGAAAGGAAGAGGTTTCAAAACAAGTACTTGCAGTTACTCAAATCACTATATCGATTTGTACTTAAAGTTACGCCGCAGGCTTTTAATTTTTAGGGTTCTTTAATTTAATATCTCCCTGCCTTATATGTGGCTTTACCGGTACTTCAAGTTCAACGGCCAATCTTATCTAGAGGTTAGATGTTTTATTAGATTCGATAGTTCATAGGATAACCTAAATTTAAATAATAATAAATAATAAATAATAAATAAATGATACTACTGACACGTCCAAATCACTGCTAATGCCAGTCTGCAATACTCTAAAATCACGCAAGTTTCCTCCTATTGCTCTCAATATTTACAATTTCCATCGGTTACAAATTATCATTATCTGTCAATAACAATGTACGTAAAAAATTCTTTTTGGGTATATTTCAACGTATTTTTTAAATTAAACCTAACGTTTCCCCTCCCCTGCTGGAGGTTTCATCAGAGTATCAATTTATGACTGTTATATCTTATTGTTGTAGTTACGGAGGACAAGAGATCTCCTTAAAAGCACGAAAGGCCGGGACAAATTACAAACTGAGGGAGTTTACCGGGTCACATGTAAAACTTGTAACCGCAGTTATATTGGTGAAACTGGCAGAACCGTAAAAACAATAATAAATGAACATATGCAGGCTATTAGACTAGGATATGTTGATCGCTCCGCCATCCCTGAACATGGTGCGGAAGGACATCAGTTGGACTTGGATAACATAAAAATTTTAGCAAAAGAAAAATACTTTAAAATCCGTCTCGTCAGGGAGGAGATTGAAATCCGGAAGCACCGTGATAATTTTAACCGAGACCAGGGTCTGATGCTCAGCGAAACATGGATACTCTTAATTTCAAATTGTAAACCCCTACAGAGCCATCCTCCGTAACTACAACAATTAGATATAACCGTCATAAATTGATACTCTGATGAAGCCTTCAGCAGGGGAGGGGAAACTTTAGGATTAATGTAAAAATACGCGGAAATATACCCAAAAAAGAATATTTTACGTATTCAATGGTCCGCGGAAGTTTCAATCAGTTAACAACAATGTATTCAGCACTCATGTTTTCTACAGTGCCCTTTCCCTTATTCCCTCTTGTCTTGCTAGCCATTTTTCATTCTGTGACACGTTTGTTTTTTCTTTACTCTTTTGCAATCAAAAATTTATTATATCCAGCACTTTATCCTATATTTCTCGTTCCAATTTTCGTATATCTGATTTTAGTTAGAAGGCGAATGTGGATGTTAGATTACGGTGGCTGGTCCATGTGCTAGGCGCTTTTTGGTATTAGCAAGCTGTCCTTAAACTATGATGCCGAGTTATTACACTAGTTGGTTTCTCCATTTATGTCTTCAGAGTTATATTTACAACTTCACCAAAACTTAGATGTGGTGCCGTCCTGTTTCATAATACCACCAAAATAATTCTTTTTTCCTGCTAAATAAACCATTTATCACAATTCATTGAACAAGAAATATTCCATAAAAAGTTTTTTCATCTTTTGCAATATTTTCATCAATATCACTTGCGGTAAAAAATAATATATCGCGGCTTTCCGATGCAAATAGGACCATCAATCACTGAACCTACTGATTACATTACGAAAATTTTCCACGGGCCAGATGAGAAATATTTTGGGCTGAGTACTCACTAAAAATATTTACTGTTGAGACTATTTGGTAGTGAATGGACGGCAAGTTCTAATAGATACGAGATGCAGTAAGAAAATTATATTCAATTTATAGGAATCACATCATTAAATGCACATAATGAGAACAAAGGGAAGTCATTCTCCACCAAAATGAGATCGGACTCATTTTGTAAGAAGTGCTATTCATGGTCCATTTGAAGACTATGCATTGCATCTCTCCCTACTGCATCTAGGAGTGGAGTAGAAATTCCTTCGTGTCTTCACGACCATGGTCTTCAAATGTGGAAAAAATTAGAGAACCTGGATTTCAATACATAATTGAGGATTACTGGACCTTCCTCTATAGCAGCAATTTTTCAACCCCAATTAAATATTTCGTCTCATAAAAGTATCCTGATGACAGTGTATTACATTTAGCTAAATTTTGACAAGGACTCCTAAGTAAGTTATCATTGGATAACATAAAAATATTTGTCCAAACTATTTATTTCGATAACTTGTCATCACATATTTATATTCTTTTAACTTAAACAAAAAATAAAATATCACACGTGACGATAGCTACTAAATTATATCTCAACATTTCTCTACTCCAAAACATATTTGTTAAAAATAATATAAATCAGACAAAGAATTCCTCTATGCGCTACGTTCCATTAACATTCTGTAAGCGTCGTGGTCGGCAGGTTCTCCGAATAAGAATCTTGTTATGAGTTTGAAAGCGCTATCACCTTAAGCAATGGTACCAAGTTATTTTTAGGAAGACTTCCTTTGTACTTAAGTTTGCTTGCCTGAGGGAACGTGGAAATTCAAACATGCGGAGAATTGTACTCCTGAGTAAGTTTGTAAATAATGTATTCACTTTGTTACGAACGTGAGCCCCACTAGCCTAGTTTTTGAGATGGCGGAAACGAGCAGTGGAAAGCCCTTGTACTTCTCGTAATGTAACTTTAGCCTCGTGCTTTTACTATGCGGCTCAATGATGGAATTCGACTCAAGAGCAATGTTTCTTCTAACCGCGGTCTGAAATAACCTATTCAAGTAAGTACAAAGGTAGGGAATGGAAAAGGAGTGCTTAAACATTGCTTAGCATTCTTCGACGTGAAATATAAAATGTTTACCATCGGAAAAAAGATAGCATCGCCGTTGAAAATTGGAAAATACAATTGGCATACTTAATTTCATGCTGCTATAGAGTGTAACTATGTGGCCGTCAACAATATGATAATAAATCCGAGAAATTGAAATGTAATATCTTAGTATTGACACCAAAGTACGATTAAATTGCGCTGTAATGTATATGAAAGGAAGTTTTTTTTTAAGTTTTATTCAACAACTATTTCAATTTCATAAAGAGAATATTAGCCTGAGGATTTCAGCAGCATGCTTCTATTGCCTTACGTTTTGTTGACGCTTGAGAATCTTGTTTTAGACTAGATGTAGACCCGATCAGCGCAGTTATTCAGCTTTTTTAATGAACTAATTGGTTAAAAATCACTGTCATTCTCCATGTCACAATTTTAAATTTTGTGGTACTTATCACATTAATGTTTAGAAATCGAGTGAATCCTAACTCCTTTCACTTCCATAGTGAAAGTAAGATAGTAGGGAAAATGCAAGTGCATAGTTAAGTTCAACCAACCAGTTTGTTGCTCAAAAACGAGCAGTAGAAAGCCTAAAACTCCCATACACAATACTTTAATTGGTAAATAATCGCAGTCATTTAGGTACTGATAAAGTCCAGGAAAGCAATGTTTATGATTGAAAATTATGGACCCCAAGGAAGAGGAAAGGAAATGTATAGGATCGTTTTGAGTTTTGGGTATCCAGAAAATGGAGGTGTGATTAATATTATGATGGATGAGAAAAAGGACGAGAAGGCAGAGTATATGATTGGATCAAGGAAATGAAGCAAAAGGGGATGCTGAAGTCAAGATAGGGAGAATGATGTAAGGCGAGTGGGAAGGAGGAAGTAAGAGAATATCCTTATGGATGGATACACCTTTGGCGTTAACTGTACCAACGAATGGAACGATATTACAGCAGACACCTATAGCTCCATCCAATCATTATAGGTGCACCTACTTTTATCAAAACCTATCTTAACCATTGCTTTGCATGTACTTATATTAAAAATTGAAAGTGAAAATTACTCTACGCGTTCATTTTCCAATTCTTTTTATCGCAACGCAATTCTTTTTAACCTTATGACATGTTACGCGATGTATCATCAAGATGATACCGAAAGACTTCTACTAGTGATTAAAAAAGGCAGGTAAAACCTACGTTTGAAGTGGTTGTTGAAGTTTGCAATTTTCATGACTTGCTATCGCTGTGATGAAACGAACCTATAGGTACAATATTTGCATTGAAATCTTTGAGGCTTCAAGCAAATTTTACACTCCTATAGATAAGATTAAAGCCGAGAAAACACCAGATTATTAAGATTTAAAGATGCGTTTATTACGCCCTGATGAATATGGTATCATATATTTTATAAGATCTAATTTAAAAATGTAAATACTACAGAATCATCCTTAACCAATGCTTGTAAGGAAGATATTTTTCTCAAATAATGAATAAGTTCGCCTTTGATTTCCAGTGACAATACGGATGAAATTTGCACATACTTGGAGCATAGGCAGAGAACTCAAGAAATTGGCAGCAAACGGAAGCAATAAGAATGGTTTCTTTTATATTCGGGTCGTTTTGAATTGCGTTCTACTTATTGCCTCATCGTCGGCCTCTTCAGCTCAGATCCACAACTAAAGCTTTCACGTTTATTAAGATTTACCACCCCACGGTGAGAGAATAGGATCCTTTTGTACAGAAGACCTTTCGGTTATGGTGGAAGATGATTAAAGAAAAGGTGGAAGAAAGGGACGCAAGGATTCTTCACGAAGGGGAGAAAAGGATGGGAGACAATGGAAAAGAATGGCAAAGCGGAGCATGGAAGGTTTTGAATAACGGAAGAGTTTTCTGGAAAAAGAAAAGATTTGTCGAGGAAATTCCCACGGAAAATGCGTAAGGTGTGGAATTGGTAGGGGGAGAAATGAAAACTTGAAGAGCCCGAGATAAAGATTGTAGTGAGAGAAAACAGCCACGGGATGGAAACGCAAGGCATAGGATTAATTGGATGGGATAGGCTAACAAAGAGAAGGAGAAGAGAATGGTTAAAGTTTCAATAAGTGATGGGATAGAAAGTGAAGAAAGGAGTTCGTTCAGCTAGAGTCGTTCTCACAGGTTAGGCACGGTTGTGAAAGTTGAGAGGAGCGAAATTGAAAGCGATAAACGGGTATCAAGTCTTCTGGATTGGTGGTCAGCGACTGTGGCTGCATAGTTTATAGCACGGATAGGAATGTCAAGGATATGGAAGAAACTGAACCTTTTCCCAAGAAAAAATGCCCAGCTCGAATATTGGACCGCACCCAACCCAAAGTCTTTCGGCACCCAACATCCACCAGCCCATCATCAACTATGGGTCTGTGTAGTTAAGCCAGCGGAAAAGGAGAAATTTCCACCAGGTTCGTTAAAAAGTCAACATCAATGTTACCAATAAAATTAGTCATAAAATAAGCAGCATAAATTCGGTTCCAAGTCTGGGGCAAGTATTAATACACGTTTCATATCCTGTGTTTTAATTATGCTTCTCTCAGTGCTCAGTGGAAAATGCCCCAGCATTCGCTGATCCACGCGGACTATACAAGTGGTTTTGCCACCAGTTCCACCACAAGTGGTTCCAGTGGTGGCAAATTGCCTCAATGCTACGATGGTTTACTATATTTTTTATACATAAATCCAAGGTAAAACCAGCCAATTCCGCTAGTCCTCGAATACATTATTTCGATTACAGTATATTTAGTAGTACCACCCGGTATAGTACCACCAGTTTTCTGTCGAATTACTCTTATCTCATCTGCTTACCTTTAATCGGATAATGAATCCACGAATCGGGTTCAAAATAATTATGGCGCTTATTTCTCCTTTAAGTATCGTTTTTGGAATTCGATACTTTCATTTCATACCACAAAACTCATTGTATGATTTTTAGCAGGCACTATTTTTAACAGTGAAGTACACAAAATGTATAGGAACCTCAAATTTCTAGGCGCGTTTCGTGAGATCGTAACGTGGATCTGGGTTTTGATATCTATTTTCTCTTTCAATATTCATAGGTTTTGATTTATAATCACGAGCTATCTTCATAAAACACCGGTATAGGAATTACAATGAGTTTCTTGCTACTCAGTGGCGTTGTTTAGAATAATATTTCATCGTTTGAATGATCACCATGACTAAAGCGTTGATAATCCATTGGTCCATTATAGACGGAATGTTTAAAATAACATGCTATATTAGCTTTAGAAGTTATTTAGATTCCTCCTGTAACAGTGGCATCTTCACGTGTAGATCTGAAAACGCTCTGTGCATGGGGCACACTTTTACAGGAGTTCATGGCGGTTTTACTGAATGGAGATGGAAGTGCAACGTCTAACGAATGGAAGGGAAAAAGGAAACATTGATTATTGCAGTCATCGTTCAGTTGCGCTCCAAAAAATGGGAGATTGTAGAGCCACACGTGAAGAGATGGGCTTCCATGTAAACAAAAAGAAAGTGACGAGAACCCTCTTGCTTTAATTTTGACAGCGAGTTTTCGTGGTTAGGATTGGTCCTAAAATGACGAAACCTGACGAATAGATATTCATGAGGTGTCCGCAAGCAATACTGTATTTTCCATTGAGCTCACTAGAATAAACTGATTGAACTGCAACTTAATTGCCACTCTTCAAGTTTAAAGAAGCGCGTTACATGCGTGCAAGATTAAAGTAGTAGTATTTGATAGGGAGAATGGGGAGAATAACTGTATGATGAGGACGAATGGTGAAGTAATTGACAGGTGGATGATTTTGTGTACTTAGGTAAGAGGTTTGCGAAAGATGGGCGGATATATGAGGAGATAATGAGACGTGTGAATGCCGGAAGGAAAGTGGTAGGTAGCATTTGGAGCATATCAAGGAATGAGTACCTGCCTAAGGAAACGAAAATCGACGTGTACAAAAGTGTACTTCTCCCCACTTTGTTGAACGGTAGTGAAACATGGGTACGTCAGGATAGGCATAAAAGGTGACTAAACGACGTGGGTATGAGTTATCTGAGGAGTGTTTGCGGCAAAGGTAGGATGGATAGGGTCAGGAATGAGTGGGTCATGAATGAATTTGGGTTAGACGCTCCAGTAATAGACATATATGAAAGGAGTGTGCTTCATTGGTTCGGCCATGTTGAGAGAATGGATGAGAGTAGAATAACGAAACAGATATATAAGAGTGAAATGAATAGTGCGAGAGGTAGAGGTTGGTTGAGGAAATTCTTAGGAGGAGGAATATTAAAAGTCTTAAAAACAGGAGGGCGTGTATGAAGTAGTGTATGGGGGTCAATGAAGCTAAAGAGGAAGAGAAGTTTGCGAGGATAGGTCAGTATGGAAAACATTTTTGAGGCAGTTAAGTGTGCAAATGTATTTATGAGTGAAATTTTGTGACTGAGCCTACCCCTGAGGGGAACGGCGTGATTGATATGTATGTGCGTATGTACGTCGTAACGCTAATTATAATTGATATTGTGCGTACCTTGGGCGTCATGTGTGACCATTGCCATTATAATTCATCTGAGATTCGAAAAATGATAATGACAACGCGACGGAAGGGCCAGTGTTATCACCCCTGGCCTATACTCTCAGCTGACTAGACGGTTCGATAGAGCTAAAAACTCAAAAGTCGCACTAAGTTATGGTTAAGCCATAAAACTTCAAAACTTCCGCTCAGACCGAGATATCTTCAACTCTGTTGAAAATACTACAGCCGTGGATCAGCCTTGATATCCTCAACTACGATTCCCCGCGTTACTTGAGTCTCGGAAATTCATCTCCGATTTTGACCTGCCATGTCAAATTTCGGATCTCTCAGACCTTCCTCACCACTTGCATCGCTTCATAGTTCTTTTTCTTTTTGGTTTTCCCTCAAACTTTTCCTCTTAGCACTTATGAGTATTTTTAATCGTGTTTAGAGCATTCCACACAGGTGTTCAAGCCCTTTCAAGTCAAATCCTCTTACTGTGTAGAAGCTCAAGATGCTCCAGCCGTAATGTGTATTATTTATTTTGTTGCAATTTTTAATTCCCCATCCACGATTTTTATTCAAGGGACAATTAAACCAACGGAATGCCTTCCTCTCGAAAATTCTTTGTGCATTGCTATTAGAAATAAAAATTGCATATTAAGTCATTTATTAACTTTCGGCAATTTTCTATATTCAGGGTTAAAAAATATCTGCAAAAAACTAGTCAAATTGAAAGCTTTCCTTTATTTTTACCTCACACAGGTGACAAAATGCATTTTTTATGATGCACGTTTAAGATTATTATATGCCTAGACTAGCAAGGGTGTTACGAGTTTAACTTTATTCCAGTGCTGGTTCTGATTTAGACAAATAAAAACGAAAGTGTAATATTGAGAAGACCAATTTATTACGATACGCGTTTCTGCTTGAATTCATTTTTCATGGCAATTTTTGCCAATGGTACTACGTATGAGCCATGCAGCCATTTCTATCCATTTACTCGTGGCTTATTGTGAATGACGAATGATGAAAAAATCACCCTCTTCCAGATCATGACGAACGTTTATAGGTCTCATGTGCTGGGATGCGCTTTCAGAAATGGAAATTGACTAGTCATGCGCAGTATTCAGGTGGGCGATGGGAATAAATCAAAAAATGTATTCAGCGCCATTTTAAGAGCTTTTTTTGCTAGCTTGAGAGCCAGAGTGAAAAGGAGCACTTACTGGAGAGATGGATTGCCAGTATTGGATTTAGCCACTAGTATGCCTTAATGTAATGGAAGTTTTGTCTTTCAAATTTTTCATGCCATAAAAATACCGTCACACAGTGATAATAGCCTAAATTAAATGCTTTAGATAATATTAACAACTTTACTAATCCGTTATTCGCAATATTTCGGAGTATTTTTCGTTTTTGATAAATTTGGTCTAGATGCCGGCATTAAAATTTATTTTGTTAAGGAAAAAATTTCATAGATGTTTTGAACTTCAAATTGGTTTAATTATAACGTTGACAGCGAGATCTGGAATGTGTCAGGTTTTCAAATGATATGGCTGTATTGGCAGATAGTAAACAAAGAGTCATAGAGATGCTAGTAGTCCTTTACGTCAAATGTAAGGAATTTTTCAATTTCATAAGCAATAGTAAAAACAAGAGTATGTTATAAAGAGAGACTAAAGAGTAAGATAATGAGGTCAAGGTAATAGGGTCAGTATCACGTTGGAAATGGATGTAATTTGAGCGAGTTGATAGCATTAGGCACTCGGGAATTGTCATGGCTTATAAAAAGTCCAAGGAAATCTAATAAAAAATAGAAATGACAAATAAATTGGACAATGAGACGTGGACTTGGAAATATGGGGTAAATAGAATAGAGGCCTTTGGAATATGAGTCTGGAGGAGAATTAAAGGAGTTAGATGGGAGAAATGAGGAGGCATTAAGGATGATTGGAGAAAAGAGACAATCGAAAGGGAAAATTAAGAAAATAAAGAAGAATTGGTTAGGACTTTGTATGAGGGTTGAGTGCTCACTTAAGACTATGTTCGAGGGAATGATAAATGGGAAGAGAGGACGCTGAAGAAAGATGTTCACAATACTGGACACAGTTAAGATTGAAGAAAAGTACGACTGGGCCTAGCGGCTGGCGCAGGACAGAAAGACATGGAGGTAAACCATTAATAAACCTCCAATGCGGCAGGACAACTCAAGATGATAACAATATCATCTACTGCGTAGCAAACTGTGTGCTCATTTAGTTCTTTCCCACGTAATTCTGCACTTCAATTTTGTCTTTTTTTATTGATCGATATCAGGACTTCCGAATTCTCTCTTCCATACAACTAATTATACGTCACTCAAACAACCATATCATGGAAGGAGAGAAATCTACCATGGCGGGACTCGAACCCATGACTCTGGGTTAGCAGGCAAAGACTATACCCCGCCGTTACCGGGGCTGACGAGGGGACGATTTATTTCAAAAGAGAGACTTCTGTTCTTGAAATTTGTTTTTTCCTCAATTGATGCTATTTTGCTGTTCAATTAATCTTTCCACTTGCATAATTCCATCTAAATTCACGATTTTTGTGTTAAAAAATTTTCCATTAAGTTTTACAATCATACTTGAAATGACATGACACATTCAAAATTTAGCTATGTGTATACGATTAATTTTAGAACATTCGTATCCACGGAAATGTTATCATGCTCGAAAGTGCATTTATGTCAGCTCTCGTTAAAGATACGTAGTGGAGTGAATTGTTTCTCATGAAGCTACTTATAAATTTAGAAGAAATCCTAATACAAACTTGTACTGAAATATTTCAAGCATTGCATAACATTATCAAGCGTACGCCTTCAAAGTTAGATATAGCATAGAAGAGAGAAGTATATATCGTGTAAATTCGAAGTATGAATTTTTCAAGTAAAATGTTTGGATAATGCCATCAATTTTCATCGTTGTCCAAAAATGAGGAGGCGCAAAAAACCGAAAATATACCAGCTTTACGGTAATAACAAAAGTTCCAATGCAGCCTTAGGCATACGAAGAGACAATAGAAAATTCTGACTATAAAATGAATCAGGAAAATTAAACTTTTGGCTCCGGTGATATATAAATAAACGTAAAAGCATATTGGTATTGTAATCAGATTAGTTAATGGGTTTCATTTAACACACTCCTCTAGTGATTAATTTCCAACAAGTGCCAAATAACTCAAAAACTCGCACGTATACAAGTAAACAAAATGTGAAAACGTCTCGTCATTATTACGAGAGAAACTTCATTGAGGTAATATTATTCCACTTCGCTAATAAGAGGATTTGAGCCATTGTTTTATTATTGCCGATTCATGGAAGCAAAATAAGATGCACATACTCATATAATAGAAATCACATCATTTCATGCAAAGCTGCACCTGAAAGAGGAATTATCATTCCAAAGGGCCTCCTTTTGCTCCTCTGAATTGATTTAAGAGAAATTGATAATCATAACAATGATCGATTCACTATTAATCTGCATAAAAGTTCATAATTTACTGAAATAAAAATTATATTAATACTGTAATTGATAGTGAATTTTTCATTTCACATTATTGTGTAGTTACAGTAGACACTTAAAACCTTACAAAGCAGGTAAAGAGGTTCGCGACGGGAAAATCATCATCATTGGTCGTTAAATACTAAGATTGGTTGCAGCCCTTCTCTACCAAACTTCCACCCTTCCTTATTTAACTAGTCCCCTGAACCCTGGTATCTCTTTCTAAGTACTTACCTCTTTATTTGGACTTATATCTCATAGTACTTTCCTCTTTATTTGGACTCCATGAACTAATTCCTGGATCTTCCTCTGGTGACTTTTCCCAATATTTTACCTTCAAGTATGTTCTTCACAAACCCATTGCGGCTCAGGGTGTATACAATTTGTCTAGTTCTTCTTTTCTATGTGGTGTTCCATATGATCCTTTCCTCTTCTACCCTTCTGTACACTTCATCATTTCTTATTTTGACCGTCCATTTTATCTTCAGCATCCTCTTCATGCACCTTCTTCTTCAAGGCTTCTAGTCTGTTTTGCTCAGCTTTTCCAATGGTCCGATGCTTCCGACTCATAGAGTGCTACGATTCATACAAATGTCTTCACATGCTGTTTCCTGGTTTGTCTTCTTTGAGCACAGCCGTATTATTTTTCCCATGAAATCTTCTTAGTTTAGGCGATTTACGCTTGATGTCCTTTGCACTTCTTCCGTCCCACGTGATGGTACTTCTGAGATAGGTAAAGGGACGGGTAAATATCTATATATAAATACTCAATTAGGAAGTGACATGCAGGGTGTTCCTGAATACGTAATTTATGTGTAGCATCATGGTGTGTGTAGATAGTAGGACGGAAGGCGTTTCTCTCGGAAATACAATATGTTTTCATTTGTCTTGAGTCGAGGAATTTTCTTCCTCCGTTTACAGTTATTCTCAGTAATATCCTTTAGGGCCAGCTTAAGATGGACTGAAAATTTGTAATTTGAAGCAGAAACCTGGGCAGGAACTATGCTAGAATGTATCAGTGTTTCTCGTACAACTACTCGAAATGCACCCGTGGCCGGTGACATGGTCCATTCTTAGTGAGATTCTCTCCAGAACACGTATACTTTCGGTGACTTGAGAGGTAGTACTCCGCGGATGTGGGTATATATCTCTCAGATGTTAAAGCTGCCTGGCTCCACTTCCGTTGGTTTGGTTTGGAGATGAATTTACTCCGACATCTTGGTGGATTCTCGAGCCGAGAACAAGGAGCATGTCTTGTGAATACTCGGACCCAGAAAAACATCGTTGTGGTGGCGTGTGGGGTACGCTGCAGATGCGTATTATCCTAGGACTAGACTGGAGACACCACTCTCGTTTGGTTGGGAAGATAATTTATATCGGAGTCTTGCTGCAAATTCATTCCATACGAGCTCGGAACAAGGGGAGAATCTTCCGAGTTCATTTTCAACCATATTTAGTCAAAAGTGAGTGCGATGGTGAACGCGAGATGAAGGATGGTCAAGACGACGGAGGAGAAGAGGAAAGTTGTGTATTGTATAAGAGGGGGAGTTATGAAAGTGTAGGCGACAAGCGTGTTCCGGAGAGCACTGGTGTCTTTTCTAATAAGGGTTTTTAGATAAAGTTTCTACCTACGTAAAATTGAGAAAATACAATTTATGGGACATTGCTCAATTTAAAAAAAGCACTTAAGTATTTTCCGGAAGTGCATAATGAGTTAACTTTTATGCAATTTTGGCAGACTAAATATTTTATAAGTTTCTCAAATGACTGCGGCTTTAGTAGTTCATTTTTATGGAAAATTGTGCGTAAATATAATTCAGTTCTTTAAAAAATATTATACATTAAATGATTTCTTGTATAACCTCTTTCAGAACTCGGTTGTAAGATTGCCGCGTAAGTATTAATGACAATAGTTGCATCGGGGACGCTTGGTGCCTCATTCTGAGTTGAATTATGTAATTTGGACTTTGATATTTTGCCTTATCGATCATAATTTAAAATTTTACCAGATTTAAGCTTTCAATTAAAATAAAACATTTATCTTTTGTATGTACAGTTTATTTTTGCGGACTCGTTTACAGTTTTTCTCGCAATTTTTCTATAAAGTGAATATTTTGTGCTTTCTTGTCACCGAAATTGACATGTTTATTTTTTAAGTGCGACACCCATATTAAAGGTTCATTCTAAATTCTGCTAATTTTTTATTCTCTGATTTCTTCATTCTGCTCGTATAATTATTATGAAAATCCATGTTAATTACATAGTTTCAATTGAAATTCGTTGAGCTATTTAAAATGCGTTAGATGAACCTTCAAGATTATATTTCTAAAATTTAAAAGTCCCGTGGCCTCGTGAAAAGCTAAGTGATTTTTACGCCGGAAAGAGGGGGTCGGACGAGAGCGTAGGAAAGGCGCAGAGTTTGAGAGAAGAGGTAATGAGGTAGAGAGAGGGAGGAGCAAAGAGATGAAGAGAAAATGGGGAGAGGAGAACGGTGGGATGCGATGCGAGTTGGGTGGAATGGACTTGTACGCGCCGCCGCTGTCGCCCTCCCGGGAGGGCGCTAAAAAGCATAACAAAGCGGGGAGCGGACTTGGTGGGGGTGGGGCAATGGGGGGGGGGGGTTAGAGGACGCCGAGGAGAACGTCCTCGGAAGAGTTTTTGAGTTAAGAGTTTTGGCGGGGGGGGGGGGGAGGAGGTCGACCTCCCGGCGACAAAGGTTGGGTTGGGATCCCGGACAGCGCGCCTGTTCTATGGAGCTCGGAGTTGAATGGAGTTCCATGCGTGACGTCAAGCGGAGGGATACCAATCCGATCGCCAACTACTGTATTCGTCTACGTCCACTTCCGAAAGGTGACTTAACACCTGTTTATGTGCATGCGATCATCTTGCAATACAGCCAGAACAGACGTATTGATACGGGTCAAGTTTGACCACCTAATATCCCTCATATCTGTTAAATACTTAACCTTACCGGCAGTGGCTGAGTTTTATCATCATAAAAAATAAACATTCTGAGACGCTATTCACCACAAAACGCGAGTAGTGATGAGCGAGATGATGAAAAATCGAAATCGTGACTTCATATCGTCTAGGTAGATACGAAATTATTGCAGTATCAAAGGTCGCTACCGAATTAATACCGAATTTTAGTGTAAAGTTTGCCTTTTCATTTTAATTTAATTCTAACTAGAACAGTAAAACACGATAATGGAACTTCTAAAATATAATAATGATGAAAAAAATTGGAATTATGGTTATACATTGAAATTATCTCAAAACTATTAAAATCGGCATAGAATAAACAAACTATGAGGCTACCAAAGCATCAAGAGTCGTGGTTAATCGTCTACATTGGGAATAATTTTCGTCTTCAGTTTATTCATAATTATCTCATTATTTATATCATAATTATCAGTTCAAAATACGATGATACATAAAGCAGAGTACCGTGTGGTATATCGTTGTTGTATAAAAATCATGTCGAGTCGATTTGACCGGTTCAATTGCAATACATCTACGGAACCGATATAAAGAATTAAATGCATGCACGGAGGAATACCCTCTTTGAAATGCAAAGTGTCTGCTTACACTTCATTAGGATGAGTACAACAATCAGTTCAGAATACTGTTATGGCGAGTACTTGCATACCAGTAATCATTTTACTGGAGCTGCAATGTTGAAATTTCTTAATATATTCAATGAAAATCGTAATTCTATGATGCATATTTCGGCGTTCTTCATCGTTAGTCTCAGGCATCCCACCTAGCAAGTGTCTTTTTGTCGCCGATACATTCATGTAGAGAATAGCGGAACGACTCACATCTTTCCGCACAAATGACATTTTAACTCTATGAAGACGTTGGCCAAGTCAGCCATCGAATCGACCACAATGACTGATCCTACCAGGAGGCTAACACAAAGGATTTGAACAGAATTAAGTAATATCATCATTGCCAACTAAATATTTCTCCGTATCTAGGGTCGTTAGTGACAATTAAACTAAGTTTTACATTTCACCACATTCGTCATATTTTGGTACATAAATTTTTAAAGTAGTTTTTAATACAACTTTATAACTATAAGAATAAGTATTAATGTAAAAAAAATAAAATCTTAGAAAGTCTTTCTTTGATTTTAAGTACTATCGTCTTTTCCTTGCGACGGTATGCCAAATTTGATTCTTTTATTGTAGACTTTAAGTTTGGATTGATTTTGCTTAGCGTGAGATATAAGTAGTTTCTTAAAAGAGCCAGATAAAAACTTTTATCTCCATATTTTTCCAGTTTATTTCAACTAGTACTCCGTTACTAACACCTAATGTTTTTAAATGTTCTCACATATTGCACGAGCTGACCTCGAGGTGTTCATATTACTCTGCATTAACATGGCGACGAACTATCTACATTTTTGTAGCAATGATCAAAGCAGGGCATTGAAAAAACAATCCTTAAAGCACTACACCAGCACCAAAATAAATCCTGCTCTTCAGAAGACCTTTTGCGATGTGGTCTTGGAGAAGAAGGCATAAGGAACAGGACATGCTGTGCGGGAACGTTAAGAGCAGAAGGCAAAGAAGACCACGGTGTGAAGCGGAGAAACGTCTCCACCCTCAACCCCACACGAACTCTCCCTTAGAGGGGAAGAAACACATTTGGGTGCGGTGAGAAAAAGACACCGTCCACCGCTCCCACTGCCTCCTTGGCCGGGAAGATGGTAGGGGATGACGAGGGGGGGGAGGCAGGGGGGGGGGGACGGCGCGGCACTTGGACGCTGGAGGGAGGAGGAGGTCGTAGGCTGGGAAAGAGGGCGCCTTCCGGGCCGGGCGCAAAGGGAGATTAATGGAGGATTGTGTAGGTAGGGACCCACTTGCACGGCACCCGCGTTTTTGGAGTGTGTGTCCCTGCCTCTCTCCTCGAGGGAGAAATATCGTGTTCCGCTGGTCTGAAGAAGCGAGTTACTGAGTGCAAGAAGATAGAAGAGATGCGGAGAGGAAGAGTAGAAAGGGGATGAAGAGATAATGGAAGGAGTGAAGAGGCGAAAGAGGAGTGAAGGAAGGTTGATGGTACCAGCAGCAGAGGGAAGCATGAGAGAAGGTAGGGTTCCGCAGACGACTGAAGAATGACTTCCTCACGGACTTAGACTGCTTGATCCCAGTTTAAAAACTAAATCATCCTCGTGAGATACAATAAAGGACCGCCCCGGGAGTGGGGGTAATAAACCGGGGTTATAAATAAAGAGGATTAATCATTCCTAATGGGTGAAAAGGTGTAGAGCTGCTCAGAATATTCTTGTCATAATGAGAAGATGGAAATAGGGAAAGTTCACGAGGAATATTTTCTTTCTCGTAGTTAATTGGTGAAGCGCGGTGATTTGAATATTATTCCGTAAAGTTTAAGAGTAAGGTACACGTAAATCTTCGTGTCTTATTTGTACTTTACATGCTGTTATTTGGACATGTGGTGAAGGATTGATGAAACCAGCAATTTCTATATTTTTCCGAATGAAAAAAATGTGCGCGTATGAATTTCATCTTCAGGTTGAGTGGTAATTTTTACCGTTAGAATCTACGTTGTGCTCTAGGATTCGGTAAATAAGAAACGAGAATTCCAACATACTAGTGGTATGCAGATATTTTGTTTCACTGTGAGTATATTCCTGGAATTTACTTCGAGCTATGAATTTATCAGGAGTCATGCAATGCTAGCGAACAATGAATGCGATACTTGTTAAAATTGAGGAAGTAATAGCTAATGTAGTTGTCATCTTTCTCATGAAATTAGGCATTTATCGTTTTATGCCTTAAATTAACTCTTTTCTGTGTTTGAAACATCTGTGTATAATGCTCGACAAGGCTTATGAAATTTTACTACAGTCCATGTGCATACATTATGCGAACATGTATTTTTTAATTTGTGAAGCATCTGCTTCTCTCAATCGAATCCAATGTAAGGAGTTTTTTTACTATCAATCCCTGGTGAGATTATATCCCACATTATTGTTTTATATTTCTTGATAGTAGTGCCTTGGTTGAGAAAATCATGTAACAAAATGGAATGTTTTAATTATTAACACTGTAGATACCTAATTTTTTTGTAATAGGTTTATCATTGTCTTTATTATTCTTCGAAAAATTATTCGCAGGAACAAGTAAAAATTTATACTTATTTCTCTTTCATAATGAAAGGGTCTGGTTGGATTTCTTTGTAGTCAACCCTCAGGTGACCAGTTATACTCTAAAAGCAATAATACTTATTACTGCTTACCCGTTATTCATATCCCATCATGCATCATGAAACTCCCTACGCTTGATTAAGGTTCAAAGTCATTGTTTATTTCGTTTTACATACAGCAACAACAATGAAAGGAATCGTAGTTATAATTTGTTTACGTGTTTCAGCCGGGGTATCTAATTTTATGACCATATTTTGGGTTATTTCTATTATTTCGTGCTTTATTCATTGCCCTAACGCTGTTTATCACTGTAAATGTGTACCACTACGTATTACGTCATACTAAACAAGAACTCTTCGAATAAAATGATCAAATGTCTCGCAGTGTTTTACTTTATTTCCATAGGTGATTAATGTATTATGCATTAAAAAGGTACAAAGTGATGGTCAGCATTATGACCTTCGTTTTTCGATTTTCCGGTTTTTAACGAAGAAATTCTGTATTTTTACAGGCTTGCATTGACTTGCTTGATGATTGTTTCACGATATTTTTCCATATAAATCATAGCACAGACATTTTTTTCCAAAGCAACACGATTACCAAGTAACAACGCGAAACAGCAACTTTGGTGCTTGATGCATCAAGCGTTTGTTCTAACTTACGCTTCATCATTTACTTGTTTCTCAAAATTAGTAGGTCTTTTGCAGAGCTAGGCTACTTTCATCCAGAACCCTTAATTTTAGCACAGACTATGAAAAACTTAACTTTATCAATTAGGCATGCAATCTTTTTCATGGTAATTTCCGCTCACAGTCTAGCTTTGTAAATTAGTCTATGTCTGGCCTCACTCATGAAAACATTTCTCAAGTCTCAATAAATGCTGCGCTACATGTTTGCTGAAAAGTGATTTCCTTCAGGTTTAGCTACAGTTAATCTGAAGAGAACGTCTCTTTCACCACACATTAGTGGTTACAGTGACTCCCAAGTATATATGTACGTTTTTTCCCTTCAAGAATATAGCGTATTCATATCGCAGGCCGGGGTGAAGTCAGTAAGCGGAGTGAAGATGGTATAAACACGAAACTTTTCCAATCTGGAAGGAAATGGCAAACTAACGGAAGATACTGGTAGTCTACGGTGGTTGTTTCAAGTACTAAATATCAGTAGCTAAAAACCGGACAATGCTAGAACCACGACTCCTAGTTTCACCTCCAGTTGGATACATTCTCTTTGTCTTCTGAGTTATCACGGTATCACTAGAGCACCATTAAACCTCAGTTTTTGTGTCGTCCTCATTAATTATATCACCTTTAGGGTATTTATCCTTGCTCAATGAACTCTTTTGGGTAATAATCCGATGAGAAAGCACAAATATCCGTTTTACCATTTATTTTAATCTCTCAAAGGTATAAAGAGAGCGGATAGAGTAATGAATATTGTACACAGCAGTTTTATGTTTATTTCATGTTCCCGTCGTTCAAGTAAATATTTTTCTGAATGCCAGAAACTTACCAGGAGAACCAGGAGGCTAGAGACCTAGGCGCAGGTAATTCGAGTGGTGAATTCGAGTGGTGAGTCGAGTGAAAAGGGGTGGCAGTTTCCCTCCTAGTGTCGTGCAGGGAAAAAATTGTGTGATTTGAGAAAATCGGCAATATAGAGTTTATAGGGATATTTTCAGGACTTCTGATTGATTTACCTCAATGAAGATATCAGAGTACAGTAAATTTATAGAATATTAAAGACAAAAAGATAATATAAGCAAACATTCTGCCGCTGCACATTGTCTAAAATGGGTCAACGCGGATCATCAGGTAGTGTATAACTCCCTTACTCAATCAAAATGCTCAAACTACGCCCATGGCCGGAGAATAAAGGAATAAAATAAAGGATTTCCTTCCAGAGAACCATGAAGGCAACAGCCACCAATATATTTAAATAAGACTGAAATGGCTTTAAGAAGTGGCTAACGCTTTGTTATGGAATATATAATAAATATTGAGTGTTGGCAAGACATTTTCCAAGGGAATAGAGTTTGTGGGATTTGGATGAGAATAAAAATAATGGACCGAAGTTGAAATACAAGCCAATATCAACGAGTTTTCATCGAAAAAAATTGTATACATTTTCCTCCCCACTTCGTTTACACTTCAAAAGTGAAGGTAGTGCAAATTTTACTAATAATTCTGCACGTATAATGGTTGGTCAGGACGACCTAAGAAGAGATTAGATATGAGGATTTCAGTAAAAATCTAAGGGCAGATCACCCATCGGAGTAAGTACTTCACAAAAACCTACCAATCAGGTGGTAGAAAACTGAAAGGTTTAGTGGTTAGATTAATTATAGTCAAACATGAAAAGATTAACTGATGGATTAAGTTTACTCAGTAAAAAAAATAATAGAAAATAAAAGTAAGCTGAATACAGAAGAAGTGCTCTAAGTTGGGCATCACTTGGGCTGTGGCGCTTAGCGCATGACTTGGACTGTGCATTATATAGTGTACCCGGAAGTCTGGAACGTGTAATCCCATAAGGCCCACAAACATCCGCAGGGAAAGAGGACCACGTCGTAGCCATCTGTGAAATTTCGCACATGAATACCGGACGACTAGAAATCCTCGAAAAATCTACTGGTTTATGATACTTTCTGATGTTACGGATGACTATGTCTTCCGCCAATAAATGAGATGATAGTAGGATGCCAATTATTATATACGAAAATTATAGGTACGTTTCTTTATCATTCAAATTCAAAGCATGGGCGTGTGCTATTAGACTTCAAGATTTTCGAAAATGCTGCAGAAATAAGGGACTGGGAATAACAAGCTCAACCAGGTCTATCTATATTCCGCCCACGTCCCTAATTCAATGCGATTTACACTCCGATGGGGTGTATATATTCTCAAAATAATGTTTAACGCATGTACGGGAAATTATACTTGCAAATGTTTCCCCTTTAATTTTCCAAGTTGAGTGATAATTCATCCACAGGTTGAGCATCGTAGCTTCATTGCGAAGTGAATAATGACGTTATGTATTCAAAGCGAGTCCCGGCGAAAATTTTTCCAAAAACTACGAAATTTACTTTCACTCTAGTCGAGTTATTAATCAATATCTCTCAAGCGCTTTTACTCTTCGTCCATGGACCTCACCTCTCATTCTCTTTGTCATTGTTTACCACGTTCAGCTCAGCACTTCACTTGACTGTAATTGAGTGCTCTCTCATAACAAATGGCAGTGGTTGAGAAAATATTAACATCTTACGTGATAACTAGAACTAAATGTTATTCAAAATTCAATATATCAAACATTTTATCCTCTGTATCCATGTAATATCTTACCTCGTTTGTTCACCATGAATGTCTATATTTTACAAACAGCTAGCGAACATGCAGAACCAATCAGAAAGAGAATGTTTCACGATATCACAGGATGTTCACTCATCAGATCATAGAAAAAATCAATTAAGAATTTTGCAGTTTTTCCGAGGGTTTCGATGAAAGTCGTAAACAAATTTATGATAGAATGGAAAAATTAACCAGCGTTCTCGATTTTGAATTATAAATACATTCGAGGGAAAAAATTAAAGATGAAAGAAGTATACCTTTGAAAAAAACATTGATGGAAAAGCTATTTGGATGATCTCAAATGTAAGATGTATAGTTGAACTCATCGTGCCATAAAAGTTCGATTTCAGTTTTATATGTATTACCTTATATACCATTTGTTTTTTGAATTATTTATTCCTTACATACGCATAGAAAAAAGCATTAACTCGCCATTAAGAAAGAGGACGCTATTTTGATGGTTTTTCGACTCTTCAGCTATAGTTCCGTCTTCTTCTGGGTCTCCCGTCACACTGGATCCTGTTAGCAAATAACATTTTTTCCCCGTATCGTCAACTTCAACGTAATGAAGCCTACAGGGCAGGGAATGGTATTTTTGTCTGTAAACAGCATCCTGGACTACGACAGAAATCTAGAAAACACTCATGCCTACTGTATACGGAGTTAGTAACTTTAATCAGCCTAAACGCTTTATGAGCTAAAACGAGGCGCAAAAGTTGGTGTTTATGGCTTGCCATCTCGTGATAAAGATGCACACAAACGTTTTGTAAACTTTTTTGCAACTAATTTTACGAAATTGCGATTTTGCGACAATTTAAGTAGAAATTACTCGTGTAAATATTCTCAGACCTTGGAATACAATGAACATATCTAATTTGTCCCTTCACCCGTGACCGGAAATAACGCTTGATATGTTGGTAATACTCTTATTTCTTAACCCCATCCACGACTCTGTATGAATAGGCAGCATTTAATGAAGGTTAATGGTGACACTGTTTTTGGAAACATGAGATGAGGCCACGGAGAGTTGATGAGATTCATAAAATAGTAGCAGCGCAACTTGGTACAGTCACGACGAAAAGTATAATCCCTTGAAACTGACTTTGCACGAGAATAAGTTAGTTTCCGCGTTTGACTACCAGGGTTCACGAAGTCACAACCTTTCATTTCCAATTTATAAAACCTAAATCTAACGTTTATAAAAATGTATAGCGGTACATGTATCTATTTCTTCATGTTTATACGGGTTTTCCCAATGAATTTCGGACAAAATCCATGTGAGTTGATCTATTTTGTTCGGATCATAAACATCGCGGTGAAACGCCCGATGGACACTACCTGATCTCTCAGATAAAATGCAGTCAAGATGGCAGTGTTTCCTACAGCATGCTATACCCTGCCCTTTGCTCCTAAGATGACCCCTCTCGCACGATTATTGACATCAAACTTCTTGCGGGCTACAGCCACCAAGTTTCTCTACCACTATAAACACGTTTTTACTTTGACCTTCCATGTCAAATCGAAATTTACGGGTACACCAGTTCCGTCCCCTTCGTACAAAACTGCCTCTTCTTCCAAACTCGCAGCGGGGGGCACTCTCTTTCGGGAAGTGAAACGTGCCTGGATCTCACTTGAATGTCCATCGTCCTCAGACTCGTAATACGGCCACGATTCATACAGGGGTAAGAGAGAAAGAGGGAGGTAGAGGCAAAGAGGGAGCTCTCAAATCCTATTTGATGGAGCAGGTGCGGACGTGCTCCTCGGTGAAGGATCATAAGTAAAGGTCTAAGGCGTTTTCAGGGGGGAGGACACGCAAAGAGAAGGGAAGGGATCGGAAGAAGAAAAATGTACGGAGGGGTAATGAAGAAGTAAGGAGGCGGCAAGGAAAGGGATGAGGACGGCGCGTGAGGGAATGGTTTAAGGGGAACAGGGGAGGTAAGGAAAAGGGTACAGGTTTGCCGGGCTCAGAGAAAAATGGCTGAAGGAATGGAATTGAAGGGGCAAATGACCAAGTGCGTTTGGGCCCAGGCGAAGGCTTAAGGGGATAAGAAAGATGAGGACGGAGGAGAAAATAAAATAGGATGTTGGGGTGGGAATCCTAGCTAAACACAGCGGAAGGGAGTAGGGGAGCACGAATAGGGCTCAGGTGAGGAGGGCACGGGGTTAATAAGGATACAGATGAATGGGAGGCGTAGAGTGCAGGCTGCGTAGTAGAGTCAGTGTCGGCGGGGACACAGGGGCAAGTAAGAATGGATGGGAGCCGGAGATTGGGCGAGAAGAGCGGGCATTATTGGATGAAGGCTGGGGCACGGAGTAACGGAGGACTCAGCTAAAATCTAGGCGTGTACGAACAATAGATCGTAGAGGATGAAGAAAAGTAATGTATTAAAAAAGAAAACAGAATGAGACACAAGGAACAATTATACAGAAGAATATAAAAGACATTAAAACGTGCGATAGGTCACATTAAATGGATAAATTGGGCAGCCAATTTGCAAAATTATAGCGGTAAATAGCGGGATTAGGGTGGTGCAGAGTCAATATATCAACAAAATTTAAAAATGGATGTAACACAGATCATTGAACACTATTACAATATTGTCATAAAAATACGTATAGAATTCAATAGGCACCACTTACGTGCGTCAAGACTCATATTTTCCAATATGTGCGATGGTTGGCGAATTTTTGTGTGATAGTGATGGGAGGATAATATCGCTGATAATGATGTTGAGAGCATTGAAACTGGTCAGTCGTATTTAAGTAAAACGAACTGTGGAATAATACCAAGTTAATTTACTTTAATTATCCTAATTTCCCCTTTTTCATTTCGGAATTTCGGAATTCATTTCGGAAATTTCATTACGGAAAATTGGATAAATCAGAGTCTTAAGTTAAGTAACAAGAACATTAACATTAGCTAGAAATTAGTGGTAACGGGTGGTAATCTACCAATTAGGTTTATTTTGCGTAATAGTAATTACTCACAAGTGTGGCTGAGACAACAACGACGACCATGGTTGACCGATTACCTCTGGTTTGCTCCAGATATGCCTCTATGTGCGTGTGACCAACTGGTAGTACCAGTCATACGTTTGAGAACCGGCCAATGAATTAAGCAGAAGCCATTCATAAGCACTTGCATAAGGCTGCCGCGATTTTGATATTTCGACACACGATCAAGGACAGCCATAGGTTTTTGGTTACCAGGTCGTAAAACAATAAAAGATACACGGATAGACATTATATATATCTAATATTCTGTCCGTGTATCTAAACAAGAAAAACATGCCGCGAGATTATCGTGAGGAATTAAAGCCAACATTACAGTAATTTTAACTGAAATCCATTTTTAACCAGCCAACAGCGAATAAACTTTTTGATGACAGGTAAATATAATGCCCCTCAAAACTCCTTACCTAAAGGGGTAATTAAAAAATATTAACTTTCACAGAAGAGAGTGTCAGGTTAAACGTAGATATAGGTATTTTGGATGAAATGGTCGGGAAAATTGTTCAAAAAAATTGAAATGCCATAGGAAATAAAGATACTGAAATTTTGCATGAGAAAATTAATGAGGTGCTTTAAATGAAAAGATGATAAATGATGATATGATGACTGAAACAATAGTAAAAACTATAAATTTTTGAGTAAGAGCTTATTAATGAATTTTGCGTGTGCAAATTAATAGGTTAAAGAGAGAATATTTCCGCAATCGTATTTTTTAATGATATGATAGCCTGCTCCCACGTCTATTTATTTCCTAATAACCTTCCACAATTCAATTCTTTCTAGTATACTAAAAACATATGATTCTTCACCCGTTCTGCAATACATTAACTCAAGCCTTTTTCTTATTCATGCCAGGCCCTAACATAAATACGTAAAAGGAATATATACTTGCATAAGAAATGGTGGGAAATAGTTTTTATAAAGAATTATTTATACACTTAAACGATATCACAAAAATAAATAAAGTAAAAGATTTAGTTACAATATCGGTCAAAAATTTTCTAGTGAATCATAGTCAATTAATATTACTGCCATAAGTAACTATTAGACTACAACTTCAATGTGAATAGAGCTAGATTTTTGGAAAAAATCAGAAGAGCTACACAATAGTTCATGCGCCATTGAGGCTATGTTTCTTAGGAGCAGTTGGTACATTCTGACGGAAATATAAATCTGTATGAAAAACCATGGTGGGCTGACAAGTGTATTGTAAGTGTAAAGAAGTCTATAAAGTAAAGCGAGGGATTTACAAATAACTTGTTTTTCTTTCTTTCGGCATTTGCGTGATATCGGAGTTTGGAATATTGTTCTGAAAATTTCAGGTTCACGGAGCGAGATATAAAGAGCTTTACAATAAAAAAAAGAATCATCATTAGGAAGACATATCAGGCTTGTGAGAGCGTTCTATTTTCAGAACTGAATAGATTAGGACTCTTTATCTCCGTTGCCTCGCATTTTATATTAATGTGTCACATAATTCTTCTGCTCCCGTAGCAACTGCGAGATTTTTACGGAAACACGTGCCATTTTCAAGGTCATGAAAATCATACACATGTCGATTCTTGAAGTGGCTGAATGCATTGGGAATCGTAGCCATTTCTCCTCCACTTTTGTCTTCCTAAGAACATGGAAGTGGCTCCTAGACTCCTATCTCTTTCACGGAAATAAAACATTTATGGGAGATCGGCACTTAAAATGAAATTTTACGTATCACTGAGACTAAGATAGGCGTATAGAGTGCTCTGCGGGGTAGTTCTTCCTTTCAAACATCGATATAGGAGAAGATGAAAATGATAAGCTTAAATTATAAAGTGCCATTGATGTAAAAATGATTTGAGTTAAACAAGGTCCCCAAGTACATTCGTAACTAAGTATCATACATATCTGGCTAACTAATCATAGGAGCTTCCTCTGATCTGTAACATTTTTACGAAGTATAAGCGTCATTTAAAGGAATTATATTTTTATTTGAACAAATAGGATATAATTATGTTAAAACAATATTATCAAAATATTTATAAGATATTTTCGTTATTTAAATTTAAATTTTATGATTATATTGCCATCCAGTTTTTGAGAAAATATTTAATATATAAACTAATTTAAATAAAAATATTAATACATGAACTCATCCGAAAATAAATTTGAACAATAAAACGCCGTATTCTCAGCGTTATGTCAGGAATTAATATTTTTACGTCACATCAGTCAGTTTTACGGGTTTATAAAATCGATTTTAGGATATCTCAAGGAAGTCAGGTGGAAATATTACAGTGAATATTACGAGGGGGGTGAAATTGGAGTAGAAAATTAAAATCATAACTTCCTACTTATATTCAGAGGCGTGCTATCAACGGTAACGGATGAGAATTATAATGAATGCCATGAAAGAAATAACGTAATATTTATTTTACACGAGAAGGATAGAACGAGAATTGAATCTAACACTTCGAAATCGGCAACGGTGGCGTGCCGACATTACAAAACGGTCTTTTCCTTCTAGCTTTAGAAAATAGTTTTGACGCCTTGTACGATCAATCCTCGCTAGTTGCAAAAATTTCGCAGACACTCCGCACCCAGCCCACCCACTGAGATCCGCCAACACCGAGGGCGGCATTACCTATGGGACTATCCCGGAGAACGGGCGCGCTTTATTTCAAGTGGACGCAGACCCAGGAGATTGCCGGTCGCCCGCACTCAACAGAGAACGCGGAGGGTTTGGACGGGTTAGGAGGAGGAATGGGAGGGAAACAGTCTGATGGGGCTGAAAAGTATGTCACAGGTCAGTCAAGGGAACGCAGAGTAGGAGAGGGATAGAGAGGAAGAGAGAGAGGGAGAGAGCAGAGTTACAGAGGGACGGAAATACTGCTCGAAAAGGTCGGCAGCGTACGAATGAATGGGAAGCGTGATTGATGTTTGTTGGAAGTGTTTGACGTCGGAGAATGGATTTTGATGGGATACCGGAAAAGGGTACAAGATGGGGATTGCCGCTGCCCCGACGCGGTGACGATTGTAATTGGAATGAAAAGAGGTCGAACGACGAAAGAGCACATAGTCGACGGAACAGCTTGAGAGAGAAAGAGGGGGAGATTAAAGGAAATTTCTGCTGGCTGGAGAGATACCCAAGAATTTCGTAGCTCCGGTGACTTCCCGTAGGACAATGGATAATAATGGGTCGAACCAAGAGCCATCAAAAGAAAAATCGGTAGAAAAGAGTGAATATGAGATTTCCCGTCGGAATATATTTTTTTCTTCAATGCCGGAGATTTTGGAAGAATTGGTTTGAAGGAAAATTCCCCTGTGGCGTTCAAAGAATTAAACCGGATCCTTTGCAGCAAGAGGTAAGATTTTGGCCGCATTGAATGATTTTAAATGGAAATTACGCCTACAAGTGAGCCAGCAAATTTTCAATGCAATTACATCCAGCATTTACAAAAATGCTGTAGATGGTCGTGAAAAGAATGTCATAAATGCTTTTTTTGCCCTAATCGTCTTGTAGATAAAAAATTCGTGAAAGGGTCCCCATACACCTCGAAACACCATGGGTCAGCTCAAGGTTTCTATCCCGTTATGAGAGTACATATTCTACGATAGCAAGTTTTGCACCTTCTGTTTACTCAATCTATCCATTTAGAGATGTACAATATCAAACACACCCATGAAGAGAGATTTTGTAATAGTTGCATATAAACAAGTACTTGTCATTCCGTATTTTGTTCTAGCTAAACTTCAGGTACATGAAAAAGTGCTTGTATTATTTATGAAATATAAAATTGCTAAATTCTGTACCAGTGAAATAAAAAAGACAAACATTTAATACCTTCTTTAATATAAATTAGCCTATTCCTCCTTTCAACAGTAAGGTATCCTTTCCTATGACTACGTGCATGATACGTCTTAGTTAGCACCATCACTAGTTATTTTATCCTCAGTTTAGTTGATTGCAGCCCTCTACTACACTCCGTCCTCTGATAGCTTATTTATGATCATGTAGGTCTTTTTTTCATCACCTGTTTTAATTGGCCAGGATACCTTGTTCTACCTGGCGGGACTTTCCCCGCTATTTATCCCTACATCATCCTTCCCACAAATTGGTGGTTTCCCCAAGTGTAGTCCTCCATCCACAAGCTCTCCTTCTCATATTTCTTGAGAGAAAATATCAGTCCTGATTAGTTTTGCTTGTAATATCGGAAATCTTATGAGCCAGTACGTGTCTTAATATCTTACGTGGATCTCAAGAACCAGTTTGGTTCTAAAGCGGATATTTCTTCACAAAATTTTTTGAGATTATCGTGGCCTGCATTAAATATTTGATCGCAACAAAGCAGATAGTCAGAAGAGAAAAATTAACAAAATGAGAAAAAATACATAAGAAAAATATATAAATTACCACTGTAGCTAATTTGATCAAGTATTAAAGAATTTTTTATAATAATTTATAGTTTAGTAAGATTTGACTATCTAATCTGCTAGTTTGCATAATTGGTCTTTTTACAGATTAGAAGTTCTATAATGCGACCATAAAACGTTTCAGAAAAAATGAACAGCAAATAAATTTACAACCAAATAAATAAAGAAAAAGTGAAAACTTCTAATGCTTTACGGTTAATTTTCATATTCAGAAGTTAAATGGACCTTTGTGTTTTCCCAAGTAAAGTTAGTACCTAAATTGGCATACGTCATTTTCAAGCCCTTAAGATGGTAGCTCAATGAGAAAGTTTTATGGAGAGTTCAAGTGGGCGATAGACACACAAAGAAATGACTAAAAATTGTTAAAAATCTCAGTCGCGTGAAACTACCCCTACAGACTTAGATATACTTGAAGACCCATACATGAACGGTGGAGTTACGACGCGTTGTTAGAGACTCTTCATTTCCCTCGAGATAGAATTTTCAAGACATTCTCCAGAAACTGATGCGCCTATGTTTGAAGTAGAAACCTCTTGTGTTTTTTTTCCCTTTTCTGCCAAGGAGAACTTGGGCGAAACTCTTTGAAGTCACATATTTTACGTCTTCGGCCCGTGAGCAGTTGGAAAATACCGAGAAGAGAAGCTTGAGGCATGGACTGAAGCTGAGGTTAGTGAAAGATTGAAGGAACGTAAATTGCGTGGGTGCGTGAATTAGTTCTTGTCTGGGTGAAGGGTACAAGAGATTCGGCAGAAAGGAGAGAGTGCGGTAGGAAAACATGCTGGAAGTCCGATAGGATGAGAATTGAGAGGTAAGTTTCTTCCATAGAAGTAGACCAGGGAAAAGTAAAATATGCTTACTGCTGTATAAAGATGTTTCAGTGAGCTGAATTCTGTTCTCTCATAGACAAGCGTCTCTTCTAATTTCAGATTCAAGCATAAATATGATTATCATTTGGAAATTTTTAGAGTTAAAGGTGAACTCTCAGAAGAGGAAGCAAGGTTTGATATAGAGTTGAGGTGAAAACAATTACTCTGGCCTAGTTAACTAAGAAAACTATTGATAAACTATTTAAAAAATCACGTAAGAGATAAACGTAGTACGTATCAGCCTTTTTATTATTATTTGGCGAAGAAACATAGTAGAGCAGGACCATATTCATCAAAAAATATTAGAGACTACACAAATTTGGAACTATTATAAAATTGCCGTCTTGAGTCATTTGTCATTTGGCTTTTCATTGGTTTTTAGGTTTTTGACATGACATTCTTGACTAAAAATGACTTAATTATAAACACTAATACCTTAATCATAAACCATAATCCAATATATATCCAATGAAATCAGAATATTGGAGGTGTTTAGGAAGTTCAAACAAAGTTTTCCTGATTTATATTACTTTTGTTTCAAGATCAACCAATTTTAACGGAATTATACACTCAATTAACTAATTGAAGATTTAAGATGGTAGATATTGAATATAAGAGACAAATTATGTTATCATTTATAACGGTAAAAATTTGTTTTGCCTTGTAGTCTGTTTAGCCATTTGTAACGAAAAACAACCATGATATTTGAATGATCGGAATTGTTTACATAATCAAAAGGCACTGAACTAACCTTGCGATAACATTTTTGCCAGTCTCAAGAAATAATGTAGCGCTCTTAAAAGATTCAACTTAAAACATAATACAGTAAAGTAGTGTAAAGTAAAGCCTTCAATTGATAATTTTCCATGTAATTACTAGGTCGAAAAACGAGAAGGTGGTAGATATGATTGGTAGAAACTTCTAGAAGAAACTTCTAGAGGATACGCTGATGGTCTGAGGAGAAATTCGGGGCGATGGGATGCTGAAGGCCGCGATTCAGGAGGGTTCTCTTGGGTAAGCGAGGAAGAGAAGAGGGTGTTAAGAAAGGGACGGTCAGAGTTAGGATTAATGTTGAGAATTAAGAAGTGCGTTGGTAGTGTTAGGTTACACCTAGAGGATTTGATGCCCTCAATTGCCTATCTACTTTCTACCCTACGAGCCACTGTTGGAGCGTGAGGCAGGAGGCGTTTGGACACCAGCAGTGAAAAGGTGTAAGAAGAGCCTTATATCGTTATGGAATAGTGAAGTGAATTTTTGGAGTGCTTTTAGAAAAACTAAGTTAGGAGACTTGAGTCGTGAACTGCAGCAAAATGATCTTCAAATTAAAGATCTGAGGTTGTCCTGGCAAATTACTGAAAAAAAATATTTCTCCAGAAAACTAAAATGTCTTGATCGACGTTATGGTGGTATATTCCACCATTGTATAATAGGTATTGTCATTTATTCAAAAGATAAGTGTTATCATGATATATTAACACACAATAAATATAAGAAAACAATACATTTTTGTACCAATCTGTTTGGTAATGTATTTCCCGTATGTCACTGCTTCTGTTGGACTTAAAGATGTAGTATGGCGTCAAAATTGTATTCTCTGAGTCACACTGAAACGCACCAACTCTGAGTTTCTCAAGCAATCTAATCCTATTTCAAATCTTTAAAATTCAGGCCAATACTAATAGAATTATGTATCCATACATCTATGATCCATCACAATCAAATCGTGTCAAAACTCCCGCCGGAAAGCAGTGGCTCCCAGTATTTCAGCTTTTCATCCCTAGTGATTGGTTAGGTGGGACGGAGGGTAAAAGGTGTGTTGGCTGCTATGTGCGTCCCCTGCCGCTGGCGCATTTGGGGCCAAAGGTGTTGTGCCGGAAGGGAGAGTGTGGATTGTTCGAGGGAGCGAAAGAATAGAACCCTGGTGAGGGAAAGGGGAAAAGGGTGTGAGATGGAGGAGGTCGGCTGCGAGAGGAAAGTGGCGGGCGGAATCGGAGGGAAAAGAATGGGTTGGGTTGCGGGAGAAAGCTTAAGGTTAGGGTGCGCCTCTCCGCTTGTGTGCTCCGAGTGTGGCCAGGTGCTTCTGTGGGCGTGCGAGAGATCTCTCCTGTGTAGGCGGCGGGGTGAGAGAGGGAAGAGGCGAGGTGTGGTGTATGGCGGTGGAAGCTGGGAGGGGGATGAACGCTAAGAATTAATGGGCGGAAGGAAAGTGGTGGTGGTAGGAGATGGTGAAGGGGAGGAAGGCGAAAAAAAAATGAAAGAGGCTTGGCGCCGCGGAGTGGTTTGGGGCAGAAATGCTGGATGAATTAAAATTGATGCGAAGAGTATTAAAATGTGTAATTCAGTTTATTTTTAATTTTTATGAGGTATTATATGGTTACCATGAAATTTTAAAACCTTTATTCAGATTTATAATTCGTACAATTGTAAATTTGTTCGAAAATAATTTCCATACAGTTATGCAACTGTACAAAATTATATTTTTATATCCTTAGAATTTACGAATTAGGTTTACTCCACAAACTTAGTACGAAATCATCAGTCTCTATCTTCTGAGTTATATACAGTGAAACATTTATTATGCGGCAACCGCGGGACCCAAGATGTAATGGCCTCATTTATAAGTGACCGCTGAAGGGACGCAAAATTAACATTCCTTAAATGTATGGGAAATTCATTTTGGTCCCAAAAAATTGGCCAAGGAAAGTTAAAGGCATAAGGAAAGTGGCCACGGCAGCAGGTTTATCTGTATAATCCTAACGTTTAACTACTTATGTGCCTACTAGATTATACAGACATTTGTTTATAGGGTGGCTTAAGAGGAATAAATGCAAATTCTGAAGGTTTTAACCGAGATGATTTCAATCAGCAATTGTCCAATGAATTCTTAAGCACAACAAATAAATATAACAAGATAAGAAAAAACAGTCTTCTGATCACAGGTTTAGTACGGACACCATAAAATCCAAGAAAATCCTTGAAATTGGAAATAATTCTTCTTTATTAAATTTTTTATTAGATTTGTTTCTATTAATAACATGGGAACGAAATATTATTATCCTTTCTAAGAATTTAACTAATTTAATTTTCTCTCATTCGCAATATTGAACTTCTCTCTTCATTTATAACGGAGATATGCCATCCTAAAATATGTCGTTACACCACGATATCATTTATTGCGGGTCAAATTCCTTCCTATTCTTGAACTCATTTACCGAAAAGAAGGCCAATAGGACCAGTCTAAGTTTACAAAATTCGATTTAAATGCATTGAAAAGATGTCTATTATTTGGTCGAGAGAAGATAAACACTAAATCAGCAACTAACTCCTCTAGCGTGTGTAAAAACCATAGATTAATCCATCTATTTTCAGTCAGTTGTACTAATATTCATTATGTATTTTTAAACGACCTCGACCTATTGTTTTCATGTATACTTATATCATTAGTATTGATATAGCCAAGATTTCCTTCCAGACTTGCTACAAATTGTACCTTTAATAATATGAATAATTTATCCGAAACCCAGCCAACCTATTTGGGATAAAATGACAATATTTTCCATTCGTTTTTGTCCCATGCAGTCCTCAATTCTCACCTAGCCGTAGCCGGTATTTATCACAAATAGACGAAAATTTGGGTGGGTCTACACTCTAGAGGACCCGGTATTTCTTCATCGAGGAGAGTTTTAAGTGTCCTTTTATCTTCTGTCCTTCTTAGAGTTCCATTTTTTACTTTTAATCCTTCTTAAATGCACCCATTCATGCAATTAAGTCTCCTGTTTTACTGTGTCTATGGTATTCTCAGATGGCGCAAGTTTTAAAGTTAGCACCACCTCTAAAAAACTATTTTGAATTCAACAACACATTACCAAGCAATTACTGATTATTTCATGTTTCAAAGTAGTTTGTCTTTGAATTTTGATCGTATGGCAAGTAAAATGCTTAAGTAAATTTAATCATTCCGTTTCACTCATTTTCAGCTTGAAGTGAAACGTTAGAAATTATTTACAACGCGATAACGATCAAGTTTGGCATACAAACTCCCTTAATTGGAAGTGAATCATAAATTTATAGGTACTCTACAATAGTACCAACTTTTAATAGTAATAGAGTGAAAGAAATGTACCAGGAAAATTACAGCATCTGTAACCAATGCATCTATGTTTTCACAATTTTAGGAGCAAAGGCAATTCATATCTGTAATTCAAGATATTTAATGAAACCGATTCCACAGGAAAACTCACCATCACTATAGAATGAAAATGATAACACAACAGCAACTGATAATAACCACATGAGGCTGAATGGTTATAAATAAATGTTCAAAAACTAATGAGAAAAGTGAATGTAGTTGAAATCAGTTGGAAATTAGCGGTAACATTTATAAAATTATAATTTAATCATCCCTCACTATACGTAAAAATGTCGAATCAGCTTTAAAACTTAAAAATACGCCTTACTACTCTTTTCAAAGCTTTGACTATTGAAATACCATAACCCAGAGATAACTACTGGTTTGGGAAATAAGTAAATGAAAACTAAACAATTTGTGAAGCAATCAAAGACTACCATAATTACTTCATCATTTCATTGTATTGCTTAGCGGGCTTTTAGAGTATTTACTGACTGAATATATTTCTAACAATGGGTGACGTTTGAACTCTCACGCATTTACAAATCATAATAGAGAGAATGAAACATCACTTCAAGACAATAAATCCATCTTTTACGAGGGAATATTGTTAAATCTAGAACTTAAAGCATTCAATTTTCTCAATTCAATTGGTACCCTGTTTAAAAATTCTGTATAGTTTCCTTATAAATACTTCTACAGAATTTCTTAAAAGTTATGTAGACATTCCTTAAAGTATTGAAACGCCATTTTATGAAATTCTCCGCGACGTTCTGCAGAATACCTTAGATGTTCTGCATAATACCTTAGGAGGTTCTGCGGAATTCCTTAGGACGTGCTACAGAAGCCCTTTGGCGCTCTGTAGAACCCCTTTACAAGCTCAAGGAAACCTCACATATTTCCGTAGAGTTGCTTAAGTTCTTCAGAACAGCTAGTAAGGAGTTATTTTGCTCTGCAGAAAATAACTCTACAGAACATATGTTCTGTAGAGGCAGGCTCTCATGTTCCGTACAGATCCATAGAAAATTAACTAGTTCTGAAGAAAAAGAGTCAATTTCAGTAGAATTCCTAACGTTCTACAGAACAGCTTCTAAGAAAATTTCCAGCAGGGTATAAATTAGTTTTACCAGATTCTAAAACATTTGAGACCAGAGTTTCCTCATTTCCCTCAATTACACATATTTTATCGACCTTCTCGAGGAAACCCACATTGAAAAAGAAACTACGTAAGAAGGGAGGCGTGAAAGAAACTGGGAACCTTAATGAGGGAGGGAGAAAAGTAGGAGTTGACTTGACGTAAAGGCAAGAGAAAATAAGGGTAATGGGAGTTGAAGTGTCGAATCAAGTAAAGTGAATGGCTTGTGAGGCAGTAAAGGTCCCGCCGGAGAACAAAGAAGCAGGCGATAGAGTATGGATTGAGGCGATAACCGAATTTGCCGTCAAAAAGTCGTTAATTGGAAACGGGTCCACGGAGCAATTCCTCTTTTTAACGGCTCCTCGGCTCGGCCTACGTTTTAGGAGCACTTCGCCCTCAGCGTCGAGTTCCATCGTCCACTCAACTTTCATAAACGTTCATTTTTTTCACTGCGGGCGTAATTCTTGTGCAAAAAATTGTCGAGCGCCGTTTAGCACCGAGAATATATTCTCTTCCTCTTGAAAACTCGACGTGTTAATGCCTTCAGTATGCATTAGAAAATGTTTGTTTAGTGTTCACAACCTTGAATTCAAGCATACAATAAAAATTATAATGATGCCAATATTTTTTCCCTAGTCTCTACGATATTTGAACAAGAAGACATAATAAACATCCTACGTTAATTAGTAGTGAGTAATTTGGAGCTCTTCAAGGTCGATGAAGCTAATAACTTATCTTTAGACAGAAAACAGACGAATATAATTTTAAAGAGGATATCCTCCTAGGACTTTCTTTCTATAAATAATTTCCATTTAAGCAGGATGTTGAATGCATGAGGTCATCACCTCATAAATTAATCCACATTCTGAGGTCAGCAATAAATTTTATCCAAGTGCCACTCGAGTAGCCACATTTTGAAAAATTAAGTTTATTTCCATTTAATAAAAGTGGGCCTTTAGGGATAGTAAATAATATATGTCAAACTTGTGATGATGTGAAATGTAATTCCTCTCCTAATATTAATCCCAAAGAAGTTGATACAGTTTAAAAAAAATAATTTAGCAACTAATCCTAAAGAGAAATCCATGACGTGTTAATGTTCAAAGCGCATTCAAGTACGGATCGTTAAATTGGTAGAATTGGTATAAATTTGAACAGTGTAGTTCCTTCTTGGTAGATTTCCGCAGGAAATCTTTAATCTTTTTCGTTTATCGCAACTCACTGAATTTGGTCAACGAAATTACCGTCTTCAAATACATTCTAGAATAAATATTTCAGTCCAAGGATAGCCCTACGTATCACACCCTCGACCTCAGGAAGCTTCCCTAATGTTTCCTTGCGCTAGATCTTACTATTTCAATGCCTTTGCACCTTTTGCCTCAATGTGACTTAAGTGAAAATCAATTCACTTTTGTCGAATGAAAGGAAGTCACCAAAGAGAGATTCCTCCGTAGCGATTATGTCCAGGAAAATGATTTAAGTTATGCTTCTTTTATAGATATAATCCTCCTCATGTGAGACAAAAAATGTTTACCTATCGAGTAAAACCCCTGAGGCTTTTCTCCCCCGTCCTTTTCCTTAAGGACGTTCATCAGCCTAAAGTCCAAACTCGAAGTGTTTTCGCTTAATCATTAGATAAATGGACAGATGGAAACGTAATATTTACTAAATTTAAGACTTTTTTTTGGAATTTTTACTTCCCCCGTGAGAGCATCTATGAGTTGCTGGAATCGCAATCGGATCAAATGTACATCGGAGCGGATAATTTATATTATTGTTTTTTTATAAAACTTTAGGGTGAGGTGGCCTGAGATGGCCAATAGAATAGAATAGAAACAAATTTGTTGTTCTGGAGACAAAGTCTCTTGGAACATAATTTCAAAATACCTACCAGCATGGGTCAACTAATACAAAATATAAATACATGAGATCAAGCAAAATTGTGGTCACTAAATCAGCTGTATGGGAAAGAAAATTAAAACAACTGTCGCGTTTACAGGACCAAAAATTAATTATTAACTAGTCATTGGGTAGATGGCTTGACTCTCGATCTAAAAAATCGTGGGTTCAAGGCTAAGTGTATGAAGACAAGAATGAAAAACTAAATGCATACACATTCACAATAACCACGAGAAATAACAAAACTACAATGGATAGAATTTTTGCCAAAACTTACACCCAACCATCTAGGTTGAGAGGTAGCAGTGTAAAATGCAGACGTCCCTTTAATCCGGCCCAAAATACAACTGCTACAGCTTTGGGCGAGGGCAGCCCCCGGCAACTCCCGACCCTTACTGTATTGGCTCCGCTCTGCCTAATTATCCGATTAGTTCATGCCGTCATAGTTGGAGATACTTATACGGTCGCCTGAAAAAAGCCTGATGACTTTCCAGAAAGTATGCTTCAGTCAGTGATTCATTACGCTAAACCACGTATTTGTGAAAAACTCCCAGCGAAGGAGACATGTTTTTCTAAACATAAAATATACAAGTGTTTACGAGTTATAAAACCATCCTGAAGGTAGGAAAAAATGGTCGTGAGTGGATACATTATACCGGGTAGTACATCAGGTAACGATTCGAACCCTGAAAAGTTTCCTTTCTTTGTGGTTCCGAAGGAAGAAATTCGCCGTCCTGAATGGCAGAAGTGTATTCCCGGGCAATGATGAAGCCCACGGACGTGTCCATATACAAAGAGAGAATACAAACTTTGTACTTTTCCACAGAATTTTATTTTGTGTGATATGACGCGTTTCACCGACTTATCAGGTATCTGATGATGCCGCAAGCCAGTGAAACGCGAAAGTTTGTATTCTCTAAATATGGATACTATTAACTTCCATGAAGTGAAGCCTGAAACTGTAAAGTGTATCCACGGACGTGGTTGAACTTAGCCGGCCTTGAATCCATTCGGTCGCTGTAGCACGATGCAGAGAACGGCGGAACCCCAGCATATGAGCCTCTATAGAAAAAGCAGCCTTGCATCCACCAATAAATGACACGTTAATCAACGTAAGAACTGTTTAAACAATTTTGACTAAAGTACCATGCATACAAAACTTGGTTAAAACTGGCAATCGGGGAAATCTCACCCCAAATAGCAGTGAACTCTTTACGACATTCTCTTCTGCGTGTTTCCATGATTTTGTCTGTCTTATATAGGGGCCGTTTTACCCGCCAATTCAGTCTGGTGCGTTGTCATATACTCTCTTATTCTTTATAAAAACTCTCTTCCAGGCATTGGAGATGGTGTAACATCTTCTCTGTTGATGTTTTCCGGTGTTTTTACGATTTCAATGACCTTCCTGATATCGTAAAAACACCGGCAAACATCAACAGAGAAGATGGTTACACCACCCCCAATGCCTGGAAGAGAGTTTTCATAAAGAATAAGAGAGTATATGACAGCGCACCAGACTGAATTGGCGGGTAAAACGGCCCCATTATAAGACGGACACAATCAACTGCATCTTCACTTCTGACCTGAAAATGACAGCTTCAATGCTGTCGAAACCGTCGTCTACGACAATGGAAACACGCGGAAGAGAACCTGAAAAGCATTCACTGGCATCCAAATCCGTCTCCGCGGAAGCCTTCGAGTTCACATTCACCCCAAATAATTTACATGTTAATGACGAAGGTTTTAAATTATATTGTGTAGAAAAAGTTGAAATAGTCAAACATAGATGTTCACCGGATTTAATTCTTATAAATGATTTGTCTAATTTCAAATGCTAACCCCTGACCTCATTTTCCTTACCCATGACATTCTCCACATCCCAAGATTGACCTTCCCTTTCCTTCGCTCCCCTACCTCTCACAATAATCATTTACCAGTTTACTCATATTTCCCTCCAATCTTCTGCCTCTTCCGTAACGGCCCAAACCCTCCACCCATCCCCCTCTGGTGCGATATTTAAGAATTCGTCAATGCTTCCGTTGTCAGTCCCTTGAAAATGACATAAACGTCATTATGATGAAATGCAGGCACTGGCATCAGTAACTTATAGAGCTGGGGAGGAGTTAGCATAGATTGGGAAGAATGGAGGGATGCAGTTAACAAATCTTAAGTTTGAAACAATGATACAGTAATTTATTCCACAGATTGCAACATATAGCTACAGATTGCATTATAGATGATACAATAATTTATTCCACACATTGCAACTGTAAAGGGAAAAAAATATGAAATAAGGCAAAATATTGTTTACCAAAATGTTGCCCTGGTTACCCATAGTGAATTGCGATATATGTTCATCAAACTCGCGAAATTAGAAAACGGAGTTTCTTATATTAGATTTAATCTGTCAAAAAGTGTGAAATACAGAAACATATGTCTTAACTATAAAGACGATAGAAATTTGGTATCACGAAGAACAAAAGTTATAAGCTCATCTTTAAGAACGAAAGTAGTGTGATTTTTCTTTTGAAATGGTAATCTAACTACTTTTCATCAGAAATCAAAAAAGACTCCTCTTCCACCCTAAGACTTGTTTACCAAGCCCTAGCCTTCATTTAACCTTCCAGGAAAGCCATTTATTTTCATAGAAAGGGAGATTCTTTAAAAAAAAAAGTATTCTTTCCGGTGATTTAATACCAGATATAAGGCAAGAGAAAGCATTCGTATTTTTAATCAAACTAATGAGAGGAAAGAAGGGTAGGCATTCGCAGTTTTTTACAAAAGACCATAGAGAAAAGAAATATGACAAAAGGAGAGGCGTGCTTTTCATCAGACCAGCTAGTTTAATTTTAGTTTTCGGCCCACTAAACGAATGTTTTTGGTTTGAAAAGCAAAAGTAATATCATTTTACCACACCCAAAATTTAGTTTGCCATACACGAGCCTTAACTCAGCATTTACTATCTCTGAAAATTGAATTGTATTACCAAATAGAACACCAAATCTTCTCGGAGTAAAAGGGGGTGCTTCACCTTGATTTTTACCGAGAAAAAAGGGATACATTTTTATGGAATATCTTCAATTTTAGTCAATATTTTCAGAGTAAAGTTCTGTGTATAGGTCAGAGCCTACCCACCCTCTGCCCCCAAGTCCTGCCTGTGAATCAATCTACTCCCATAGAGCCATTTTACGGAGCAGCTGGCAAAAAGAAACAAGGAAAACGTAGACATCATTAAAATCTTGTCAATAGCTTCCTTACAAAGAATATAATAATTGCTCACAAACTTTCTTTGAACGGCAACCGCAAGGTGTTCAAAGATGTAATAGTTTGTCTATAAAACAATAGCATCAAGCATTACTATAGTAATGTACTTCTATCAAACGAATGTAAGCAAAGAAAAAGCTTAAAATTTTCACATAAAAATATTCCGTGGGGGGCACCTGAAAATTTTTTGATGTGTCCTAAGTCTTAAAAGGGAAAGATACGGCGTCATTACAATACACGAAAGAAAAAATATCTTGAATGAATCATGTTGCCTGTTTTTTTATTTTGATGTGAAAAATCTTTGCTATTCTAAAAGAATTCATCCTCTGATATACTCTAACACTTGACCTTGGGTCGATGACGCATTCTAAAGTGGGCACAATAATTCTCTTTTTGTTAAAATAGTTCTCTGCGTTCTGGACTTCTCACGCTCTCTTAAGCGACGAATGTTTATCCCAGAACACAAAGTTTCGGTCGCAAAATTGTCGTCTACTTTTTTTCCATACTTGGAGGGTTATCGTCATCGTTTAAAATGGAATGCTTCCTAAATTTACAAAAGCGTCTCTAAAGCGTCCTCGACGTTGACTTTTCCAACTAGCAACAATATTTCGTCCTCCAATAACGAGAATTAGGGCTAAATAATGAATTACGTACTTTCTTACAAGTTAAATCTAAGTTTAATCCTTAGTTTAATCGACTAAACAGCACCATAAATTAACAAATATAGAACTTATCACGCGGAACTGTCGAAAATGAACTAAATCTTATAAAAACTTAAACAATGTATGTAATTTATTTTGATTGAACTGTATCAGGCTGTACTTGGTGGAAATTTGTCACCATTCATACTGAATAATAATCACTTAGTAATATCCCACAGAGTTCTATGGGAGATTAACACAGAATTCTGTGGAAGATTACCAATTGTTTTTTATTCAGCATGAGTAATTTATTTAGTTAAGAATTTAAACCAATCTTGCTTTTTAAATTAGAATTCAGTTTTAGTACACCTGCGTGATTATAATAGTGTAGAATTAGTTCTTCTATGATATATATGCTGTTATCAGTCATGTGAAGAAAAAAATGTTGTTTGAAAATTATTTTTGTGAAAACATACGTGGTGTTGCCCTTAGTTACTATGAATTTTCACGACTTTGAGGCTGAAGAGCTCAAGTTTGGAACCCTTACTAGCGGTTAGCGTTGAAGTGCAGAAAAAGGAAATTATCGTTAATGCATTATCTTGTTGTTACACACGTGAAAAACCCGCTGTGAAAGAACCTTATCCTTGAAAGCATAAATTGTTAATGCATTTTGTGACCGTAAATTTTTATAAAATAAAGCTTGCAACCGCAATTACAAAAGCTTCCAAAATTCTCTAAAATACATCCCGTGAAAAAAAAAGAAAGACATTTCCGATTTTTTTTAAAAATTGACCTCGCCTTGGGGAAGGAAAGAAAGGTTTGCCTTTCATAGTAAAGGTCACTACGTGCCAACCTTTCACCCTTAGCGCGCTATACGGCATGGAGTACAGCCGCCCGGGCTCTCCCCTCATGTGCTGGCGGCCTCAACATTTACGCCGGCCGCTTGTTTGTCGACGGCTCGGCGGGTTGAGCTGGAGAGAGCTGTGGGGGGCCGTCACACCTCTTCGAACAGCAGTGCCCGGCGATGCGCGGCCTGGCCTCCGATTCTTGGCAACGCCCCTCTGCCGCATTGGCGTTCATTAAAGAAGGGACGGGAGAGGAGGGAAACTGGCTTGCTGGCTGCACCCATGGCGACCACCACAGCCGCACACCGCACCACCAACACACCCCATTCTCCCGCACCCCCACACCCTCCCCCCACGACACCCTCCCACTTTGGCGGAAGATCGGGGATACAGAGGCGGTGCGGCAATTGGAAACCGAATCCGGACATTTTCCATGATAGCGCTCTCCACGACCGGCACACACGAGAGTTGGCACGCGATTGATAAAATAAAAGAATCATCCGTCACTTTTGTGTCTCTTCGAATGTTTTGAAGCGATCAGTTCGGTGAGTGCTCCTGCTTCCCTCCTTGTGGACACGGGTTCAAATTACAGCTACAGCGGTTATTTTCATCCTTTAAGTGTAAACGTATCCATCACCTACATCTACATATGATACTGCAAGCAGCCACATGGGCGTGTGGCAGATGGTTTTGGGACACCAGCCGTGTAGAGGTGTCAAGAATTAGAATTTTGGAGATGAAATGGTGAAGTGCATCGGAGGAGTGTTATGAGTGGAGCTCAGGTTCATTATGGCATATTATCGTGCGTGAAAGGAATTTTTACAAAATTGCTCGGCAGTACGTCTCTCTTTTTTATTATTTCATCGCTTCAGCCGGACCTAAAGATGCTGTGTGGCATCAAAATGGTACTCTCTGAAGCACGTATATTAGGAATTTCTCAAGCTAATCAAGTATGGCGCGTATCCTCCAAATCTCCAGCGGTCCACAATCTAGTCGCTCCAGAAGCTGAGAAAAACCATAAGTTTGCAATTTGCCGTTTTTAACGAAGCACGCAGCTTTTCTTTGTATTTTATGTAACATGTGGGCTATATCTTTCATTTCAGCGTCCCAAATTCTCGCAGCGTATTCGAGTTGTGGCCTATCCAGTGCGATGTAGCATCTCTCTTACATTTCTCAACCATATATATAAGTGCTAGGGGGATACTACTACACACGCAGCAGTCCAGTTGGTTGGGTGGATAACATTGTACCTGCACTATGTAAAAAGATGTGATTAAAATGCAACACTTTCATGAAAATTTTTTGCGTCACTTAGGTTTTGATGAACTAAAATTAATCCTAAAAATGGTTTTACGTAAGTACTAAAGCACCATCACGAATGAAAAAAATTCAAGGAGAGTAATTTCAGTTCTAAATGAAAAAAAGATTGCTGGGTATAGTTTACATGAATCCATGGGGAAGCGTTTCTTGGAATGTGCCGGATTCGTGGGGCATTTAACTTATAATGATAGTGAAGCTTGGTGGCTGTCGCGTAGAAGACTCATTACAATGGAAGAGTCCGTTGCCTAAAAACTGGCTTCCTAGTGGAGGATGAAGGTAGTCACCGCGTATAGCAAATAACGCTTCAATGAAAACACTAAATATAATTCATGGGTGGGCTTTTCCTGTGAGTTGCTATCAAAATCAGGAAATGTTGAGTCAGCTTTGTTTGGATCTCAAACATCGTCGCGTAACATTCTACTAACCTTTTCCACCCTTCCCTATTACATTTTGTTATGTTGGCAGTGTTGCATGTAGTGTGCTGTTTTCTTCCCTCCATTCCTCGGGCGACAGTTTCCACACACTACCTTCTACACCTTGACGTCACGGTTTGTAGCGGAAACAGCCATAAGTTTTCCCATGTACTATCCTCACCTAGCCTGCATGTGGATGATCTGGATTGTAACTTCTTTCGTGATGAATTTCCACGCATTGGTGCTAAACATCTTACATAACTGTTTTTTCTCTGAGTTTCCAAAATGCAGTATGAGTAGAGTCGGAGAGGTGCATATTTAATAACACAGAAAAGTATATCGGTTGCTACCGAACATATTCGCCAAAATAATCTATGCCATTCTAAAGCTACTTCATTGGACGAGACATGCCCATTGTGACACATTTTTGATCCAGGAACGCGAGAGAGCATGGAAAGGCTACTGTTTTTATAATGGGAACAGAATTCAAGGGGCTGTGACCCTTGAACTTTATACAAGATGTGACCCTCCGTCGCTCGCCTCAGTACATGGGAGTGGAAGCTTTTTCGATTCGTTGAAAAGGGACTAGGTCAGGCAAGAATAAACTCCGGATGAGAGATGTGTACTTGAAAAAGAGAGTGAGAAAAAATTATGTCATTATTACCTCGTGGAGTTATTTAAAATTCATATCCTTTCCATCCTCCTTATCCTGATACTATGTATTCTTAATCGGTCAATTCTAGCAATTCCAGCTTCTGGCGTTTCATTATCCATGGTGATATAATATACTTCGGCTACTTTGAAGAATTTCTTTATGGAAACTGCTTCGAAGTTGAGCAAAGATGGGGTTCTTTGTTGTTGATTGGACATACAGAAATGTTTTTTAAAAATCACAATGAAATTATCTTATTTCTAATTTAACTCAGAGTAGAAACATAATAAATATGTTTTCGCAGAGAAGGAACATAAAAAATGAAAACTGATGTTTTTGAAACTAGAGACAAAGAAATCCATGGAAACAAATTTATTTGAAATAACTAAAAGAACAGCTCAATCTTCTGTTTGAAATTATGACTGTGAAAGTGCAAGAACATTTAAAGTGCATAATGTCATCCTTTCTAGATGAATTTTCTTTTTCGGATCATATACTTCCAATGTAATCATCCATTCTCTTTGGTCTAGAATCATGAGCCACATTGAACAAATTAACCTTGCTGAGTTACTTAAACAGCCATAAGAGTTCTCGCCGGAGACCAGTTACTTGCCCAACTTTAGCTGATTATTTTAAATTCTGCAGTCATGAATACGATTTTGACACCGACGCAAAAAAACTGCATTCTGAAGTAATGCCATCAATTGTCTTTTGTCTTTATATAATTATGACCAAGGAATGTCAGGAGGGAGCGTACTTTGTTGAGGTTGTACCAGCAGGTCATTAATTCGTTTGTCAAGCCTTTAGTGCACCTCATTTTTCCGGAGCGCCTGCAATAATTGATGGCGCAGAATGCCCTTTCAGCCGGCTGCACTCGTAATGCACGATCATGGACACGGAAAAATCCGCTCACACATAAATCGCATGAAACATCGTCCTCTTTCGAAATTTTTCCGAAGGATCGCATCGATGGAACGTTGCGCTTGATCGCACTCGGCTGCGCTCTCGTCTGGTAACAGTCTTACTGAATTTTCATAATTGAAAGCCCTTTGCTTTCCTGCTCCCCATTTTAAAATTAATGGACGTGAGAGTTGCAAATGATGGAGTTTCCCATGCCATGCGCACAATACCGGGATGGCAATCCTACATTTGCCGCAATGCCTGCAATCGTCTAATCTCCCCGTACACCATTGTTTGCCGAACGTGGTAGGCCGATGATGGCACTTGACTCGAAAAAAATATGATACGTCAGCCGTTTTTTACGGATACGAATCGTTTATTTTCTTGCATCACTTGCATCGGCAGAATCTTGCCCATACATATGGAACTTTTCCGACTTTTCCACGGATTGCCTAACCATTATCGGAATATTTGGACGGAATCATTCGCGCGAATTATTATTCGCAACATCCGGATTGCAGGAAAATCTGCTTATTGTCGACAATCCGAAAAATTTGGATTTGCAACTGCAGTGCACGGAGTGATATTTTTGAGGAGCAAAATGGAATGAATATGATAAATGGATTATTTTGGGCAGCTCTAGTGAATTCTTTCAATAGAATGTTGAACTGTAAGTTTTTAAACAAATATAAGCACTCAGTAGCCACTCAATACAACTTTGAACCATGGAAAGGCTCTAATGGAGCCTTTTAAGCTAGCAACGATGATGCAAAATTTGTGGAGAGGATTGCAATTGCATATTTGTTACTGATTCACTGTCTTTACATAGCCAATACGTACGTACTATTCGTTTTTGGACCATTTTACTTCGACCATGCCACACTTCGCAGGTTACAGCCGGAAAATCGAAGTTAGAAGCAAAACAGTGGGTCGTTATCACCATGTTTACATAGACTTGAAATTACAAGCATTTAGAATCGTTTTTCCAATCATTGCATGAATAAATATTTTAGTACGAAGTTACTCGCACGGACACACCAAGGTAGGAAACTGGCCATGAAAAACTCATCAGACTTGACCCAGATTCGATCCCGGATCTCTCAATTGTCGGTCAGATACGTTAGACAGTTAAATCAGTAGAGATCAATGTTCGAATTCCGGTCATGTCAGATAACATTTTCACGACAAAATTAATTGGTATTCATAGACTCGTCTACTAACAATGATGATGATGACAAATGAGAGTAAAATTCAGTGATACTCAGTCGAGCTGAGTTGGCGATGCCACATCAGGTGTGGGAGATTTTTATTATTTTGTATTTATCAGAAAATGCTATAGTGGAGATCATGGACTCAAATTTTAAAAAGTATTGTTGGGAGAGTGCAAGAGCACTGATTCACTAAAACCGTTTGCAAAATGATTGCAGTAATTACCCAGCTGCCGTGCGATTATAGTTATACCTAAGGGAAACATTGAACACCACTACTAAAATTATTATGAAACATTTCAAATGCTATGAAAATACAAATATTTCAAGAGTATGTAAGTTTCATATTAATGAAAATTCATTCAGCAACATTCCTTGTCTCTCAAACCCGGAAGATGCCTCTGCACACCTACAGCTTCACTCAAAGGCGCTATAAAAGTCTGGGAGACTAAATGCGGTTTAGTGATAATTTGATAATTACAGGCCCTACACTCCCAATTGACGTCAGCTGAGTTTATTCACATGGCTCAAGTATATTTGGTAAGAATAGACGAAAAAGATAAAGAAAAAAGGCTTCGTGGGAGAGATTACTGAAGAAGATGGAGAGGGCATTATGTCTTTAAGCTATAGCCTAGCAAACGAAACAACAACCGCGTTAGCTATCCCTGATCATTTCTTACTTTCCTTAGCATATACCGACGATATGAAATAATAAGCGAATGTAAATCTACAATATTCACCATCTTTTTGAAATTTAACGCAAGTAGCAACTATTAAAACATGCATTGGCTAATTAGTGCTATGGATTTCGCTGGATTTTACCATTTTTCCACCGGGAATTCAGATTAATATTAATTTGCTTACATATAAACACTTCATGCAAGGATAATATACATAAAATAAGTAAATGTATGCTGATTTAGTTAGATCTAGTTAGTTACCGATGGGAAATAATGTGATATTGCAAATTTAGTACATTAGCCAATAAGTTCAAAAGGAACATCTGAAAAGGGAAATGGTTGAAGGCTTAACTTTGTGGAAGTTATTCGTTATGGACCAAATAACAATTACTTTGTTAACTCGACTTAAGGTGTAACCAATCGGGTGATCTAATGGAAGTATAAGACATATTATTTTATATCGTTGCACTGATTTTCAATGGGAATCCATCATCTTTATGGATGGTTATCAAAAGGTTGAACGTTGTGAATTATAACTTCATTATGATCATTCTTCTAAATCCTTGCAACGTATTGTTCTCTGTGTCATCAGTGGCGCTTTTGTCCGGGACGAGTAATGGAGGGGAAGGTGAAGATTTCTCCTAGGCTGCGACAGAAGCCAGACTTAAAAACGCAATTTCAGCCGAGGCCGCGGCCGAAAGGATTTAAGAAAAACAATGACGTTCAATACACAATTTTCAACATTTTGATAATTCACTACAGAGCTGAAAGTCTCCCTTTTACAATAAGCGCAAATACTTTAAGAAATGTACATCACATGCATCGTGAAGATGAGCTGATTTTCAACGGATTTGCGTTTCTCCTGCGATTGAAATAGTTCCATAGAAATTAAAAAGCGAAAAGTATTGACACTTACTTCAGGTATAATGACTCATTCATGAGGTCTGAATAAATATATTAACTTGAAACAGCAAAGCAGAGTGAAATACGCATAGACGTTTGCGGAAGCGTTTTCGCCCGTGGTGTACATCCCCATGAAGGTAGACTTTGTTGGACGCAAATGTACTTCTGTCCATCTTCTTTGAAGAAGGTAACTACTTCAATGAATTCTTCGCCGATTTCCCGCCAGCTTTGGTATATTTTGGCCGATATTTTGATGGCTAACTCCACTAACATCCTCAGGGAATGAATACCCTTAGGAAGACGGCTAAGGTAGCCATCGAAGCGTCGACAACCAGTAACTAAACAGATAGATAAACCCGCGAATACTTCATTATTATTATACGCCAGGAAAGACCCAAATCATACTTTAGGTAACTACTTTTTTCTACTGCTACATCATCTTACCCGAAACGAAACCAAGTAAGTGCAAAATATACGTACAAGCGGTGTTCCCAGTTTTTTCACCGGGTTTCAGGTTTGAATGACATCGACGTTACGGTAGCAATGATTGTCTTTTTGATCACACTCTATAATCCACTGTTGTAAATCCACATAATCGACAAAAGCAAGACTTTTTGCATAAAACATAATAAGACTGAGAGATCCATGTAAGATCCATTCAATTTATTCGCCTGGAAAACCCAATGTCCTTCAAATTAGACGGAATCCAACCTCATCCATAAAACCAACCATAGAATATGATATTCATTAACTTGATTTTTAAAATCTGGTGCGAGTACTGACCTACTCCAGTTCTGTCTCCTCCGCTGGCCCAAGAGAACTACATCGAGCACCAATGCCCTGCATTGTGTGCAACGTCCACGGAACCCTCTTAATGGAATCCCCACTGAAAATGGGACGGACTGTGGAGAAACGCACGGTAGCGGAAAGGGGGAAGGCCGGTGGAACCGTCCCCTGTATGCTAATCGCTAGCAATGTGGCAAACGCGAGCCCCAAAGTTCTAATATCTTATCGTGAGGAGCGTTTAGCACGAGGAAAAGGTGATTAAGCGGGCGGAGAGGAGGACAACGCGGCGGGTAGGTAAACAGAAGCGTCACGGTCGCGTTCGCGATACGTTCTCTAAATGATAAATACTTCGACCCAATGAATCACGCAAGGTTATGTACCCGTCGCAAGAGTAGCAGCATCTGGACTCCGCTCGCCCAGACTGAATTACCTTTTGCACGTAATCAAATTCGAGTGCAGAGTAGTACAGAGCGCTACGAGCTAAATGGAGTTTAATTCACCCAGTCGGTTTGTTTGCAGAAGTGGTCAGAATAAATTAGTCCAATCAATTCTCGGGATTCAAAAACATTAATTCTTTTCTCTTCTGGTCTCGCATTTCTCTCTTTATTTTCTCATGTTTATTTTTGCGGGAAAATATAATATTTCGTTTTAAACTTCAACAGCCTCGTGGAAATGCAGCTATTTTTTTTAAATATTCATGTCTTAAATAAAAGAGTACTAATTAATTTAAATTGGAATAAACAAGCAGAAATACTGACGTTCATGGCTACGAAACTGTTCTGAAATACTATTGTATACTTATATTCTTTCAATTCAGTCCATTTCCTGTTTCCAGCATTAAATTTTATTCACTCAGCTATAAAGGGGTCGTTTAACTTATGGGCAAAGCATAACCCCGTCCATATATTTTACCCTGGGTAGTATTGGTTACTTATCTAAAGATGAATCTACCCGGAAATCAGAAACTGCCATACCTGAAAAGACAGTTGAAAAACCTGTTAGCCAAGCTGAGCTAAAATAAATTGTACACATACGTACTATTTACGATACACACGTATCGTCAATAATACCTATGTTAAAAGCTTATTACGAATGTGGGCACAATAAAACAACAGAACACAATCAAAAGAGCACTCACTACACATATAAATGTTTATGCAGAAAGGTAGAAAGAAAGTGGATAGGAACACATTAAATAAACAAACACAATGGTGGTGTGAAGATGGAAAGATAGCCGATTCCAAGCAGAAAAATTTGAATGGATCGGGAAGGGAACCTCGGACATTTGGATTTCGTGTCCAATGCTCAGACCACCAAGCTACCCATTTACATATTTTTTTACCCCACTGGAATCGGCGGGGGTTTTATACGAACAAACACTCCCCAAGGCATAACCCACGAGAGCGGCCAATAGATGGCGCCAGGGTTGCTTTTCACCCACCGGCAGAGAGAGAATGACATACACAGAAGGTGAAATGAAAGAAGAACTCAAGCATACAGACAGTGGTGAAAGATAGAGAATAGACGTTTCGGGGTACGCTAACCCAAGTAGGAAATGAGCCGTTCAGGCCATGCAATCGTTCATTCATTCACTCATACCGCTCAGCGGCAAATAAACATATATATAAATATTTATACAGAAATATATAAATGTTTATACAGAAAGGTAGAAAGAAAAAAAATCTATCGGCTATGCAGTCTATTTCCTTAATCTTATTTCTTTGATCGTTTCTACCATTATAGGGTAATATTTAGATGAACATGTATATTCCACTACATCCGACCAGGAATGTTTGCTATTCTTAAAAATTTCTCACGTTATTCAATTGAATACTTCCTAACATACAAGTCCCGCAATGAGTCGGGGAAGTTTTTGCGGGGGGCTAATCTACGACCAGCATGTGATACCGTCGGCGGCATTTTAAGAAGAATCACACCTGCTGAAATGTTCAAGGCTCCAAGGATGATTTAGAGATTTGCAAAAATTTATGTCCCACCGAGATTGTATGCCCCCCAGTCTCAGAAACATGGCTTTAAAGAATTTAAATTAAGATTGTTTCCCAAGATCTAAATCATCCGAGGCACAGGTTTCACGTACTCATTCGGCTTCCGGATAAAACAGACACGGGGAGACCGCGAAAAATATCCCAAAATCTAAACTAGACGCACCGTTCCCTGCAGTGGTAACAATTTTTTTGCGCAGGATGGCGATTTCTCTCTTGAGGTGGAGCCGAGAGCAGAATTTTGAGAGAAATTACCCAAATGCAAAGACCGAAAACGCAGCCTCAACAGCACATTAGTCACGGGAACAATGCGGGACGGATGGCATTACTCTCATCACGGCAAAGACTTTTGTCGCGAGCGACAGGGAGTGAAGGAAATCCATCCTCCAAACTTACTTCACTCATTTTTTTCTCCACAGTACAAATCTTTTTTTAACTCCCCTCCTCTTCGCGTTTCTCGACTTTAATTCTATGAATATGAACGACTATGAAAGAGCTTGGACTTGTAAATATCAATGTTGCCGATGAATAGAGCATTTCAAGGCGTGGGAAGATATCGTTGAAACCCAAACTAGCCACCAGTCACAGGAAAGATTTCCAGCAAGGTATATTAAGACAGCGACATAATTCTAAAGTTAGATTTTGGGGAGAAACCCTGGAAAATGGTTTAAATGAAATTATATTTAAATAATTATCAGCTCAGTTTATCAACACTCAACTTTAATACCAGCAACTATCATTGCTACCGATTCGGTAGCAATTCATTGGCATTATCAAGGTATGGATGTTGCATGATAAAAATATGGACGTGTTAGCCAATAAACTGCTGAAAACATGGCTAAAAAAGGGAAGTTTGATATATATATTAAGCTATCATCTTTATTTACAATTACTAGGTCTAGGACTGGGTTTCACTGATAACATATTATTTATATGCATAAAAAGCATTACCAATCAGGGCTTATGTGGTTGTTGTAACGACCAGGGTGCATTTTATTATAGTTATAAACAAAGTCAAATATTGCGAAACCTTAGCAGATTTGTAAAAGTTGAAGGTATTATCTCGAGAGATTAATGTGGTGAAATTAGCTACATGTCGATTTTTATTAAGATCAGTACCTTTTATTAAGTTTTTGATTATTTTGTAATATCAGCCGCAAGCTTGGGATAAGGTATCACCAAACCAAAGCATATCTATGGAGCATTAACTTAATGAATACGACTAATTCTTACGCCCTGATTTCTGATTTAACGTTCTCCTTTCCCTCATATTAGGGATCCACCATTAGATCCCTATGTTAGTCCTCAGATCGTCTCACTCATCTTATTTCCTCCTGAATTCCTATTCCCTTCCTTCCTCTTCCACAATATTACAGTGTTCTTTCCTCTATTGCCCTCTTTAGCATATACTCTTCTTTCAATACGTCCTCTATCCATCCATTCTGACTCTTCCAAACCTCCGCAACTAGTTATCTCTCCTCTTAAAGCATACGTAAACAATACCTCCTCATTCGTCCCTCCTGGGAAGTAAGCAAAAACTATTATATTATTTCTAAACGCAGCCCGTGCTAATGAAGTATGCCAAAAAAGTGCCCAGTCAATTGAAAGGATAATTTCTTTTAAGAAAAATTTCCAAAAGTTTGCTAATTTGTGGGAAGCTAAAAAAAATACTTTTCCGCAATCCACGTTCTCGGATTCTGCCGTTCTTCACTGAGCTTGCTCGAGATGAAAGTCGCGCCGCTCCCTGTTCCAACATTCTAATCTGAACCAAGGCCACACTTGCCCGAAATGCTTTGCTCAGCTCTTTCTTCGGGTGAGTTCTGTTTTACGGCGCGTCAAAAAATGTGTCATTAGAACCGGAAATAATTCTCACTGGGGACAGCTCGAGACCGCGCGGACTGTGCACTAATTAAGTAAAAGGGGTAAATGTATGAGGTAAGAATTTTCTCAGCGAATAAAAAAAAATACTGAATTGAAGTGTAGAAGGAAAATATATATAATTATTTTTTATACTCTTGGCAAACTGAGGGCCTTTTTTACGGGAGGAAAGACCTTCATTCTTGCCCTTTGGTTTAATTTCCCGCCTGCCTACTGAAAGGAAATGACTGAATCCAAAATTTTAAGGGGGCAAAGGGGGCGCTTGGAAATTCACCGACGGAATTAAATTGGCGGGATGACTTTTTTTTAGAGCAGTGGAATGAGAATGAAAGGCAGCTAAAGGAGAGAGGATGGCATCAGACACAATGCGAAGGAGGGTGAATTACACTGGGGGCTCCATATGAGAAATCGCTATGTGATAAAAATCCTCTAGTTTTGTTGGTCCAAAGTACTCACTTTGGAATGGACCTACAATTGTGTTGAATCATCATAAAATTGATTAAATGATGTGCGATCACTGCAACTGACAACTGTGTCAACGAAGATTCGGCATATAAATGTGCTAAACAAAACAACTGTCACAAATTGCTGACACTTTCTTGATCCAGGTTCACTAAGGACATTTTCTTCCTTTGTGATTCCACGCGTCTTGATTTTAAATACTTCAGTTTCAACTTCTTTGCTAGAGCAATATTATGGGTAAATGATTGTTTACCTTTTAAGTTTTGAACTGCATATTTTCAGGTAGTTAAAATAGGAGTATGGGTTCCGAATGTTCCAGATTTTTAAAAATCTCTGATGAAAGTACTTATAGCCGTGACTTGCACTCGATTCTAAGTCCCAGATCTTTATTTATACTGGTGTGAAGCAAGAAAATTCTTTTGGCAGGAAATAAGAAAAATTGAAAATGCTTTGAATAAACAATGAATAAACGATTTGTAAGTCTTGACTATCGGTACTCTCAAGAACGCGGAAAATCCTTGATAACAATTGGATAGCTCTCGAATTTACACCGGTTGTCTTAATTACGTTGAACGGTAAGACCCCATCGTTCCCATTGTGATCATGGCTCCTGGAATCCACTGCTCAGCGACAAATGAAACGTAGGAAGTGATGGACAGCCTTTCCTAGTAGAAAACCCGAAAACATTTAATGACCAGTTTCGCCGCGTAAGCTTTAGCTCTCATCGACCTCCAGAATATTCTGCGCCTTCACTTACCGCGTCCCCTTTTCCCTTCATATGCCAACTTTAGAGGGTTATTCTCCTCTCGTAGTATGGGTTTTCGTTTCGCATATGAGTTCAGTAGCTGAAACCTAAAAAGCATTGGAATAAATCGATATGAACTATAAATGTTATTAATATTATTTGCGTTATTTGGCTAAACTAGGCGTGGAATGTTAATCATTCCTTTTGAACGACAGCTGAGGGTTCGACAAGACGCTTGGGAAGAATTGTATTTTATAATTTTGTATTGATATTTCACAGTAAAAAGATGAAGTGTGGCTAGGCCAAAAACGTCTGTTTCTACATTCTACAACATCTCTTGCAAAACCAGGTAGAAGACAATAGCGTATAATACTTCGACGCGGAGAAAGATCATAGAGGCAGATAGTAAGGGTTGAAGGAAAGGTAGGAAGTGGACTGAAAACGACTTTTTCTCTAGAAATTCTGATATTATACATAGTTAGAATGGTAGGAGTGTTTAATACAGGACTGCTAGTGATTGGTAAAGGGACAAAGCCTCTACTCATTCACCTGCAGCAACCGATTTTTGGTTGCTGTAGGTTTGGTCTGGTTGATTAGGAAATGTAATCTTCCAATTAAAAAAATGACCAATAAACATCAGTTTCGATATTTTATAACGTTTGTCCCACTAGTCATTCCACTAAAAAGGCTTGTGACAGGAAGTTTTAATAAAAAATGCCCTTAAAAGAAAGGGCATTGACTAAAGGAAACTTGAAGAAGTGGATGGCAAATCGAGCAACGGATTTTGACAGATAATAGCGTCTGGCTTTGTATACGTAGAAATCATAAATATTACTAGGACTTCATAAAATCTGCTCATTGAGTAGTAGGAATACGTTCTTGTTGTTAGATCAATAAGAATGAATGGGAACGTTTACATGAGGATCGACTACTGGACTACTACAGACGATAATGCTCTGCCTTCGAGCTTTTTCTCAGTGACTTAATCAACTGTCATCATTTCTAAGATTGGCCACAGATTTTCATCCTCTTTTTAGCTAACAGTTTTATTTCCACTATTTCCAGGGTTCACGTCCAGATTTTTCATATTTTACGGTATATGTTCATCCTTGATCTTCCAAGGCAATTATTCTCATTCATTCATCCTGCCTTTTATTTGTTTTTTAAGGCCCTTGCGTAACACAATATGTCCAATGAGCTTTCCATTTATTATGGTGTCTTTCTCCTCTATTTAGCTCTCCATACGACTCCATTAATGGCGATTCTCCTCATTTACTTGCATTATTGTCGTTATCCTTCTTTGATGATACTTGATTCACAATGCTTTCAATATTCTTTGTGTCTCAGCTGTAACTGTCTATTCCTCAGTTCTCTATAAGTTTGCACTTTATAGATATGCCTTGGTTTGGTGATACCTTATCCCAAACTTATGGTTGATATTACAAAAAATTAAAGATCTTATAAACGTTACTCACCTTCATAAAACACGGCTTACTTGGATGTGCCTGGTGGTTTGATTTTATGTTTAAAGAGTGAGCTAGAATGAACTCTACTACAACGGATGGAGCTGATCTCACCATCTTAATCTCTTGAAATATTCCCTTCCACATTTCCAAATCTACTAAGGTTTTGCAATATTTGACTTTGTTTATAACTCTACAAAAAATTGTAAGATTCACCTCTATCGTTACATCAACCTGTAGCTCAAATAAAATGCCATACATTGAATATTGCGGTATTGCACAACGTCGCATTCAAAGCACATGCTGAAATTCCAAATGATTTACATCGCAACAGCGTTTACTATACATATCGAAGTATTTCACATATCGCATTCATATGACGTGTCACTTTCATATTGTATGCGTACTGAAGATCAAGGATTACTTTTATCTTGCAAAGACTCGCACCCTAATCGTAAAATATCGAATCCGTAAGAAAAATAAACCTCATTCAAATCGCATATGGAACTTTATTTTATTCTCATTGCATTTCATAAGGTTTCGCACAGAATAAATTTCGTATTCATTTTGAGGATGGCACTAGTATGTATCAAGCATGGAGTACGCACCCACTCCTCGTTCGCAATTTCAATGATATTGCTTTCCGCATTGTATCTCAGCGGCATTAACTAAGCCAATGCGTCGCTTTGTATTGACACTTTTCTGCATTGCCTCTAAAATAAGGGGCATCATAACCAATGCATTTTAATGCGGCACAACTCAAGGAATGCCGATTCATATAATATATCGCCTGCACATACATTGCATACGCAATACATAACAATAAATAGAACTGAATTTTAAAAACTAGCCACTCCTTACAAAACTAGCAGTAAGAAACTTGATGTATTCAATGTCGTACTGATGGGTACACCCACTCTTTCATTCCACTCACTATAAATGATAATAAAAGAAACAGCATGGCACGTATATAGATGAGAAAGTCGTTAAGATTTATTTCAACAATTAAATATCTCTGATGCATTAATGCTGAGTAATTTAGGGACTAACTTTCACAGTGTACATCACACTTTGCGTCCGAAATGACCCAGTTTACTATGTTTCGACAAGATAGTATTAATCCTGTCATTACCATGCCTAAATGAAAAGAGATCCATAGTCTTTTGTTGTGACTCAGGCTTTTGTAGGCTCAGCTTGTGATCTTGAAAAAATTAATGACGACTGTCTGGGGAAATATGTATGATAAGATTGAAAGGCTCATGAGTAAATTGTTAGTGTAATTTTAAACACGGATAATAATTTGCCATTAAGGTTTGGACTCTCTTAGACTAATCCCAGCCTATCTCTACAGTATTCATTGAAAGGATGACAAAAATATTCGTTACTCGAAGGTAGGCAAAGTATGAATATTTGGAGGTCTAAAATTGGCTACAACCAATCGTTTTCGCATAAAACATTTTAATTTCATCACCCCAATCTTTCATTCTCCAAATAGAGCTGTTGATGATAATTTATGCCTTTTAGCTTTTGCCACTTTGATTTAAGTGAAAGTATTTTACTATTGCAGAGCATGACGATGCATTGAATGCTATTAACTTATCAAAAATGAATAATAATATATCTTCTTTGCATATACTTTCAGGAGTTCTAAGATGTAAAAGTTGTAAGAAAAGGCACATATTATCGTGTTGGAGTAACACATTTACATGTGTATTTTTTCAGTATTAAAATGGCTATGTTAAAAAATTCTTAAGTTTCAATTTTTTGATTGAATAGTGATGAAAAGTGATCCCTTTTGCGGATTTTAACTGCATATTCAATTATTTTAACAGTAGAGGGAATAAAATGAGGAGCTGCGATGATATCCAAGGACTCTCCGTGATATCACTCCGTGGGACATAACCAGATTGAGATGCGATTCTCATAATAGGCTTTATAATAAATAAAATATTTATCTTCCACAGTTTTCTGTGAAGACACAGTTGTTCCAGTTATCCAAGTTTTCCAGAGTTTTCTGTTTTATCAGTAATTAGTTTTGAGGAAGATGCAAAGTATTATTCATTACAATGTCGACCTTCCACCATGTCAAATCTTCAACTTTTGAATCTATCTGGTATATGCAGTATTCTGCCGCTTGAAACACTATATTTTTATGCGTGCAACTATTAGTCTGACCTCAAGAGTGCTCTGCACAATATTATATTCAAAATGTTATATTTCATGATCGATTTAAGGCGTAATGTACCAATCCCAATTTTATAGTTTCACAAAGACAGGAACCAAAGTGATACGTTGCTGTTCCACGTTGGCTACGCCACGGCGCGAGTATCGGAAATATATCGTGACCAACACCCTTGAGAATCGCAGAGCCTAAGATAAAAATCCCAAGAGATAGCGGAGGTTAAAGTTGATGAATTGCTAAGGGTGGAGCATGGGTTGGGGAGGAGGGGTGTTGGGGGAAGTGGAGTAGAGCAGGGGGGGGGCAGCAGTTCACCGGGGCAGTAAAATAAAAAAATACTGAAATATATATAAAAAAGCTGAGCGAGTGGAAGAGAAGCGCGATAGTCAATTTTGAAGAAAGGGGAGGGAAAGGAAGCTGAATGGTGGGAGAATAAGAGTGGAGGGGGGCACGGAGGGGCGGCAGGCCACTGAAGCGAAGTGGTCTTTTTTGTAGAACGGGCATTGATGGACGAGGGAGATTGCGCCGGATCGTGCTCTGCTTGACAATCGGGGTCTTTTGATAGCCCCTAACTCCCCTCCTTACACCCCCTCGCCATTTTCAGACATTACCCTTCACACCCTCCACCATACTCCCCCCTCCCCTCCCCACCCCGCTTAAAATTCCAAACATTCTCACCTCCCCTTTTTTCATGTCTCTTCTCTCCCATTCTCTTTCAAGGACGACTCACGATATATCAGATAAAATTTTCTCTCTTCACGGCCCCTCCCGCCTTCTCCAGGGAGGCGAAATTAGGTCCCTAAATGCCTCGCGTCACAGTCGAAACTGGGCGGTATTGCGGATGAAATAGCCCCCCCAGCCCTTGATGAAACGAAAGCCCAATATGTCGGCTCGAGGACTCCATGGAAGAGGTAGAGGTAAACAACTGAGACCTTTTGCCCGTGCGGGAAAGGAAATGATTTCTGGGCGTAATGAAGGCTGTGGAGAGATAGGGGAAAAAATAGATGAGGTAGGCCAACCTCTCTATCATCAGCCGAGTGCGCAATAATTAGCGAGTCATAACGGAGTATCAGAAGGCGGTACGTACACGGTTTTTCAAAGACCTCTCTCCCACACATTTTCTTTTTTTCCCCCTTTCGACACCTTGCTTCAGAGTCGCAAGATGAAATGCTTCGTCCTGTGCACGGAGATGAACCAGATGAGTCCGTTCTAATGACCATTGAAGCAGCTAGAGCAAAGCTTCCCTCAGAGATTCATACATTTTTTTGCCAGCACGTTCGCACTCCAAGCAGGAGGATTGGCAAATCTCTCCCGTGAGATTAGAAAAAAACAGATGGCTGATAAATCGCAAGAAGCTTTGATGCACAACGTGCCCCAAAATATGAAATCAAAATAGAAGAGAGAAGGAGAAAAATAATGGGGAAGGTAGAATGCAAAGAGTGGTGTGAGACAGCCAAAACGAAATTCATGGAATTGAAATAAGTACAGGAAGAGAACTCATATCGGAGGAACTGAAACCAAAGCTACATTAATATTTTGATTCAATAAACAGATCTCTTAACTATTTCAAAATGTTGTAAATGAACTAACCTTGTTATTCCACATAAATTTTATTTAAGACGACCCGGTTTTTAACGTGGTACGTCATTATTAGGTGAAAGAGCTAGATAGGTCAGAGGTCAGATCATGTGGACCTAATGATGACGTGCCATTTCGAAACGCAGATAGTCTTAAATAAAATGTATTAAGAATAACAAAGTTACTTCATTAATGTTACAAAATACTTCCACGGTTATTCCTGTTCATCCAAAATTAGATTACAGATAAAATAATAATTTCCTACGAGTTCCTTAGTACATAAACACTACAGATTCATCTTGATTCCATAATTATCACTGTTTATAAGAATTTAACGTGTACCAAAGCCATTTATAGCTTTATTTGATTTATATAAGATAAGAGCATCCGCTGAACGGCGTCGGCGTCTGAGGGGTCCGGACAAAGCCGCTACTTCCGGCTTGCCCTCCTTACTTATACCAGACAAGACTCCCACTAATATTGCTTCCTCATAGTGCCGTCCAAACGACACTTGTGACCAATCCTTGATGTTGATCAAGGAGACAGCCGTCAGAACGTCGGGAATCGAAAATTTGACCGGGAAAAAACTTGTTAGCAATTCACTTTCGTAAGACCCCCGTGTAAAATCTAGTTAAAATCTCCATGGTAGCGTTTTTCCTTCTAAGAATAATAACAGTTGTTGCTAGCAGCTTCCCAATCATGGTAGTAGATATTTAAAAATTATTATTTAGGTACCTAATACATGAAAAAATGTCGTGTATATATAAAAGAAATAACTAAGGGTCGATCCCACTTCCTTGTGGGGCACCGCTGTAGCCATGTGTCGGCACTAAAGCCGTCGTTTTCTACTTCCCGATGCAATTATATAGAATGCCAAGTACTCCCTGCACTACCTTTTCATTATATCCACATGGATTTAATTTGAATATCAACTCTTTTGTGATGAGCTCCGTCGAATATATTCTTGTAATCCTAGAATAACGCATCATCTTAATTGCATCCCCCTCGTTGCCGGCCTGAATGGCAGTGTAGAAACCTCCGCCTCTAAACCGACGGTCGCAGATTTGAGTCCCGTATGGTTGGATTTTTCTCAATATAGGGCATCGGGCTTAGTGTACTGCATTAGTGTTAAATGTATGAAAAAACTCCTAGTCCTAATTTCAATCTAATTAAAGCTAAAATTATTTTTACTATTGTGTCACATATGTCGTAATAGGCTGTGCTACCCTTTTTCGCCTTCCATCAGCTACGTCACACTTTTTCATCTGATGACCTTCCTATTTGGACATCACCTTTTTTCGCCACATTACCCCATCATGTTCATGCTTCATGTACTCCTCTCTCTGCTCCCCTCGCACCACTCCTGACCACCTCTCTCTCCTCTACATGGCTAAAGAGACACCTTCCCCTTCCCGTCCACGGAAACCAACCGCCGCCAGCGCTTCAAGGCGCTGCCATCTGTCTCTTCGTTCGTTTCCCGGCCTTTCTCATAGAGAGCCACGGCAGTAATTACTTCCGAGTCGCCCGGCGCATCAACTCCGTTCATCGGGGTAACTCCCTTTTATTTTCTTCTGAAGCCTGCGAAATCTCGAGCAAAACTCTTCATCTTAATTTGAACTTCTCTTGAACATTCTTATACACCCTTCCGCTGAACGGCGTCGGCGTGTCCGTGGTCCGGACAAATCCGTTACTTCCGGCTTGCCCTCCATACCCATGCCAGACAAGACTCCAAGTAATATTACTAACTCACAGAACTCTTACGAATTTATCGCAAAACCTTCGGCGATAACAAGAAAGTAACAGAATACCAAACTTACCAGCATGCTGGAAATAGAATTTTTAATCCGATTACTATGTTTTTGTTCTAATAAAATTAATTAATAACAAAACTCAGATAAAAAATGTATGAGCTTTTCTGTACATTTTACTGCATTACTTTCAGCTTCCTTGTTTTGAATATATTGCATTTTAAAATTTTATATCTCGACTTATTTTACCGCCAGTATATTAAAAGCTGGATGTGGAGAAGAATGAAGAAGGTGAGGTGGACGAAAAGGAAGACTAACGAGGAAGTTTTTGAGATAGTGGGTGAGGAAAGAAAACTTCTGGATGAAATTTTGGATAGGAAGTATAGGTGGGTGGAGGATGTAATCAGGGGCGACTGGTTGTTCAAGGGTGTGATAGAGAGAAGGATGTTGGACAAGCGGGGAAGTGGAAGAAAGAGAATACGTTTCATGGACAGGATAAAGAAGGGTATATCGTATGCTGAGGAAAAAAGGAAATTATATAGGAAGTTAGGCCCCTGAAAGTGTAGTAAACCGGGAGGAAATTCTCTTACTTTCATCAAAACCTACCTTTATCAGTAGAATGCATAAAAGAGCATTACAGGCATCACTGGTATCATGCCTCCATTCTTTGTAACGTCTTGTAATGAATATGTCTTCAGCAGTCTGTGAACATTTATGAGGAAATTTACGAGGGGGGCGTTATGGTTTCCCATTTTGCATCGATGTATTAAAGTCATGGTAGTCCGGTAAAATTAGGTTGCGACCCGGAAAAAAATAATTACCGAGTGAAACCTTGTCCAATGTCTTCTGGAACTTCCCAGGATGACTCTCAAAAAAGTCCCAAGAGCTCCTGACTGGGATAGCGAAGTTATGCAGGAAAAATAAGTCCATCCTAGTATAGGACAGTGATGATCCCTATCTTCTCCTGCCTCCATTCTCTTCAGCCTCATGGTCACCAAACCGGTACATTTTACTGTCCTTACTACACTTACCTTCTTTGCAAATGGGGAAGGATTGTCTCATAATTGTTGTCTTGGCTTCATAAAGCATTGTTGACGACGCAAGTTGGTGTCGTAACGAATTCCTGTTGTTGTTGTTGTTTTTTTTGTAGTTTAAAAACATTGCGATATGGCAACATAATTCAAATGCTATTTTAATGTCTATGACCACCAGAAGAAAATGCAGTTTCTGACATGAACTCTAGGCTGTGTTCATCCTTTCCGCTTAACACCTATAACAGCGAATCTTTCCTTCTTAGAAAAACACTGGATAAAACAATCAAATTCAGGTGTATTACAGGGGAATTCCAGCCAGCCTATAATCTGGACACGGTTGAGTGTCCAGATTATAGGCTGTCGACCTGAATGTGCCTAGCTTTATTTCAATGCCATTAATCATGAAATCGCAGAGTACAGTGTAATCCAGCGATACATTTATAATGAGGAATTAATTTCAAGGAAATTCCAAGTTTTTCTGGATTATGTTTTTTTTAGTGGGTCAATAGTGGAATTTAAGACTTCGGTTGCCTTTTTCATTACATTCCTGACAAGACGATATAAAAATCATCGCTCTAACTGAATTTTTAACTAATTCAGGATGTTTTCAGGAAATCTCCGGGTTTTTCCAGGTTTACCTGGATAACTTCGCTATCCCGGTCAGGAGCTCTTGGGACTTTTTTGAGAGTCATCCTCGGAAGTTCCAGAAGACATTGGAAAAGGTTTCACTCGGTAATTATTTTTCACAAAGTTTGCGGTCAAATTCAACTAATCTTGGGTCTTAGTGTGTCAGATAGTGACATTTGGTGAGAAACGAGGAGTAAAAAATATTTCTGAAATCGGATTATATTTAGGGGTCGCGCACGCAACTTTTCGTTTAACATGGGGGCTCACATAAGCGCGCGCCTTCCATTTGAAAAGTCCGCCCTCCCGAGCCTTCTGTGCCGCCCCCCATCTATCGATGGTCCTTGTATGTAGGCTTAAATTGGTTATCACTTTGGGAGGGGGGTCGTCAACAAGCTCGCCGAGCGTGGCTTCCATCAAGGGGTATTTTCAGGCTGAATTGACCATGCAGCCTCTGCTTCAAATAGTCTTCAGGCACCGAATAGTTATGGCAAATATAAACAAAAGGCACTCAGTCTTCAATTCAAATATTTTGCCAGCAAAATGTAACCAAAATTCTCAAAAAGAGTGATATTAAAATTTATTTCTCGTCCCGAACATGAAGTTTCACATTTCCATTATATTGGTAAATGTTCTAAATACAAGGCTTTATTTTTTACATACCAGTCTCAACTCCCTCCCAAAGTGGTAACCAATTTAAGCTTACATACCAGAACCTTCGATAGGTGGGGGCGGCGCGGAGGCCCGGTAGCGCGGGCTTTTCAGATGGCTGGAACTCGCTTATGAGAGCCCTCGTATTAAACGAAAAGCAGCGTGATCGACCTCTAGCTATAATCCGATTTCAGAAATGTTTTGCACACCCCATTTTCTCATCAAATGTCGCCATCTGAGATCCTAAGACTCATCACTTTCAGACATCAATGCAAAATGGGACACCCGAGGGAACGTCTAAGTCGAGACGTAATGGAAAGTTTAGTGAAAACTCACGCTTAGGGCATGCTACCGAAAGATACAGAAACGTTGTAAATGCGGAAAGTGTACTAATGATTTTTCATGTACCCGTGTAGAGAGGGATGGAAAAGGTGTGTTGGAGAGCGATGAAAGCAAACAGAGAATTTTTAAGTTGTCGAATGAGTGTTAGTTAGTGCATCGGTCTAGGTATGAGAGAAGAGGAACTTGTGTCAAGATTAAAAAGAAGGATAAGAAGATATTCAAGGATCAGGGCACACTGGAAGAGTGATTTAGGGGAGAACTCTATGTAAGTATAAAAGAGAAAGAAAGATTTTGTGGACATTGGTCAAATTAGGAAAGGAAAGGGTCTCTGTCTATCATCCAAGCATATCTCATGTCAAACACATAGGTTTGAGAATTCATGCTTATATTTAACCTTTTAATTAAGAATACCGAAGTAAAGAATGACCAAATTATAAACACACGGACATCAACCCATGAAAACGTGCTTCTTTTCTTCCCTTCTTTCTCGAAAATTATATTCGCTACCATTTCCATTTTTAATGACGGGTACCTTGTTATCCTTTACCACAAAACCTTACGACGGATAGCATGACAGTTGTGGCGTAGAAGAGCTCACAAAGGTCGTGGGTAAAGTTAAACTAAGCGAAATATGTGTTTATTCCCAAAATAGTTCACTTAGAGTTTTCTGGCATAAAAAATTAGCTCTCTTCGTTGAATTCCCTTGTTAAATGAAGAACAGTTTATGCCCTCATCATTTGATTCCAAGAATCATTAGCTTTGCTTTTCTATCCTCACTTAATTTAAGATATTAAATTCAAAAATTGTCATTTTAATTAAGCTTTTAAATCACTTGGAGTCCCTGATTGAGTGATGGGAGTCTTATTCTGGCGACCTAGCACCTCTCGTAAAGGCGGCCGACCGTTGGATGGTGGTGGTCTGTCACCATGGAAACGGCCGCGGTTAGTTTATGTCTCGCTTGAGCGGTATCTCGCCGGAGCTCTCTGATTGGAGCTCTCGAGATCACGCCATCTCTGTTTACCGTATTCCCCTTTCCTCCTTCCAAATAACACGTATCTGTTATCCCTCTTTCTTCAACTCAGGAAAACTCTAGGTGTACCACAGCACTGTCCTTCGCATTGAATTCAGTCGTAGTGTATTATGAAACGGAATAGATATCGCAGAAGCGAGTTTGTGGAAGTAATAATTTGTTTGGACATGGAGAGAGAAAGAAATATTCTGACCTGTTACGCACCCGATGAATGATGGAAGAGAATAAAATGAATGGAGAGACACTACTGAAAGAACTTTTTCTACTTCGCGGAAAAGATACACTCTGAAAGGATATTTTTGGGTTAGCCTTTTGGTCAATCTGTAATTCCACAGAAGCAAAGAAGAGCAAATGCCACTAAGTTACAACTCTAACGACATATTTCTGAGAAGACGAGGAGACAAGTATATTTCACCGAGACGATTGAAAACGCTAATAAAAGGAAAAATGAGAGAAAAAAATTCCTGCTACAGACCAAGGAAAGAATATATGAATGCAATAATGAATGACGCTGATTAGGGCAAGGAAGGAATCGATTAGCTGATGGAAAAAAAAGCAATCTTCAGCAAGCACACCAAACTTCGGACTGAAGGCTTCTGATTATAAAATGGTGAACATATCCACAGTATGTGGTCGATAATAACACAAAGAGTGAATTACTCCATCCATGAAGCAACAGCTACTAAACCTATATCTTCAGTGAGCTTCGGGCTTCATTCTAAGAGACATACCATAGTTCCGCACTTTCCTTTTATAACTCATTCAGCCAGTTTATTTATTCACTCTTACGAACCTATTATTATAAGATGGAATAAATAGAATATTCTCTTCTCTCCATAACCCATAACTTTAGATTTATTCCCGTGGCATCTGTCTGAAAAGACTGTGTTCTCCAATATACTCAACTAATATTAATTCTAAATAAAGTTCTAGCGCAAGTGATTAGCAAGAATCATTAACAAATTCCACCTTACCAACTTTCCGGTGCGTCAAAGCGTCACCTTTCGGTCAAACAATTATTTTGCTCATTATATCGACCAAATATTGTCACTCACTATCTGATAAATTTGCTTTTGTTCCTCTGATTTGATAGTTCTATCTTGTCATTTATGCTTTATGAATAGAAACTAATATTTACCCTCATGAGTAAGAAATGAAGGATATGGTACTATCCAAAAATCTGAGACTGCAACGATTGTGACAAAAAATAATAGAAATGAAACCTTGATTGGGCAATTACATAATATTTTTATTGTACCTAACATTTTGATTCAAGAAATCTCTTTCTTTGATTTTTATGGTGACAAATGTACTGAACAAAACATGATGCAAAACAGGCCAACGCAAGATCTTGATGCGGCAAGTAAATAGGTTACCACCACGAGTATAAGCAATTAGCATAGGAGACTGAAGGGAAAACAACGTTTTAAATAAACTACTTTTTAATTACTATTGGACCTCGGGCTGTGTTTTTTTAATCTTCAGGTAATATGTTGCAATGAAAACTGAGTCTTTAAACATCTCCCAGCGATAATGCTCCTATAAACTAACAAACAAATTTCCGGGATATAAAATAAAAAATGAAAATATTCTGCTGATAAGTCTACGAAAAAAGTAATGTGTCTTTCGGTTTATATTAACTTGGCATTATAAAACCACGTCAAACTCTTGAATGACACGTTGGGGAAAAAACATTTTGAATTTTGACTTGGTTAGTTTTGTCAAATGGAAATTTATTAATCTTAGAAAAACTTAGCAATAAAAGACTGTACAAATTCTTAACAATGAAATGTTTACTTTGAAAAAAATATCTCCCCTGATTATTTTCAACAACCAGACAATTGAGTATTAATAAAAGTTTATTTTAACCCGTCTTGTTAAATATTTAGACGTTATAAACGTCAAAAAGAAGTGGTTAGCTTCATAAGCTAAGAACTAAGTTAAACCAAATAAAAATATTTTCCGTCTCCATTCGATTATCCAGGCATGGAATAAATTAGCTGGACACTGATTTGCACATTTTACTGTTCGTTCTACTATGCTTCAGTGCTTATCGTTGTTTATTAGATTAGAAGGCACATCACATACTGATTAAATAATGCATCCAGTATTGTTTGCTCAAAGGGGTATGTATTGGTTTTCTTGCTTTGATTTTTCACATTAATTTACGTACTAGTTTGCTATTCAGCCCAATGAATGGGGCTGCGTTTCGCTTTGTTATTCATGCGTATCTAATCACGAAATGAAGTTCTCATTAAACAGAAGCATTATTGTAAACAGATTTATAAAAATTGAGGAATCAAATCGTAATTATATCAATGTATGACTACAGTTGGAATCATAGGTAACTAGTAAATGATTCAACCGAACCTAAAATATCTTGCACATGTAGATTGATATGATTCGTTAGCGCGACATCCATGCATTTAGTCGACGTTCACATGAAACGCCACGCATAAGTCATTCGCTGTGAAAGAGTGATGAGGGACAAAATTCAACCGCTCAATCTCGTTCGGTAATCGTGTTCTATTGAGGAGAGGTGATTTATTTTTCCCATTTAGACCAATCAATCAAGGTTATCTGCCCATTTTTACGTGGAAAACAGCATACTACCAGCATAACCCGAACATTTAATGACCCATTTCACAAGAGGAAGAATAAATATCAGAAGGGATAACAAATACACATTAGATCATAAGTTTATTGCAACGGTCATTATAGCACATGAAAAACGTGCAAATAAGACGGACATTCATGATTACCGATAATTCGGTTGGAATATACGTAACTTTGTAACACTTAGAAGTCGGTATCATGAAGTTTAAAAACCGCCAATGAGTAGACCTGCTAATATTCCTTGGAGTAAGACAATATTGGAGGGTTTTTTTATAATATTAATAAAGAAGGAATTTTGACTTTTTTAAGGAGGCAGAACAAGTTAATGGAAGTAGAAATGGAGGGTAGGCTGGTAAAGAGGCTAAGGGAAAATGTCAATAAAAACCCTTTGCGGGCATGAGATTAAGATATTAAAATTCGCAAGATTAAGAGTTGAGACAAAAACATGCCGATGACTAACACTGCCAATGTCTTGAGGGTGTTGATGACAGCAATCGATATTGGCCAAGTAAAATATCCAAGCAATTAGTTAGATCGCAAACGGTTGGCTATTCATTTGTACTTTTTTTGCGTCAAAAAGGGTGCATTCCGTTGTCCCCTTAATTTCTGTACAGCCGGATTCCAAGCTCGACACAACCTAATTTCAACGTCAAAGATGTTAGTTTTTTTCTCCTCCAGCGGAGTCTTTATGACCTTCTTGGTCAACTCACCATTGGTCAACTGTGTCCGTTGACTATTTCCATTAGTTTGGTGCCGTCACAGACTTCAAGGTTCCCATAAACATAATAAAGTTCCATACGAATGAATAGAAATATATAATTATCAGTCGAGTACCAGCAAAGGTATGAAGTGAGAGCAATTTAGCTTAATTTTTAAGTAAACATAGCTCTACCAAAAAAATGAATCTCTTTTCATTTCTCACTTCACATATCTTAATGAAGTGAGAGTGAGGAAGTTCTGGAAATACTAATTGACATTCGACAGAAGTATGAAAGAGGGAAGCGAATTGAATGGGACAGATTCTGAGAAAATCTTGCCTTCCAAAAATATTATTGGAAGGATAGATTGAGACGCTGAGAGGAAGAGGAGGAAGAAGATATAACACGATGATGGACATAATGATGAGCAGGGGTTATGAGGAAGATAGAGAGGTAACATGGGACAGAGTAGCATGCAGGGAACAGTTTCTTTAGGAGAGAATGTTTTTTAGGAGAGACCCACCTAAGAAGAACTCCTGACACATAATGATATTACTTTCTCCTCTTTGATATATAACCAACTTTTTTATCCTGTCAGTACACCCTATTCTATTTCTTCCCCTGCCCTGCTTACCCAACGTACTCCCCTTTATCATTTCCTTAAGATGGTTGGAGACTTATGAGTCACTGAGTGAATATTTTTAACGACTTTTCAAGAGAGATTCAAGAAATTTCTTGGACCACATTTCATTTAAGTAGGCTTATTTATGCGTTGGAAATAACTAAAAATGCTTTAATGTGAATGATGATTATATTATTAAATTCTCGTACTCATGAAAGAGTAGAATAGCCCGAAGAGCTCATCATTTTGAGTGCACACAATTTCAAGAACATAATGATTGAACCTCCACCTTGAATGACAATGTTCAATTTTTCAACAGTTTACAATTATTTAAATAAATTTTTATTTTGTACTACCCGCTACACCACCTAGGAATCAAAAATCAGATATCTTTTTTACGCATATATACTTGAAAATTGACATCATCGTATATTTTTATTTGACCTGAATCTTCACATAGTAGAAGGCAATCTCATGAATTTAATCGAGATTTTTTTCTCTATGTATTGGTGTACGTGATATGCTGTTGTCTGAGGCACAAACTTGTAACCTCTTTACATCTTTTTGAAGAATCCTGTATTTGGCGATGAGCAAACATATGAGAATCGACTTATTGGAGACTTGAAAACTATTCAAGATGAAAGAGGCAAGGCTAGCCATTCCGATTCTCACCCGTTTTTGGCGGCGAAGGCAAGATGGGGAGTGCGGCAGGGGGTCTCAGTCAGTCCTGGGAGAAGGAAGGTTCGTTATCATCCTCTTCGGCGTCTCCGAGAGGTGGGTCCGGGGGGCTGAAGGAGGGAACGTTGCTGGGGAAAAGGGGTTATAGGGGCATGGAAAGCGGCAGGGAACGAGTGGGCGTTCTCCGGCGCCTGCGGATGACGCGGATCTAGGGACACCCTAGCAGTTTCCAGGGTATCGCGACCCACTCCCTCCCTAACCCCTTCAGGAAACCCTCCTTCCCAACCTTCCCTCACACCCTCTCCCACTCACACCGACAAGTTTTAAAGGCAAATGGAAGTTTGGAGGAGTATTTCACATCTACGAACCACCCTGCGTGGTGCCATAGGTGTGTGAGGTAGGGATCGTAAGGATACTAGCCAGTAGAGAACGGAGAGAATAGGGAAAAAATAAAATTTGAAGTTAAAACGGACCAAAACTGGATTGTTTGATGACGGATTTCCGTAGTTTCACGCTGTGTACTTCGCATTATAACCTAATCGCGCATCTTTTATTGATTCTCCTCATATGTGGTTTTATAAATATTACTTTGGTTGCTGGTAGTTTTCTCGAATCCCCTTGCAGCGTAACTATTTGCTACAACAAATTTAAACTGAACATTCTAGAGAATAACATGTGCTTAATAAGCTATCCTTAAGCTATTCCGGTTTTTTTATGATCTGCTTCTGGATTTGGTGCTTTCCTGCATTGAATTTTAAAGTCCAGAGTATGAGTAAAACCATGAATTCGTCCTCAAAAAAGGTATTTCTCTTTATTATTGTCATCTAAATGAGATGTCAATTTCAGTGTTTACTTTAAATTATATAGAACTATTAGTTATGTAATTGGCTAGGTATAAGTTAACTTAATTCATGTGTTCGGAGATTGTTAATATTTCTAACGGCAAAGTTTATGATGGTGAAGTCTTAGTGCTGTAACTTTGGTAATATTAATTTCCTTTGCCGTAGCAATTAACGCTTGCGTTTCAAGGTTTATGTGTATTCCTTACATCGTTTTTTTCCATTACACTAAGCTCCATACTGTAAAAATACTTGTCCATTATTTTTTTAGTCATTTTTAGTGCATGGGAAGAGAAAATAATTGCTGAAAAACCAATTTGCTTGGATTATAAATCGCCTATCCATCGTTCTTGTTAGATAAAGAGATGATAAGTGGAGTAATTATACCATCATTATTATCTTACCTAAAACAGAGATGATTAAACTATTTAGGTGATTCTTAGCCTTATGTATGCTCTGGTGGCTCAAATTGCGTGTCTTCCATTGGCAAATTAATCCTCCCACCAAGCTCACAACAGCTTTCAAAAAAATCTTCTCCTCAAATGTATAAATATTAGGGATGATAAGTTGCTGTCTTCATAACAGTTGATTCACGTCTCAGCCAATCACGACAGCTGTACACTCCGCGAAATTAGATCATAGGCGTAATTTAAATAATATTTGGCTATGTTTCATAGTGTGTTCAATTGTGTGGAATTCAACTATCATTCCTAAAGGTTAAGAAATCCATAACATTAAGCTCAAAATTTTCGACTAATTTACTACCCTCGCCTTAAAAAAGAATGGAAAAGCTGGTTGGGTTGACAGGGAGATGGACAAAGACGTGGTAAATATGATTAGCGGAGAATATGTAAGAAGGCAGAATACGCAGTATAATAGAGGGTAATGTAGAAGAGAGGGGTCAATTTTGGCGTAGGGGAGAAAAGGAAAATGAGTTGAGGTTTTTGATGACGGAATGGATCTTAGAATGTTTAAAGCGTTTGAATGGGTATAATGATGAAATGCGTGGTAGTTCATGATGCCATTCATTTTTAATGAACATGAACAAAATAATCTAAGGCCCATCGACTCCATATCTAAAGACTCCATCGACTTTTATTGGCAAAACACAATCTTGCAAAGTATATGCCGGCACTATTCGAATGATAACCGCCTCTTTGAGCGGAATATTTAGGATAACACCTTAATACTGGAAGCGGAAGATATAAGAAATCATAGCCGAACTCCGGGAATCTCCTGGAGCATCCGAGGAAGTTGGCAACCCTATACGGAGCCTGAAAGAGCCAAGCGAGCCTAGATGGATGCGGGGGCAGCAATAAGGCAGATCTGGTGATGGTGGATCCCAGGGAAGAAAAAAGGGTGCCGTCGTAAAAGGTAGAGAAAAATCGAGGTGGTGGAAGAGGGGAAGGAAATGTTTAGTTAGTGACGGCGCCGGATACATGTCTGCCTTGGTATTTAGTGTTTTGGATGGGAAAAACAAATGAAAGATGCTGTCATGGGCGATGGAATTCCCTTGAGAAGTGGAAAATAATTTAAAGTTTGAGCTTTAGTTTGTACCCTCTCAACATTTTTCTTGCTGCAAAATATACAACATGGAATAAAACCTTCATGTTGAGTAAAATAAAGAGAAAACCCCTCAATCCGGAAGGCGAGATAGAAAGAAGAAGAATCATTGTCTAACTCCGGGAATCCCACGGATACTGTGGGAGAGTTGGCAGCCCTACAAGGGAATCGGTAAGTTGGAGGTGGTGGTAAAAGAGGTGGATCAGGTGATGGTGGCCCCCAGAGAAGGAAGATAGGGGGGCAGCGGCGGGGTAAGAAGGAAGCAAGCGGTGTGGTGAGGGAGGGGCGGAAAACGTTTAGTTGGTGGAGGCGCCTGGTATATGTGTGCGTGATAGAGGGAGCGAGTCCTACGTGAGCAGAATGGCCGCCATGGGTAGGAGGACACAAGAGGAAAAGAGATGAGTTCTATGTGCGGGTTTATATATGTGTGCGTGAGTGTCGGAAGGAGAGGGAAAAGATGTGGGGAAGGGTGAGGGTTTGGTGTCTTTCCCCTCGAAGTAAGAGAAAGACGAAGAACCCTGGGTTTTGAGGGAGCGGAGTAGAAAGGGCGCCGAATTAGGGACGAAGTTATGGGCGGCGTCTGTGCGAGTGGAAGGTTTTTTCTCCTCTCGGCTGTGCGTTTTCTCGCGAGGTTGAGCGAGAAAGTCACACCAGGGTAGGTTTTTTTGGGAGGGTATAGTTCGAGGATGGGGGGAGAGAGGAGGGAAATCCTTAGAGAACTAAGGAAGTGGTGGATGAGGAAAGGCGTCGGTGTGCCGGTTAGGGGAGGGAGGGATAAAGACGATGCGTTTAAGATGAGAGCGGCTGGAGGAGGCGAAGAGTTTGGGAGAGATCAGGTAATCGCGAGAATTTGCGTCGTGTTAGAAGGGGAATGGGAATGAAGAGGGGGTCTCAGGGGAGGGCGTATTTGCTGATGGCGAAGGAGTCTTGAGCGGGGAGTTAGGAGAAAATATAGGTGTGATGAATGAAACTGATTTGTAGCGTGTGTTATGCTATATTTACATATATATTACATATCTATCAAAATGTTGAGCGTTCGAAATCATTCGGTAATGAATAGTTACGTAGAAATTCGTTCCTTATACGCCTTCTCAAGAAAAGTAGCATTCATGTGGTTCTATAGGGAGGGAGCTAACGAAATACAACTATTGTTAGATGGACTTTCCATCAGCGTTGTCTGTTTACATGCTTTGTATTTCTATACTGAATAATTCAGCATCGTTGCATGTTTCCACCGATCAGACGTTTGGCTTAGTAACTCATGTAATGCATCCAAAAATCAGCCTGTCAATTCACTTAATGTATTATAGAACTTTGTTAATTAATTATGATGGTTATTTTTCTTAATTATTTTACGAATATATACTTCCCTTATTATATTATATTTTAACTGGTTATTAGAGCTTTAATTAATGGGTGAGTTGGTGTGAGGCGGGATGTATCTGAGAGAGTGGTTGGGCCTTTTGGTGACCCCCGAGTAAATGATAATGGTGAAAACTTGGTGAGTGTGTACTTGGAAAAAGGATTGTTTGTGTCGAATACATGGTTTAAACATAAGAGAATATATATTTATACTTGGCAAAGGGGCGATTGTAAAAGCATGATTGATTTTATTGTGTATGATGAGAGATTGAGTGATGAGGGATGCTGAATGTGGAACAGACCTCTACTTGGTACTCTCCAAAGTGAATCTGGGCAGAAAGTGGGTGTCAAGGAAGAATGTTGCGCGTAAGCAGTTGAGAGTAAAAGTGGAAACGTTGCTAGACAGAGAGGTAAGAATGCGGTATGGTTACATTCTTGAGGATGCACTATCGTTGAAGCCGAGAGAATGGTACGAGCATATCAGAAACGAGAACTTAAATGATGCAAGGGAGTGTTGAAAATGAGTGATTGTGGAATGTGCTGAAAGTGTATGTGGAAAAAGAGTGGTAGGAAGAATGAACGGTGATGCTTGATTGAATGAAGAAGTGAAAATTGCAGTCAGAGAAAAGAAAGAGGTGTACAAGAATATGATTGCTGCCAAACCTGAGGAAGAGCGTACTAAGGCATGTGAGATTTCCAGAAAGAAAAAGAATAAATGCGAAATCGTTGTGAAAGAGAGCAAAGAGAGAATACGTGCAGATGAAGCTAACAAAATGCAGAGTGATTTTGAAGGTAATGAAAAGCTGTTTTGGAAGTGGGTAAAAAGAGCTAAGATTGGTGAAGGTAGGGGAATGAATGCGATAAAGAACAAAAGTGGAGATATCATGTGGGACGAGAGCAATATCATAGACTGCTGGCGGGAGTATATTGAAGAATTGTACAATAATATTGCAGGCGTTGAGGATGAGCCTTGTAAAGTGGTATGTGAGAATATGAGGATGGAAAAGGATATCAGTGAGAAGGAGGTCACAACGGCTGTGAGAATATTGAAAAATGGGAAGGCTGCAGGCATAGATGGGATAACCAGTGATACGTTGAAGTGTTGCTGTAAATTACTAATTTGTAGACTGCGTGATCTATACAATTTATGCTTACAGGTTTCTGTTGTTCCAGCGGATTGGAAGAATGCTATCATTATTCCAATGTACAAAGGGAAGGGAGGAAAAACCGAATGTATTATTATCGGGCCATTAGTTTATTTAGTATCCCAGGAAAATTGTTCAGTAAAATATTAATCGAAAGAGTGAGGAATATTACTTCCGACAGAATGTGGGGTGTGCAGTGTGGATTTATGCCTGGGAGAGGATGTAGTGACCAGGTTTTTGCACTTCAGCAAGTGATAGAAATCTCCGAAAGAAACTGTACTGTGCGATTGTCAATTTAGAGAAGGCATATGACAGAGTAAATATAAAGAAGTTGTGGAAGTTTTTGAGAGACTATGGAGTGAATGGGCAGTTATTGAATGTTATGATGGCGATGTATGACAATAGTAAGAGTAAGAGTTAACAGGGCTCTGATTGATTGGTTTGTAATAAATTGGGGTGTAGAGCAAGGATGCGTAATGTCTCCATGGCTGTTTTATGTATTTATGGATAAATGTGTTAGAGACGCATGTAGTGAAACGACGGTGTTTTGATTGGAAATGTAAACTTGCGAGTTCCTCTATATGGGGATGATGCTGTTTTGATCTCAGACAGTCAACAGGAATTACAGAAGCTGCGAGATAAGTTTTTTGAATCAACGGAGAGAATGGAATTGAAGGTAAATGCGTGCAAGACTATAGTAGTAAGAATAACTGTATGATGAGGGCGAATGGTGAAGTAATTGAACAGGTGGATGATTTTTTGTACTTCGGTGAGATGTATTCGAAAGATGGAAGAATAGATGAGGAGATAAAGAGACTTGCGAATGCTGGAAGGAAAGTGGTATGTAGCATGTGGAGCATAATAAGGAATGAGTGCTTGTTTAAGGAAGAAAATTGCCGTGTACAAAAGTGTACTTCTTCCCACTTTGTTATATGGTAGTGAAACATGGGTATATCAGGATGGACATGAGAGTAGACTAAACGCCGTGGGTATGAGTTATCTGAGGAGTATTTGCGGCAAAAGTAGGATGGATAGGGTCAGGAATGAGTGGGTCATGAATGAATGTGGGTTAGATGCTCCAGTAATGGACGTGTATGAAAGGAGTATGCTTCGTTGGTTTGGACATTTTGAGAGAATGGATGAGAGTCGAATAACGAAATAGATACATGAGTGAAATGAATGGTGCGAGAGGTAGATGTAGGCCGAGAAAGTTGTAGTTGAATGTGGTTGAGGAAATTCTTAGGAGGAGGAATGTTAGGAGTCTTAAAAACAGGAGGGCCTGTATGTAACATTGTATGGGGGTAAATGAGGCAAAAGAGGTTTGCAAGGATAGGTCAGTATGGAGGAAATTATTGAAGCAGAGTTAGGTGTACAATTATGTATTAATGAGTGAAACATTTTGACTGTGCCTGTATGTATGAATGTAATTAATTAAATACCATGCGCAATTCTTGCGTCCTTTTGTCAAGACTCTCTTTCATATTCCATCATTTTCTTGAAGCAAATTATTTGATGAGGATATTAAATTATAACTAATTTATTGATAAATTACCCGGAGGTAATGTTGGTTCACGAAGATGTTAATGCCAAATCTCTATATTAACATTTGTTTATATTTATATTGAGGCGGTGTTTATGACCGGGACAGTTTTTGAAATTTGTTTTTTGCGTAAAACCCCTGTTTTTCGCGGAATGGGGAATTTATACGGGCCTATAAGTTCAGATTTGGAGATATTCAACCAGGCAGAAGCTTTTTAGCTGCCAAGAACATTATAGTTGAGCCATAGTGCAATATTTAGACTTGGCACTCTTTTCATCGTATGGCATCACTTATGCGCTTAAAACTCTCGCCTGATATCTAAACATTTACTCTGATTTAGTGTGCCTGTTTATTGAGAAATTCTAAAATACAATAGTAAAAATAAATTTTTGCTAATACAGTCCACGACTAACCCTATTTTCAAGATATTTACATTGGAATACCCTTAAATGGCAGTTTGGCAGGGTTTGAGAAAAGTGAATATTTATTTTGTATATGAGAAAAGGGATTCATATCCAGAAGATACACGCAAAGCCTGCTAAGTGTAAATAATTAATAGGGCGAAGCCATAAGTCATTACTAAGGAAGGTAATATAGTAAGTACATTGGGAGGTAGAAAAACTACCAAAAGGGCGGTTCCTGAACCAAAACACCCGGTTGTATGAGGGAGTTATTCGACACTTGAACTAAACATTATGAAGTGGCAAAGCTGTAAAAGAGATATTTTATGCAGCACAGCATATTTTTTACGTATTTTTAGAAAGTGTTGCATCTTTTTAAACGGACGAATTGAGCATTTTATTCGTAATTGCAGAAGAGTAAAGAAGGTTAACTCAGTTCTTGGTCTCGTAAGGCAGTGGGAATTCGTGTAATATAATATAAACGTTTCAGTGAACATGTTGCTCATACGCTTTATGGGCAAATAAAAGCGGAACTTGGAATAGAATTCATTAAAACGGTTATAAACTGAAACCATTCTGTAAACAAATGCATTCACCATGGCATGTCGTGTTTTCCTCGGTTTTATCCAGACACGCATGAACATACCAAGCTGCGTTGCTACACTCGTGGGCAATTTTCATCGTTACAGCTTTGTTCTAAATGGAATTGAGCTATGATATTGCTAAATTGCGCTTATTAACGGCCATATTTATACAGGAAAATTATTTTATTACTAGGTCTTTTAATGCGTGAATACGTTCAATTGCTTGCTATATGACAGTACTTAAAAGATAGAACTCCAAAAATAGCCATATCTTATTAGATGCTTTTTTTCGGTAGCAGGCATTGACTTCATGAATACAATAGTTTAAAAGAATCTCATAAGTCATTATTCCCAGGAGACATAAACATTATTTTATGACTTCAGAGGCATTAATTGTGTTCGAGTAAAAAGCTATGGAGCCCTTTGGTATCAGTAGGATTGAACATCCTAAACTTACTTCGAGGGGATGCTAAAGATATGGTCGAAGTTATCAGAAGACATTTTCTATGGCGTCTCTTGGCCTCGGAGCCAGAAAGGCTGCCGCAGTCATTAATTATGGCAGTACGATGACACAGTTACCTTTAAAAGAACTCGTGTGTAATATTGGACTTGCTTTACTGAGGTCACAGCTATGCTGAAGCGTGCCAATTAGCTAATACAATATAGCATTTCATGCTGAACATCGCCAATTTTCCTTGGAGAATATAACGTATTTTAGTATTGTATAAGGCAGAATTACCTTTGCATGGCTGATTAACTCATTCAGGAGTTTCCGGTGGGTTTTGAGGAAAACTTTAGTCCCAATAGAGCTGAGAGAAAGCATAGCAGTAAAAGTGTAACTTATAGTTTTGGCAATGGCTTCGGCATGTAGCACTATTATTACGTCAAGAGTAAGATGACAATTCTTAATTGTATTCACAAAGAACTAGAAGTGGGGGTAGGTGTGGAATTAGGAGAAAGATCTCGAAGGGGTGAGGTTATCCAAGGTTAAATCAACTCAATGCTTAAATTTCCGGGAGTACCGAAGAAACAGAGGGTGGAAATTTTCATACGTGCTTTCTCTCAGCATGGAGTGGGTATAACATTAATCCTATTTCATTTAATAAAAAAAATGTCATTTCGATTTTTTGAAACAAAAAATACTCTTTCAGTTTTATGAAATAAAAATTACTATTTATTCTTTGTTAAATAAAAATTCTATTTATGTGTTATGTAATTAAAAATACAATTTCTGCAATCCATTTCCAAAATTTACCATAAAACACTCGTGTCGCTTCTCGTGCTAGGAGAGCGTATTTTGTAATGATTGGCGACAGTCCTAAAACCGTTAAATCAGATAATAAGACAAACTTGCGCCGCGAAATCTGCCTCTATGAAGGCTTTAGCAGTATGATGAGTTTGGCAACAAATAAAGGTCTTCTGGATCTCCTCCGCGTCTGTTCATTAAAATAGGGTAGCAATTCCGCCGTAGTCGTACTCGAAATCTTCATATCGGGCAAGTGAAATGGGATTGCAACGCCAGCGAAACTGTCGTGTGAGTATAATTGAGCATTCTGTCTCGCACTGTTTATTATTATTAAGGTAGTTTATCAGTAGAAGAAGATTTAAATAGAAGAGAGTAAGGGACGTTGCCTTGCTACCTACCGTTATGAACATGGTTAGCTCGACATCGGATTTCTGGCCGCTAATTCCTCCAATCCAGACTTACCCTTCCCTAATGGCCCTAAATGGCTCAAATGATCTCAGTTGTCGGTCACCTTGCACAAATTACCGTTCAGCCATTAGAACAAAATTGAGTTTTACACTCGCGAACTCCATTCTACTCACAAAATTTTTTTCTTCATCTCAGCAAACGTCTTACCACTCTTCATCCCATCCATAAAACCAATTGTCATCCTAATCATTTCCCGTTAACCGGAAATCATCCCCTCTACTACGACATTGTTCATTATTGCACCTGATTTTCTCTTCCAACCGACTACACTGTCTCCTCCAAATCTTCTTTAGAAGTTTTCTCTAATCACCCACTAAAAATACTGCAAATATACCTAAATTAAAACCTTACGAAATATACCTAAATTAAAAACTTACTTCAATTGTGTCATAACACGTACAGTTTACGTTACTAGAGAAATAGATTTCATTAATCCGCGATTTAGATCACGTGGTGAATTATGCATGGCTGCGAGTAAGCTGTGCATATCAATTTGGTAAATGAAATCTCGTCAACGCGACAGACGGAATAGCCAACGGCTCTTGCGCCGCAGAGCAGTAACGCATTAACGATTGAAATGGAATGTTGATTGGGCGTCGGCGATGAAAAGAGTGGCTGGTATAAGTAAGGGAGGAGCTAACGAGAGGATTAAGTCGTCCGAGAGATGGGGAGGAAGGACCCAGCGGTGGCGGACGAGAAGGATAATTAATAGGATGCGTCGGGCCCTTTTAGAGAGGAAACGATGGGGGCGGTTGTTGCTAATTAATGCGGGGAAAAGAATTGAAAAAAAGAAAGAAATAATGGGATTTTCGGGTCGCGAAAAACCTCACATTGATTAAAACGAGGTAAAACTTTAGGGTAAAAAAAATGGGGCGTTATTTTTTTAACTCGGGGTTGGTGACCTTTCAAAGGTATTGTTTCGCCTATCTTAACCCCCACTACGGTTATTCAACGTTGCAATCCAGACAATTCTCAGCAAATACTAATGTCTGTAACTAATCACGAAGAAACTGTGAGGCATTAACCCAACCATTTATATGTTTTGTTTAATGCCGTTACTATATGTTTTGAATGTATTTTGAGATTTGACATTTCTACGAAAGATTATCATCTTTTACCTCCAAAACGATAGGTTATTAGTTTGATTTTGCACTCTGGAATCGTATTTCAATTTTACTTTCTGGAATCGGATCACGGTTCTTTCTATTGATAAGTCATAATAGTAATCCGAAACTCATAGTGTTCTGAGAGACAATATTATGAGATAATATAGAACTCTAATCAAAGCTAGTAGTTTTGAGCACATGGCAATCTTTGAAGAATGCTGATCACCGTTCCGCTTACTTGAAAAAAATTGAAAAACTGAAGATAACGCGAGCGCAATGATACCCGTATTCATACCCATAATGGTTGCTAGTGTGAACGCTATGGTCCAAAAATACGGAGGTATATTGTATTACCTCCATTTGAGGAACTTTTCTCCTCTGGAAATTATTCGAGATCTCAAGGATAAATTCTTCGATACCCTCGAATATTTTAATGACTAGTTTGGTAGCATATGATTTCCTAAGTTTTTTCAATGAAGGAGATGTGATTGCAACGAATTCTTATATCCATGCGAGAAGCGCTTCTGATTCTAGATGTAATACATGAATACAAATGTATGTGAAACCAACTGGAAACTGCTTATTCTTGAAACGAAAAGCATGCTGCAAAAGGCCAAATTTAATAAACCATAATGAGTAAAAAATCTTGAACAATTATGACCCAAAATTGAATTATCATTGAAATGCCTATTTGTTATCCTGTTATGATGAATATCAATTCAGTGACTTATATTTACTCCTCTACATTCTATAGTAACGCAAAAATCTGCTTGCAAAAAAAGACAGCTCCAAAAAATTCCAGAAGTTCTTTCTAGATTGTTAAACATTCCTTCTAGTCAGAGTGATAACCCCCGTGAGCGATTCTTTTGACTCAAGCTCAGCTTAAAAAATATCATTCAAATTTAAAAAAATAATGTGCATGAGTACATACACGACGTAATTCGTGAGATACTTGCCATTTAGTGCTTATTCCCGTCATCCGGCCAAATACTGTAATTATTCCACATTCGTGCCTCCGAAACGTTGCGAGGAAAATCCTGCCTGAGCGAATAAATGAGTTGAGTGCCGTGGCCAAGTTTCACCATGCCGGATCCGACTGTTGTTCGCTTCATCCTTGGGTTCCGCAACGAAGCAAAGGTCATCTGAATTGGTGAATAGGAAATGTTTTCCTCATTTTGTCGAGGTCCTTGTCCCTTGCTGTGGTACCCGCGATTTCCAACCCACAAGCCTCAGCTCATCAGGACCGGAAAATTTTCCTCCAGGGGAAGCGTGTACCTATTTGCATCTCTGCCCCGTAGTCTATTGCTAAGAGTAGGGTTGTGGATTGAGCGAAATACATTTACATGGAAATAATAGGGAACTACGGTGACGCACATTTCTTTTTTAGTATAAACAGTTGCCATGAGAGAGTACAACTTTAATGTAATTTGAATTGGACTACCACGATCTAGTTCTACACGTTTGAATATATTCTTTTTAATTATCGTAGGTTAAACTTTATGGAATTCCTTCTTTATGAAATAGCTACCACAAACATTGTATATTCACGTTTATTTTGTTTTTAAAAAAGACCCAGAATTCGCAGTTGTACATTATTTGGGAGAAATATATATGAACTAATTCGATGTCTTACCATGTTAACCGATGGTGCAAACTCTCAGCGGTATTTGATCCAAGATTTTAGTGCAGCATCGGTTATTATTATTCATTGTGGTCTTTGTCAAGTAATGAATCTTTAACTTTAATAAGAGGCGATTATTTTCTTTGTGAGCCCACAATGCCCGTAAAATGCTCTTTGGCCTGAGTAATTGACTAATTTCCGTTTTCCTAATTTTTTACAAAAGTTTTGTGTATTACTAAGATTTATTGTATGCATTTAAGAGTAACTGTCCATCATTGGCAAACCTTTAGTTTGACATAGGAAGCTTTTATAAAAGGTATATCATAAGTTTCATTCTGGCGACCATTTTCGAATATGCAACCAGAATGAATTATATGCTTTGTCCGAAATAATCCACAGGATTTTTTCTGTCATGAGATATTAGGCACTACAAAAATGATGAGACATTTTACATTACTAAGACACCAATAAACTTAAAATGTAATAATTACTCTTATTTTACAATAACTTTATATGCTGTCGCAAGTTCCAAGTATTAAATAACGAAGAAAAACAATAAGTATTAACTTATATTTATTGAACTGATAGATTTATTTCAACTTCTATGTAAATCTCCGGTATTATTGTGATAATGTGTTTCTTTCCTATCATGATAACCGCTTTTGAGTGGCTCAAAGTAACGCCAGATTTAATCAGTTTTGTGGTAGTTTACTTATGAGTGCAATGGACACTATATATATTTTTACGTACCTAAAAACAAGATCTTTTTATACAGGATTTCCCAGGTATTTTCAACTACAATTTCTTTAATATTCAATGTTTTTAAAAGCATCACGTGACCCTTTACGCAATCCATTTATGGATCTCTGTTTCTTTGTTTCAAAGGGAAATATGAAATAACAGAAATTTGTTATTCCCAATTGATAAATATTTCTCTTATTATTTTAATAAATGTATTAGTTTTATTTCTCTATGAGGAGTTCTGAATGTTGCAGAACAAAAATCTATAAGGGAACCTTCACTCACCGCTACCACGTTTTTCGAAGTACAATACGTCTATTAATGTTAACAAATTGCCAAGACAAGTGGAGTATTTCCGTATTTATGAGAAAAGGAATAGATGGTTACTCTTACTTATCTACTTATCTTTATATTATCGACACCGGTTTTGACGGGTAACCGTTATTTTCTAGGCTACTAAGATTCAAAATGACGGGATGAAAAAATAATGATTGTCCGTCGAAACCTGGGTGGGTAAAATTACAGCATTTTTGGTCAATACTGGAGGTGAAAAATTTTATTTGAAAGTGATATATTGTTATTAGCTGACTTTCTTTATTGATAGCCAAGACTGATTTTCAAATAAATGCACCTTCCTTTTGTTCGTGAAAATTTTCACACTTTTTAGAGTTTCGTGAAACGCTATGGGTTACAAAACTCTACCCCATTCTGAATGCATTTACGGTCGATTCCCACACTCTCCGTAGATTATCCTCACCCTACGCGCCATCCCATCACCGTCTGTCCCCACCTCCTTCGGACATATCCCTCTTAGCCCATCTCCCCAAACTCCGCGGGAAATACGTCAATCCCCATGGTTTATCGACCCATTTATATGATTGAATTGTTACGTTATTCCTCCTCGCTCCAATCCCTTTATGCCCATCCCCCTCCATCCCTTAGCGGTCACTCCAAAACCCTCATCTCGTTGATATTTTTTCACTCGAATGTTTATTATTTTCTCTCCTTCCCCTTCTGCGTCCTTCTATTCTCGTCCATTCTCCGTTCCCCCTGCGGTATTCGTGATTCAATATTTGGTTAACCCAAGCCGTAATAATTCTCTCAGCGTGCCACGTGGCGATTCTTCTACCACCAGGCAGCGACTTTTTCCTCCATCCGTGTCCGAAGACCGTTCCCTGCCCACTACTCCTCCAATCTCACCAGGATATTTTTTTTCAATCTCTCCCGTATTTTCATTATTCGACATATACATTTCTTATTGAAAATATATGCCCTAAAAATTATTCCAATATATAGTGTTAATTAATGTAATTTGTACGTTAATGGTTGCTAGTTAACGGATACTAGAGGTAAAACGAAAACTCTGGTCTTTTAATCCTCACATAATATAATTCATTTTTTCATGTTTATTGACTAATTATGCCTTATAAAATTTTCGCATAAGAACGTATTAAATGGTCGTAAATATGTATTACTTGTTTTGTGTATCTTAAAATATATATCTTAATAAACCTGTCTCTAAATATTTTAATTATGAAGAAAGTGCCGGCTATCATGAGATAGGAAAACAGGAAGTATTAATGATTAGGTGAGTCAAAAATTAAGAATATGGTGCTTGTTGAAGCAGGACGAAGTTGTCAGGAATTTTGGGAAATATTCGAGTGGAGCGCCCTCTTTGGCCCTCTATGGCTCGGAAGAAAGAACCATTGGAAGAGCTGACCAGAAGAGACTAGAAGCCTTCGAAAATTGATGCTGAAGAAAGAATCTGAAGATAAAATGGACGGTCAAATTAAAAAATGATGAAGTGTTTGAAAGAGCAGATATGGATCGCATGTAACACCACGCATAAAAGAAGAACCTGATGGATTGGACACACTTTGAGGAACAATATGTTACAAAGAACATAATTGAAGGTAAAGTAAAAGGAAGGATCAAAGGAAGACCCACGAATAAGTTCATGGACCAAATAAAGGGGGATGTACATAGAAAGAGATACCAAGAAGTAGGGAAACTAGCTTTAGATAGGGAAGGGTGGAGTCACGAATCACTCCATAAGACTCAAAATAATATCTTCATCTGTTCACATATTCTGGTTAAGACTGTTCAAGCTAAAAATGCGTTAAGAAAACATTTATGAATGTTTTATCGGATGGGTATGAAATAGAGATTTTTCCTTAACTTTGCACAGTCAAAATCTTTTCTATTCCGTTTTATTTAATTAATTTTTATCGATACCATCGCGAGCAGATAATCTATTGTATGCATACTTTTCATACCGTTCTCCCAAAAATCTTTCTTTTTAAAATCTGATTTCTCCCCACGATTTACGGTCAGAGGGGTGGAGGTATTCACAGATGTGGGGCCCCCATATAAAACACACGCACACTCTCATATATATGGCGAGAAATGAAATAAACGGTTCTAAAAAATAAATAAAGGGATTCAATTCTACTACCTCTCCACGCTCCCATTTCCCCCCGAAACCTATACCCGAGCCATAAATATATAATTTATTACTTGCGCCATCCTTTCTCCCCCTTCAGGAATTGACCTCACACCCTCCTCCGCTCCCCATGAAACCTCCAGGGGTCTCCCCCCCCACCCCCCCCCCGACTACCTCCCCGAAAAACTTTCCGGCCATTTATATCAATGTTTTCGTTTCTTCTCCACTCGAACTCTTGAGCAACCTAACTTAGGACGATGAAGGGCTTTGAGTACCTACGCGTTTCGAGTGCGAGGAGGGATGGGATGGGAAAAGGCGACACTCCACGTTAATCCGATTCGTTACCATAATGAGTGTGAGTGGGTTTCGAAAATGTTTACCAAATTATCTTGGCAACAAGGGCTTATATTCTTCCGATTCGTTTCACCCATCAATTGATAATATCTTCCTCTCGAAAGAGTGACAAAGAGGGAAAGAGAGAGGCCCATTGTGTTTACTTTCCATCGCCACACATTAATCACCGCAGCGGATACGTCAGACGTGCTTGATTCGTTTCTCTTTTGTGTTGTATTTTTACAAAAATCATCCTTTCCTCTCTTTGGGAAAGCTCAAGGCTTTGTTTCAGACCGAGCAGAAAAAAAATCATCAACATATTTGTATAAAATCTCTCCCTATGACACTCTGATCTCATCTTTCTCTTTCGCCTCATGTCAACCGCTTGACGGTTTTAAGCATTTCTTCCGCTTCGTTCTATTTATTTCACTTTCTCTTTCCTTGCCGTCTCTCTCTATTCCCATCCCTAATTGGCATGTCACGAATTAAACTTTCGGTTTCTTTTAGAATGCCCTTTTTATAAATTTATTCATAAAGTTCATGCATTTGATATGAATACGCTCTCCTTTTAACGATTACACTGGGTGACGACAAGTCTGTTTTTTATATTCCTGTGACAGCCGTTTCACTGATATAATCAACAACGTCGCGAATTTAACGGCAGTTTCCGTTTGGATGTCATTCAATAATAATGGCATTATTTTCATTCTTTGGTGGAGAAGCTGACGAAACTCATGATAAATGACATATCATGATAAATTATGCAAAATTCATGTACTCCAATTATGCACTGGCTTAGGTAGAGGATTCTAATATCGCCTGCGAAGTATTGCTTTACTTTTTTGGATCACACTGCCAACGCTAAGGAAATAAAGATTACTTTATAGGTAGCTGTAGAAATAACGGAGAACAAACCGAAACAGATTTGGAACAAAAATTATGATTATCAGATATGTGGACCAGTTTTGCGTATGCAGGTACGTAGAATCTAATTTTCATGGTGTCAGACGGACCCTCTCACGCTAGACGTAAAAACATCACCGTTTACTCCGGAACAAGACGAAATCCATTTAAGCGGCTTCGATCCAACGAGAGCAATACGATAATTACTCGATGAGACCGCTCTTTTGCTGCACGAAAACTATAGACTAAAAATATCAATATAAAATGTTCTCCATTTACTTTCGTCATAAACTTTTATGGTTAATTTTTGAGTAAGGTGAGGGCAGAGCAGAGCCTTGCAAGTAGCATTATAGTACATAGTACAATACTAGTACAAGTAGCAAGGATTAGTATATGTTGATACTGGAACATAAGTTATTTTGACAGTAATCAACTTTCGTGTGTATGACTGACTTCACATCAGAATGAGGTATAATTTCATGCGTTAATTGCTATGGGTGACTACCTATAATAGCAGATTCGACACGAGATTTAGTTTTGACTATTGTAATGCTAGGAAAACATGCATTCTGAGGCTGCTAGGAAAGGTATAACTACGTGAAAAGGCAGCTTTGCCGTCTCGCTTTCCTTTTGACGCAAGCAATAATCGGTAACAATCAATTTTTCGTATCCTTCAAGCAGACAGTTAAAGTGGCCGCTACCTTCAATGGCTTAAAAATGCAGAAGGGGTCTAAATAGATGTAACTCCCAAATCCCCTCCAGATGTAGATGTTCTCGCCACTTATTCCTGTGAAACAAGTTATTCATCCGCGTGGGAATTTCTGCGAGAAAGAAAAGGGTGTAATCTGAGAGGATCGTTCCGTCTCATCTTTGCTCATCTTCTCTTACCCAGCTTCCCTCCAAATGAGGTGGCTTTCACTGGTGACGAAGGGGGCCTCCCTTCTGAGGCCTCCTCAGACAACTCTGCAATGATTTGTCCGATTCTTGAACGAAACAAGGAGAGTTGATACTTTCGTCGGTTTAAATTCCAACATCTCCCCTTTAGCCAACCCCAACTTGACGTCGCAGTTCGAGCTGACTACTACCATAAAGTTTCGATACCATTATAAGATATTTCATAAGGATATATCCAAAGCAACAGTTTACTATCTAAGAACTGGTTCCCTTACTTTGCTACAGAATCACCGTTGAAAATTTCCGTCTCCATTGCACTCAATAAGAATCAAGAGGAATATAATTCAATACAAGGCATTCAAAACGAATTTAATGGCGGGTAATACATGCGTGTGAAAACAGAAGGACATGCCAGAAAATAGAGCGTAAGGATAGGTACTGCCCAAAAACCTACAAATCGGCCGGTATAATACTGAAATTAATTGCTTTCAGATACCTCCTGAGTTTTTTCCTAAATACTATAGGCTACAAGTTTGTTTCCTCACCAAGAATCGGGATATATTTTTAAACCGACACTCATTGAAGTCAGCTGGATGTTACTTTAATCTTTCCCTTAGTGAATCTCCAATCAATGTAATTAAAAATTATATGGCACGAAATCATTCGCAGGGGTGCATATACTCAAGGTTTGAAATTTGTCATGAAAAAATCATTTCACTTGACCGGGATTCGAACCCGGATACTGAAATTAGACTTTAGGAGTGAATATCTGATTCACATAAACCCACTTCAAATTCGTCATGAAGAAAGATGGCTTTAGTGGTGGAGGGACGATCGAGAGCGCTGACCTTCTGAGACTCAACTTTTGACTCTTCCTCAACTTAAAATCATCATCTTAACCTCCCTGATAGAAAACTTTATTTACTACAGAAAAAGACAAATACATGCAAAAAATTAAATGCTAAACCATGCAAAAAGATGCTTGAAAATGGCACCGGAGACACTCAAGCACTAGTTAATTGAAACCCTATCAAATATTTAGAAAGGTTATAGAGAAAAAAGAATAATTTCAAGCTGAAAATGTACAAAAAATGACTTTTATTTAGCGATGGCAAATTCTTGTATAAAGAATAGATACTTAATTGAGAAAATTTTCCATCACTATTGATTCCGTATTTCCTCTTTAATCATGTGTTCATTGACTGTAACAATATATATCGACTAACTTCATGCTTAGTTACCCTTAAAAAATAAGTTATAAAAAAACCTGTTATCTGTTGTTAACGAATAGTTATCGGAAAATAAATTTATTGAAACGTGATGTAACTGGCAACACATCTGATCGGCAGTTGGGAGATTTGGGTTCGAATTCCGGTCAATTCAAATGATTTTTTTCATAGCGAATTGCATACCTTGGTGTTTCCACTAGTGCTTCATTTTTCATGGCGTCACGATTGGCACAAGCGTCTGTCACCAAAGTTTTCCTGGCGTATCTGCTGGATAAATGTTTCTCGGGTGTTCCATCGGGTAAGCTGGTCCATGAGTCCCGACGTTTTGGAGAGCGACTAGCTCTCCATCGTCAGGGGTTCAGAAGCGTTTCGGAAGGTTCAGAACCCCTGAAGATGGAAAGCATGTCGTTGTCTGAAAAGTCGGGACTCACGGGCCTGCTTACCCGGTGGAACACCCGAGACACGTTTACCCGTCTGTCACCAAGTTTCGCCACCGCCAAAATTTTATTTTTTATTTCGGGTAAATATTTTGAGTAAAGGAAGGGGATTCCGGCTCACTGGATCCTGGGAGTGGGGTCGGTTGATGGTTGAGTGAGGGGCTGGGTGGTGACGCGGCAAAAGATGGATTGGATGGATGAGAGGAAATAAAAAGTCAGTCGGACGCAAAATGGGTCAGTAACTATTGAAAAATCACGCGCTGTCTCAACCGATGCCGACGGATTCCTCCCGGAGTCGGAAAGCTCTCGAAAGCATTGCGATGGAAAATATTAAAATGTACGTCGTCGTTCCGTTCAATGTGGTACACACGAAAAAAAAATCATTTTCATTTCGTAATGAACGGGCAAAAGCAGCCGCAAATCTCTGTGGAAAATTTTGATACACCGTTCAATGACGCGTGGATGCCTAGGAAACTTTATTTTTCCAATCAATAATGGGCCACCGAGATTCATTCAATAGCGGCTATTGCAATCCGAAGGTTTGACTTCATAGAATATTATCGCGGAGTTGATCTGTACTAAATATCGAACATGAATACAGTTTTTCTTTGAAACAACTAACGCAAAAGAAAGGCGTAAAACATTGCGTATTCCTTCTGTTTTGCACGTAGGTCCCGTTCCACAGCGAGAAAATTTATTCGTGACTCATCTAATTACCAAGTAGTCTTCGTACACATCTACGTGCAATAGTGACGGAAAACTAGGATTACTTCATACTACACGTAACAGATTTACTGTCAACGAAAATTATGTTACAAAACTGGGAAGAATTGGCTTTCCTTCTAACTCTCAAGGTATGTTCTTGATATGATTGGAGCGATTTTTGTTTGTTAACAGATTAGCGTGCAACTTAGCCAGCGTATTTATAGTACTAATATGTTTTAATTAAAGTAAAAAAAACATTTACCGAGATGGTTTCTGGGCAGCGGAATGCTATTTTAACAATCACCCTAATGGAACTGGAAATATATTGGGTAATATTTAAATTACATGTGTAGGTACAGAATGACACCGAAACAAGATATCCTGCATCTGTCATAATTATAAAACAAAACCTAAGAAAAGTCAAAGTATCATGCCAATTAAAACATGTATTTACATATGATTTTGACTTAAATTTTGAATTCCACGCAGTAAATCCAAGTCATACCTAAGTTTTCATTAATAGAAAAATTGTAAATTATAATTTTGAGTCATTTATATTACTATATGCACGATTATACCACCTAATTTAAAGATGTGCTTAAGTGGAGTGTTATCCAAGAATTTTTTCGATGTCATTGAAAAGTTATTAAAATGTGTACTCAATGACCGCTTCAACAACCTTAATGAAAAACTTATAGAGATAGTGAAAATTGGGGGCGGTCGCCAGCACGAGAAGCGAGGTCAATGAGGGGACGTAACATGTGGAAGGATACTGCCAAGGAACAGAGGAGAGAGGATAGCACGGAGAATAAGCTCTGGCTATAGAGCTGCTTTTGACCTCTGAGTGCTGGGAAGTGTCACTTGAGCAATTGGGGGCAGTTCTAACCATCCAAACAACGCTGGTTCAAAATACAGTGATCTTATTCAAAATCCATCGGGGAGCCCATCTCAACAGTGAGTGGAGAGCCATTAGGTGCTATGAAGTTCCTTTAAGTTACAGGCGAACGAAATTGAGGTATCATATTTTTATAAAGTGATATTACTTGACAGCTAGTAAAAATATACAATCTTACTAAAGAGCGACTTTCCAATTCCGGCTGTCCTAACCGATATCCCTAGTGCTTTAGCAGACAAATATGCCACGTAAGCTTTGAATGATTCTCACGTCTTAAGCACATAATGTTTGCCGATATAACCGAGAGTCCTAACAGAGACACCTCTGATAAATGAGAGTAAACTTTTCTAAAACATATAGAAAATATTGATAGAACAATATCTGTAGTGGTATTTATTTTCTTGGTGATATTACAGTTGCCTAGATGGTGGCTTCTGTTAAAGCAGATCTTGAAAGTAAATCAAGGGTTGTCTACAGAGAAGAAAACTATTTTTGACATTATAAAGAGATAGTTATTCAAAAAATCGGGTATCATTTTCATGGCAATATTGCTTGTTATAGTAGCACTTCAATTCAGTCAAAAAATATTCCACAATCAAGTAAACAGTTGCCAAAACGTTAATAGTTGTAACCGGAGAACTTTGAGTCACTTTTTGGTAGTTGCATATAAAAATGATAGAAACCTGTGTCTCCAAGTATATGCTGACCTAAAAATGACTGTAATTTTAAAATAGATGCAAGGTACGTATAGTCCAAAAAAAGTTTTAACTTACCAGAAATAGAGACTATTCCAGCACTTAATCATCGATAACACCAAAAGGTTGATTTTCACATGGAGAACCAGCACTCACCTGAAATGAAAATCAATTTCAATTAAAAATTAAGGAAAATTTCGGATTTTTTTCTTAACTACCATATTAACTGCGACAGTTTGAATTAAATAAAATAAATTTACTGAACCTACGTATAATATCATGAAAAAGTTATGATATGATTTGCTAAATAACGCACCAACCGTGGGGCTTCACACGCGAGGATGTGAAATTAGTTATGTATGCAACTTACATGGAAAATTCATCCATCATTTTCATTAAGTGACGCTTTTACCGTTTCGTAAGTTAATTAGATATGCCGAGCAAGATTTCAATTAAAAACATTTCTTTAAACATTAACTGGAGTGGGAGCCTCTCTAGGTGCTTTTGTAATATAAAATGACTGGCTCTGTTAAATGCGAGCTCCGGGTATTGTATAGTATCGCTGTGATATCGTCGGGGTACCGCTAAGTATGGAAAAGTATCCGAAAGGTATCGGTCCAGTATCCGCTAGTATCTGCGCTAGAATCGCGGAGCAATACAGTACAATACTGAGATTATCGGAACAGAATATCGCAAATTGTAACGCCCCCACTTCGATGAAATACGGTGCGAACGAAGGCCTTGCCCTAGTGATGAGTGGCATATTTTTATCCTAATCTTTAAAGAACCCATTTTTCGGTCAACAACTTAAACTAATTTTCGGACTTGGTCACTAGCAGCCTCACTCGCCGGCAGCTAAAGACTGGGACACAATCAATACTAACGTGCGACGTGAGCTGTAAATGTGAGAAAATGAGACTGGAACTTTCACCAAGTGAATACAATCGACAATCCCCTATGCTGGGCTCTCCTTCAGAAAAATTGACTGTCACATGCATAACTGGGGATTCGGCTGAGAGCAAAATCAAATTAACCTGAATATAACAAGAGTACGGCAATCTCTACACAAACTGGCATAGCCTTCATCCGAAAGATGTTTAATGAGGTTTAAGCAGATGCTACGTTTTATTTTGGGTTACTGCTACTGACGGCAGGGTGAATTGCAATAAAGAAAAGAAAGAAATAGTATAACAGAAGAATGTGAGGCCAATTATGGGAGAGGCAAGTAGGGGTGTTATAAGGTAAATATTTTCAACTTCATGATTTTCATGGAAGAAGGTGACATCGTGAAGTATACGAGTGTAGACCAAAAGCAATTCTTCACGCTGGGGAGGAAGGTGACACCTTTTATGGTCAATATAAGCCAGGAAAACCTCTCTAATTGCTACTGATTTACGCTGAACGTAAAAATATCAGCAGACTATGATCTGATACTTGAATAAAGTTGAATGAATCAGGCGATATTCTATGGAAATTGGCTATAAGTATCATGATCTCAAAAATAGAACTTTGTCAAATTTCCACACACTTTTTCACCGTCGGATTAATCGGCGTGTAAAATATCTTATGTATTAACCTTGAATATAACATTAAGTATTATCGAAATATAGGTACATGTGTGAGAATAGTGTGTGCGGAAACATTAAAAAAATCTTTATTTGTGATCTTGATATTTGATACGTGATTTAAGTTACACCAACGGAAAGGCATCTGAAACATATGTCATCGATAACAATCAGCTTCTGTTTTTAGTCACATATTATCTGATTCACGCTCCTTTTTTATTCAACATACCCAAAGGAAAGTAGATAATTAGCATAAAAATGCATTTTCCTCATAATGGCAATTGGTCTTATTAACGGTCAGAGTTTTATAAAGAAATTGATTCCAACGGAGGACATAAAACAAACCCTGAGTTCTTTCAAAATGTTTTTCGTGTGCGTTTACAGGATGAAATTCACATTCGGCTGCATTAATTCTGCTCGCGTCTTATCTTTGTTAAATTTATAGCTGGCACTTCTGATGTTTCGTCACGCTTCATCTCCTGTTTATGAAATACCACACTTGAATTTGAATATCTGCGCGTGTATCATAATCCGCTTCAGCTGACTCGGTAAAAGCTCGGATAAAACGCGTGGAGAGGGAAAATTAGGGATAAAAATGCACGAAAACCAAGTAACATGTGTCACAAATAAGAAATACCATGACCTAATCAATGTTTTTAGGCTAAATTGTTAATAAATGAGACAAAATTGATAGTTTTCTCTAAACAAAAGTTTCTCCACACTAGTAATTCGAGTCCTATTTTGTCAAAGGATGAAACAGATCGCGAAATGATGAGTGACTCAAAAGATACGGTTTCTAAATTCTTCATAAAATATTAATTCCTGCTGTAAATATCTTGTGAACGATTATAGTAATGCAGCCCGGTGTACTATGACCTCCTATCTTTCAGCTGAGCTTGCGTGGACTTTTTTTTAAGATTTATTGCAATGCGTAGAGGTGTTTACAAATCCTTATTATCTTCCCGATCAAGCCCAGCATGGCAAGCCGTTGGTGAACAGCAGAAGAGAGCATGAACAGGTCTATTCCTCTCTTCCGACTTTACCTTGGGCCTCCCCCACTTTATCCTTCCCAATTTCTTTTTCTCTCTTGACGCATGCATCTTAAACACGATTAGGCTTCATATGCCCTTACTAGATAATGTAGTTTACACAGCAATTACGCGACGCTTGACGTCAGTCACGGTATGCCATCAGATATAACCAAGAAACCGCCGTTTTAGTGTAACTATTCGAGCCGAAAATAACGTACATCCCAGAATCCATTCTTGCAACCGAGTCCAGGTACGCGATAAAAGAAAAAAGTTCCATTTTTCTCACCCACGCCCCATAAGTTTAGTTAGAATGCTTCCTTAAAAAAACTAATTTAACTCGACTTATTGGTGACTTGATGCTTCACAGTGAAGCAGCGTAGTATATAAAATCTACCATTACAATTTATATAACCACAGAGTGACTCTTTCGGGATATTTTCCGAGGCACACGAGGCTCCCACTGCTTGCTCGCAAATTTTACCGTTCTTGACGTCACAAAAACAGCTACGCACTGGTGTCTAGGGCATTATACAGCATGAGTATCGCCCGCACACTCTATCGAATGCATACTCAAAGGCATTTGTGTTTGAAAACAATCGAGAAGAGAGCTCCGCTGCACATTTCGTCAACGTGCTGTGCCGGTTAAATACTGCGATCGGGCCGCTTGAAGTTTCAATTGATATTTAAGTCAATTCGTGTTGCGAAGTGTTTAATGGCCTCTCAAGCATAGTTAACCTTGTCATTGATCCACGATTGGTTTCATATGCCAGCTTGATAACGTTGTAAATTCGAAAAGGCAACTTGAGATAATCAAGTTTTGAGAGGAAGTTGACTTTGAACCGTGGTCGTTTGGTGTGTAGATTGGTATTTTTCTTGAGCTTCTGTGTTATGTATGCCAAGCAAATCACTAGATTAGCATGTTTGTTCTTAAAATTGTGGTTATTTTGTTTCAGCCTGCCAGGTTCAACAGAAAGCGATAAGGAGGGATTGGTGATTGAAATCGTCAAGCGCCAACATCGTCATGGTCACGGAATTCGACCGCCATCGAATGGATTATTCTTAAGGTATTTAGTCATCTCTGTTCATATTACGTCTTAAATATAGTAGACAATGCATTTGTGAAGGAGATTTATTTGGTAAAGCCTAGATATAAAAACAAATTTCGTCAATTTTCATGAAATACAAGTTGAGTTATGGATGAAAACAAAAATCTACCCGTGTCGCTCGTTGCGGCCGTCAAGTGGTCATTTTCAAATTTCAATGGCATGTATTCCGGAAAAGATAACGTGAAGGAGGCTATAATGGTCATTAGTAACCTTTCTCACCTAAAAGTATGTCCACAGAATGTTCCATGGAAATCTGAGTCATTGGGTGACAAAGCCTGGTTCATTTGTCATGAAATGATCCAACGGTGACTCGAGCATTTTCCGCCAAAGTTGAGTTTCTAAACCGGTATACTGAGAAATATTAGCCGCAATGATACTCACCTCACAAGAGTAATCTATGGAGATGTAAGTAATTATCAGTGATATAAATTAAACTCTCCTTAGCTTATACGTAAATAAGTTTGATATGGACTCTATAACTGCCCCGCCCGATTACTGATTTTTCTCGAAATGTGGTGTTCCTAAACTCTTACTTCCCATTGAAGTGACGCGATATTAATGCAAACGATATTTTGACCTTGCACTTAAAGAGGAATTACGGCAGTCCAAGAAAGCCATCCGGGTTAGTCATGCCGTCCGTCATTTGGGTGATACGATGAGGATTGCATGTTATGAGTATCTGAATGGATTTTCATGAGCTAAACCTTCCTTAGCGAGATAAGATCGCGCAGTTCTGTTGTATGAAGTGAGAGTAAATGTAAGGTAACGGCGTAGGCATTTTGTGTTGGTGCCTTTCGAATAAACCAAACGAAACAGGGTGAAAAACCACGACCGAAATGTTTTGAATAAACTCACTTGCCCTTGAGGGTAGAGTGAGAACGCCGAATACTATGGGCGTGATGATTGATGGCAAAATTAGAGAGAAAGAGTCATTCAAACGAGTCCTTGGGTTCTCTTACGAGTAAACCGCGTAGAAGAACCGCTGGAGGATTCGAAGAGGGAGACCGAAGGTAGAAAGGGCTTTGAGATCTGAGCGTTCTGACATTTAGGTGGCATTGAGAGCTTGTATTTGTGGTTCTGGGTTAACTGGGAATTGGAATGTTGGCACAGACTGCGAGGGCCCTTTTGGAGTAGGGTGAGATGGCTTGCGCAGCTAGGGGAAGGTGGGAGTCGGAGGAAAGTAAAAGCACTTACACGGAGAGTTTAGAGCTTGGCATTAGTAAAACCAGGGGGAGATGAAACGTGGGGACCTTGGCGTGAGGAAGGGGGCTTGTGCGCGGGGATGTGGAGTTTGGGGAGATTTTCAGAGAAAGGAACAATGACCCACTAATCACGCCTCTTGATTCAACTATCGGGTCAAACGAATAACTCGGTTATGAAACAAGCTCAGATCTAGATGCAGTGACGGTGCGTAGCAAACGCTAAGCTTTGAAGCGAAATATGAGCCGCGCACGGATGGAAAATAAAGTAATCCTTGTATATAAACAGTCCTTTGGGCTCTAACTACGGTGAAATTTGTCAATTTAGTACCATTTTAACCAACAGCAAACCTATTTGTGCAAGAACTGCTTGGATTTCATCGTCTATTTATACCCGGTGTTTCGCGCGTCATTTTAAAAAAAGAATGAGCTTCTATGTTAATAGAGAGTTCAGACTATCTACCTACATTAATGTGATTGCTCTTGAGCACGACTTCAGCAAAAATCCTAAAATCTACCTAGTTCTATACGTTTTGCCGACCTTATTTGGCATCACTTAGTTGGAAATCATTGAATAGAATAATGAAATATAATATATTTTTCACTTCCACAATGAGTAGTAAAGCCTGCATTTCATCTTGATGTAATCTATAGTTGTATTGTGTTGGCGTCTGGGAATTTTAATGCGTTGTTTAATGGATAAAAATTTGATTATTCAACCAAATTCAGTTCATTGCTTTCATTAAAAGTTTTCTCAAAATTATTTCTGCACTTATAGTTATCTGAAGTTCATACAACATTTTCACGATATATGCGTAAAATTGAACTCTGTAAATTTCGGTAAATAGATTAGGAGGTGTATCATGACACATAAGTAAATGTAGAATGTTTATATCAAAGGCTATGGAAAATAATCCTCTTTGATTTACCTGTCAAACGCAGGGGTGGTGTTAATTTTCTACGCTAAAACCACAGCATATTTTGAATTTTTTATTAATTTATATTAAGTGTATTTAAGGGTGATACCACGCTCAAGCTACCAAAAAAGGAATGTTTCATTTTGGTAAACCGTGATTATAATACTAAGCAAAATAATGGCGAGAATAAATTGTGAAATTTTATACGTGAGCAATTATATCATTAAATGGTGATTTCAACTGGAATTTAATGTACATACGGAGGGTGCACGTAAACGTATAGTTTACATGTGTAAAATGAGAAGTGTAACATTATTGAGGTCGTAAGAGGTAATAACAAACTTTCACATGAAACCACAAAAAATACCTATCGTTTTTCTCTTGGAAATTCGAAACGTAGTTGTCCTCAGGGCAATCATCCCACGCAATGTTGAATTGTGATCTCGTTTATTTTTACTAACGGAACCTATGTTTTTCATTAATAAGGGGCGCTCCATTTTTATGCGTCAAGGGCTTGGTGAAAGCAATAATTTATTGAATGTTTCCTGTGTGCTTGATTCTGTTTGGTGCCACTGAATTAACTCGTGTGAAAGGCTCACTAAATATGGCTTATTGAGTTTCGTTCAATAATGATGCGATGTGATCCAACACTTTCAGCTCCAGTGATTGGCTTATCGCCACTGTGACGACGACCATTTTCAGCGCCCCGGAAAAAATTACACGCCAAGTTTTATTCCTTCGTGTTTACTCATAAATTTGCTTTCCTGATCAATTGAGATACCTGGTTTAGTGCGCATTATTATTTTATCATTCATGCCTAAGGCTAACGCTGTTATTACAGAGGAGAAAATAATGTTTTGAAAACCAATTGTTTGCGTCTGAAGTGCCCATAATGCTCGGATATAAAATACTTTTGCCGTATCCATTCAATTAACTGGTAGAAAACGCTCCTTACAAATGTTTTTTCTCAAGATGGTTATTTTATTAGATAAAACCATGTTTTGCCTAATCTTGCCTTTTATACCATGAAATTTTTTAAAGAAACTATCACAGAAATAACAGAATCAAAATAATTTTGTGACTCTTTCATGCAATTTTTTTATTCAGTCAAGATAAATTTTTGCCTGGTTACGCCTCATACTATCGATTTAAAAGGTACAGCATGTGAAGGTATGACTTTGCTGTTGATTTCAAACAAAGTGAATGTTTTGCTATAAGTATCCAGAATATAAATGACATGACATTTCCCTAAAGTGATGATAAACTATCGCCCTCCATATGTCAATGAGGTTAACAACTGTGGTTTACTTCAACTTCAAAAGATTAGCGCACAGATGGGGTGATTTCAGAAATGCCACCTCGTGCTTATATTTGTTTTTAATCTGCCCCTCTTCAATATTTCTTCCAAATCTTAATTTTTTGACGTGGCACATTAAATAAAATGGCTCCAAGAATCGATGAGACGGCGTTTCTGAATGAAAAATCTCTGTCAGCTCTAACAACCTCATATTTCGCCAGTTTTGCTGCTATACTGTGGCTTTACCGATAATCTATCATGTTTTAGTCACAATTTTAATTCTAATTATCTACATTTGTTGTATAATATCCGCTCAATCTGTCTTACAGCTCTGCTTCAATATGTGACACAAACCTCGCACTTTTTATATGTGGATCTTATCCGTCTCACTAGTATATGCCGAGAAAAGCTCCACTGAGGACGCACGAAATTCCTCGAAACCATGCAACAACGAATAGCGTAGTAGATAGGAGCTATCCATTGTATTAGCTAATGAGAACACACGAGTCATTAAAATGGGCTATAGGCCAATTTATGTGGATTTTTGAAGCAAATACTACCCCAAAATTTGTTATATGACTTAAAATTTTGCGATGCCATGGTTATTTAGTCATCTTATTTTATCTTAAATCGAAAACAACTTATAAAAATAGAATCTAAGAAACACCCACGAAAGAACTTTAGAAGATAGTCATGTTGGATTTATTAAAAAATAATGGCTTTATTGCGTGCACCAGTACACCACTCGTACCTGATTAACATCGACGCCATTCCTATTCTCTGGAGCCGTATTACCTTGCCTATCGTAGTTAGTGGAATTAGGACGAACTGTAATGTAGGCCTGTTATCGAAGCCAAGCTTTAATCAACCCTATATTTTCAACCCTATAGAAATTTATAAATTGGCAAAGAAGACGCCGCAGAGCTTTTTCATTTACCATTGCTCCAACAGAGATTGCATTTTTTCCTGATTTCATTTCGCTATTTAAATTGAAGATTAGCATTCAATTTTAGGCTCTGTTGCGCATCATCTTATCATGTTAGTTATTTTCCAGTGGAGTTACTACTTCATTGCGATATAACTACGAATGAGCGGTTTAAATTCATCTTCTATCGTCAAAGTTTAATAATATTATTCAATATTAGCTATTTAAGCCTTTTTACTATTTGTCTTACGTGTCTCATCCGCTTCTATATACTTATTTGGAGGAATTTTATGAACGATTTAAAAGTACTTGACGTTACATTCCACCATTTTTCGACTCTTTTCTTCTGCAAGTCCTACTTTCAATACTTCAATATTTTAAATTCGTTACTACTTAGCAACAGATTTTCCCGGTTTGAATTGAATTGGCTAGCTGTATTCATAAAATCTGATGGCGAATTGTTGCTCAGCTTTTACGGAATGAATACACTTAGAGCACACCGTGTACGTTGTTTGCAAATAATCTCGTTACAGCAGTGAATATCTCAGTCTCATATTTCATTCAATCTTTTTATGGGTGTACCAATGCGCGAACTTCTATCACCTTTAATTTTCCAGGTTGAGGAAATTTTTAGTTATATATTATTTTCGAAAGGGCGTCTATAAAAATTTATTCGTAAAATGCATTCATAGTCGCGTGTTGGAATGTTTTTAAATATTCATAACGTTATGAATATTTAATAGTTTTTGGTTAACTATGGATACTTTAATATATTCAGAGAGAATAAAATACAAAATTTTTGAAAATGGGAAGCTGGGAGGTACAACTTTTAGGCTCGTTTCGGGTAGCTGATACTAATGTTAGCATGACCAAAGCAAGTAATTTACTTGCAGATATCATTAATCAATAGTTTTTAATATTGCCATTTAAATTCACTCATAGAATTTGTCAATAAATACGATTTAAATCTTTTTATTCTGGGAAAATTCATCTGTCTTCTTTGGATGGCGTATGGAAAATGCATGAGATTACAGTTACTTTTATTAGAACATCGTGCTACTCAATCTTGGATTCAGTGAGAGAAAAATATCCCAGTTCTCTTAAGTAAAACTTACGCTATTACGATACCTGGCTTCATTTAATTAGATTAGACATTTGTATAAATCAATTCATGTTTTATCCATTAGCATTAGAACTTAGCTTGCGAAATAAGCCTTAAGCTGGAGAAAATTTATGACAGAGACCACCTGTCCTGAGGGAATCGTGGTAGAATTAAGCACGCAGAAATTAAGCAGTATATTTGCATCATGTTTTACATTTTGAGGATAAGTGTACATATTTCATATATATGGAAATGCGTGCCTTGCTATAAGTGGGCGCATTGGTACATTTCCGGTCATAAATAGTTCTGTGAGAAAACGCGTATTCAAACCTGTCAGGTTTAGATTTGATGATAATTTATCCTCATGGTTGAATCTTGCGATAGAATGACAATATTTTCGATGTCCAGAACCACACTTTCATTCTGTTTACTTTGCCTTAAACTTAGATGCCGTTCTACTAGCTACTTTGATTAGAACTTGAATCCATTCTGAGATTAATTCTGAAATCATGGAACTAGATTTACTACCTAAATCAATTCGATGCTTTTGAAGTCTTGAATTAGACGATGCTGATTTTATTGCGCTGTGGCGAAGCCAAGGCATTTGCCACAATACGAAGCCATAATTGATGGATCACATTATAGCGAAATATGAACTACGTTGCTTAAAACACATTGTTAACTTGCTCCAGTAAATAAGTTTTCTTGGTCTTCGAGTGTTTTTTCGACAACTGTTCATAAAAAGCCTCTTCATATCATTATGATAGAATCAGGCTTCACCTCCAGTATTCTCTCGAAATTTTTAACATTACTACTTCTCTATGATTGGCCATGGGAATCATAAATCGGATGGGAAATAAGTTTTTCCTCATTTTTATTTTCAGTGATGACAATATAATAATTTATTTTATTTGATATGATGATGAAGACATGGTGCGATTTTAATTCATTTTTACCATAGAAGTAAGCGCCACATGAAATATTCTTGACAAGTTTGCTTCCTTAACGTGAGGCTTAAAGATTTGCAATAGAGTTTTTGGGGAAAAAGTAAGACAAATGGAAAACGAAATGAGCGAGGAGGTACCCGGGCCCGGTTGGGGAGGGAGGTAGATTCCTCGGGGAAATTAAGAGTACAGGGAAGGAACAGATATTAAGTGGCAACTGGATGTCGTTGGCAATTCTGCGGAAGAACCAACGTCATGTAAGCGAAGAAGAGAGGATGAAACAATAGACTTTTTAAACTGGTTGAAAACGTACGGAAACGTCAGAAGGAAATAAGATGAAAACAGTGGAATGAATGGGGGGTAGTATCCAGTGTAACCTACCTGACTGGAAATATCTTTTTGTCCGTCTGGACTAGCCTGAACGGGGCAGAATAGCCTCGAATGAATTGAACTTAGTTTTTTCTGCCGAAGCCGAGCGTCGAATTAATTACTCATCGTCGTCGTGAAACGTCGTGACCTCGCGAGCTGCGCTCAAGGAATACCCCCAATGAGAAGGAACTCGTCGCGTTTTCACGCACGACCTACCCATTCCTCTCCCATTTCAGTTTCCTACTGTTCTTCCCTTCCGTTTTTCTTGCTTTCCGATTCCACAGCCTTCTCCCACACCAACTTCCTCGTCCTAATGGAATTGCTACTGCTTCTGCGAGGGAGTTCACCCGCTTCGGTGCTTGTTTTCGGGCGTCTAATGCCTCTCGGGGGTGTGTGGAGGGGGCAGAAAAAATCTGGGCTTCCAGCCATGCATGCTACGCCATGAGATGCGCCCCCGTCTTGCTTCCCCCAATTCTCTTTCTCTAACTCCTTTGTTTTTTCTCTCAACCACCCTCCCCCCTCACTTAAACCCCAGTCTCCGTCATCAGTCTGACTCGACTGAGTAAGATACGGCGGGTTTTAAATATTTCATCACCACACAACCACCCTTGTGTGTGCTTACCTGCCACAGCCCACACGAAGTCCACAACGATCCCGTTTTCCCTCGTTCGACTTGCCCTACTCCTCCCCCATCATTCTTCCCCGTGCTGTTTTCCTTTCCGCAGTCCTCCCTTCTTTCTCTCATTTTTCTTCCATTGTCTTCCATTCTGTTCCATTCCCCACCCCTGAATTACGGGCTCTTTTTTTCCCTCTCACGGACCAGTCTCCTAGTCTCTTCAGATCTTCTCTGCCACTCCACTCATCAACAGCGCTTCAAGTCTCCCCACGTCTCTTTCCACGCTCGACCTCATCCTCTCACACCCTAATTTTCTCTCCCAATTATTCCTTGTTGAAAATCAGATTACGCTAAACTAAAAATGAACCGAGGTCCATGTTTCCCAATTAGAATGAAGCCTTCTCCGAGTGACGTGAATGCTTCGCCCACATGGTTGAATTAATCTACGAAACTTGAGCTAGAAAATGGTCCTCATTTTGTTCCTAATTATAAGTTGGCCAAATATTTGTAGAGGACATCAGCTAGTGAGGCTATTAACGCATTAGAAAGAGAACTATACTTAACACACAGAAATACCTGGTATTGCCAATTGATGATTGCAGAATTCCAGACGGCTTTGGCGAGTTTAATGTAAATTGCAAATGTCTAAGACTTGATGATTTAAAATATTTATTTCATGCTTTTTATTCTACGCCTGCAATCATAGATAGCTTACCTCGGGAGTAAGTGATTTGAGAAGGATTAAAATCGACCAAATGCGTTAAGACTAGCATACCTGAGAAGAGTTTTCGGAGGGGTAAATGTGATTTGAAATGGAAACCTGGGGTTATCAATGCTTGATAGTAAAGAATGAACGCGTTTTTAAAAGGCTATAAAGCTGGTACCATACCTGCTGCAAAAAATGAAGTATAACAAAATTGAACAATTATGAAGATCAAACGATGGGATGGAGTCCGCATTGAAGAAGTCTTTCGAAGAATGAAGGAGGAAATAAGTTGGATGTAAAAGCTCAGAAATAGTACAGGAAATCTCATAGGACACAGAATGCAATCAATTGAAAACGGTAGTGTGGTGAGAATGATTGAAGAGGGCCAAGAAAGAAATATCATAGGCTTAAGGCTTATCATAGGCTAGTGGCGTTACCATGAAGCCCTATGCAGCAATGTTGTGCCAAGTTCCCTAAGCAATTTTTTCATCGGCGTTATTTGGATTCAGATATTTTTGTTACCATCAATTAAAAATTGTTACCCATTGTCATGTACAATAATTTAGCTAAGACCCATCGAAACCGCTAAATTAGTTCATCCGTGCTGAATGCGTTATCCTTTCAAATGTACCAGGTGACATCATCTTTAATGCTCTCTGTTTCATCACATATTAGAAATATTTGTGGCAGAGCCCTGAATAAGCTAGGATTTGTCAAGCGTGTTGTAGGAAGACTTTCGGATGATAAAGTGAAAGAGAGGTGCTATTTCGCACTTGTCCGGCCACACCTTGAATATGCAGCGAGCATATGGGATCCGGCGGAGAAAGACCTAGTCCATGAACTTAATAAAATACAAAGGAAAGCTGCGCGATTTGTCAAAAACTGCTACGGCCGTACAGAAAGCGTTACACAGATTTTGAACGATTTAGGGTGGGAGCCGCTAGAGACTCGGAGGCTACGCGCTAGGCTTAGATTGCTTGAGTAATTGAGAATGAAAATCTTTCAGAGCAACACGGAGAACATCATATTAGAACCACATTATATCTCCAGGTCCGACAGAATCGATAAACTAAGAGAGATATTTTGCCGAAAGGATAGGTATGGGAATTCGTTTTTCCCCCGAACAATTAAGAACTTTGATAAATGCTAGGCGGAACTTTGATTTTTTTTGTTGACGGCTGGTGTCCTAACACCCCCCGCCACACGCCTTTTGAGGCGGCTTGCGGGGTAGTATGTAGATGTAGATATGTATTTATTAACCATACAGTATATGATAATTCACGAAACCCGGAAAAAATCGCAAAAGTTGGCACTGATACTCAATAATCAAATATATAGTAGTCATTCTGTTTGTCTCAGCAATGACGATCTTCATCTACGTTAATCGTCGCATCAATGCCGTGGTATTAACAGCTGAGATAGGGATCGAGTTGTTAGAGCAACGCTCAGCGTACTAAAACCCTTATTTACGTCGTTCAATTTCAAGCGTCTGTGCAACGGATTCCAAAGGTTTCGTACCGCGAACAAGGGTTTCGTTAACCGAGGCATACTAACTCGCTATCCCACCATATAACGCGGAGAGAGAGAGAAAGCGTGGTGTCCCCGGATTTAGCGAAAGTAGAAATTCAATTTAGCATCATCCTCATTCCCCTATCTCCTAACCTTTCACATCCACGCGGCAAAACCCCCCTCTCAGTACTCCTCTCCCTCTCTCCGCGAACTTTGACTACGGGAACTTCTCTTCCCGACCGACTCGAGTGACTGTGACTCTCTTTCCTAAGCGGGTTCCCTCAGCCGTGTCGGCGAGGCTGAGGCAAGGCCAGTGGTGTAGAAGGGGAAAGGTGGGTGGCGGGGAGGCAGAGAGGAGGAAGGAAGGGAGGCTCTCTTAACTGAGAGAGAGAGTGGGTTGTTCTGCTCTCTTGCGAAGAAATTCCTTTCCCAGACGTTTTCAATTAACGGCTCCGTCACTTGGTTGCGGCGTTTTGGCGACGGGGAGCGATTATCTCTTCCTCAGGTGCCTTGGTTTTAGGATGGGGAGGAACCAAACGATGGGCGGAGGCGAGTGAGGTCGGGGAGGGGGGAGGCGGGGGGGTTTAAGGGAGTCGAGAATCAAATGGGTGGGAGTCGAGGATGAGGAGTGAGAGTGGTATGGGATAAACGTGCTCACCTATCCCTAGATGTCACCCCATTCGTTTGGGAGGGAGGGCGGCTTAGCGCTGAAGTGTGGTGGTTTGAGGAAGAGAAATGGGCGGAGGAAAATTCCCTGGGGCACTCTCTCCGCCAGCGCCAGGGGACTTGAACGCCAAGGAGCTAAGTAAAAGACGTTCAACACGATGATTATTTCACAAATTTATTCAACCATTTATTTTGTCAATAGGACGATTGGTTAGCTGAACCTTTGCCCTCCATTCCAATTTCATTTTATCGATTTATTCCTACCCCTTTATTATTTGTGTCAGGACGTAAAAAATAGTTCGTATAGACCTTTATTGGAAAAAAACAGGCTTTGTAGAAACGGAACATCCGTAAATATGCTATTTTGACAGCGTGGATGAAAGACAAACATAACGCAATGTGGAGTGAAGGTTTTTTTTAATCATTCTGTGGCTTTTGCTGCAGCTCTGCTCTCATTCCTCTAGATAGCAAATCGCTACATTCTATCAAATTATCAAGTAAACAAAATACCTGGTATCTGCCTTTATATTGATCAAAGCAGGTTTCATATGCATATAAAATAAGATAGATAAAGGCAAAGTAGCATAACCTAGATAGCAAAAAAGTACTAGTGTAACATAAGGAAATGGAGATAGGGAAATAACGTTACAGAGGAATTGGATTGCCTATGTATGGATGTTGGGATATCAATCGACAGTTGGCGACAATACTCCTCTTGAAAAAAGTAATACGCACTAACAAACATTTCAATTCACATCTACCTAGTATTACTTTTTCTCCTCGCATTTAGTTTACCACATCCATTAATGTAGATTGATAGACGTACCAGACTGATAGGTTTAAAATTTACTTGCTTGCAAAAAAATAAATAGTATGGAAATGATTGACCCAGTAGGAAATTAATATTTTGTTCGAGTCTTGTCACTTCCATTAATTTAATAATGGTTATTAATAATCCAATCCTTACTTATGGTATTCCTCAAATTCCTGCTTTGCTTAGGAAATTTTGAAACCTCAATCTAATCTCTGTACTTAGTCTGTTAACATCCGTCAATTTGTATATACTTCTTCAAACATTTATCGCATTTGAAGAATGGCAGTTGAAAATTAGTTCCCTGCAACTTACAAAATATATACGAGGTACAAATGTTGATATTTCGTATCCATCAGTTTATTCCATTGGTACAGTTATGTCGGGCATAAAACTCGACTTCATGTTTGGGATAGACTGTTGGAAGTGATTGCCGGGTAGAAAATATCTATTGTAATATCATACAATTTTCGATTGGCCCCAGAGTCAATTGCGTCACAGGAAGCGCGGCCAATTTTTTACTGCGGACGGCAGCAAAAACATTCTGAGTATTAGGATGAACTGTGAGCAGTGTTAATCACGCATGGAAATCATGGTTTTATATTCTGTTTTTCCTCGTGGCAAAAACGTGGGCAAAGCCGCATTCGCGCCACTCCACGCATAACCATTGGGCTTTATTAAACAGTAGACGTTAAATATTTTGGGAAAGGAACGCAAACAAATTCACTTCACATGCTTTTACATTCTCGTTAGTTTTTTTTATCCTGGAACTCCACAAATAGGTCCCGAATGTTTTTATATTAAAAATACATCCTGCGTTTGAGGTCCGGATGTAGTGTAGATTGGTAAGTAAAAGTTCAATGACTAGAAAGGAAGACGAGCTAGGAAGTGTAGTGCATAAGGGGAGTAGGAAGAAAATTGTCGGACTAGATTAGGTGAAGTAGGATTGGGTGGTTAAATAAAGCGTAATGAAGGGTAAAGGGGTGGCAAAGGCTCTGATAAGGGGACGACGGCATCTTAGATGAGTGGAGAATTAGAAGAAACGTAATATACTTTGTTTACAGAATGCAGAGGGGTGGATCTATGCTGGTTTGAAGGATAAAATCAATTTAGAAGTCAGGGGCCTGCGTCCGTAACATATTGATATCGGTATTAGTTATTCCATTTAAACCTACCTCAGCCAGTGGAAAGTTTTTATAATTTCCACCGTGTGCATTTTTACTATCGCCTAACGTCCGGTTGGCTGAGCGAGCTATCATTTCGCATAGAATTAAATGAACCTAATCTCAATTCAAAGAAAACAATTTAATATTACCCAATACACGAAACGGTTGGCCAATTACTGCTAAAATATTATAGGTATTCGTCGAGAAATTGAATATGGTTTTCATGGCACATGATTGGCGTACCCGCTCTAGAAAGACTTATTTTATAAAAATGAGGTATTTTTAACGCTTAGATATCATCAAAATTTTAACATTATTTTGCTTGAGTTTTATCCACCATTTTCAAAAATAAATCTGTTTATCACTGCAGTAATTGTTTTTGGAATAGCAATGAACTTTCTGCTGTGAAGGCGTATTTGCCATACGTCGAGGTAAAATGAGCTAACGACTTAAATCCATATACCTATTTGTGTGTGCTAAAAATTTGAGAATAATACTAAGATAATATTGAGAGTTTTTCACACTAAAATATATATTACCATCACTTTAATTAATATCACAACATTTACTCCATACGTCTTACAGAAATTAAAAAATCAGATTCAAATATCATCTCCAATATGACTTTGAGAAAATCTCAGTCCATGACCATAACATAGATAATGTTAGCATGAGGTATTGTGTCCACTGAATAAACAAGAACATAATGTGGGCATTTTTCTGACTACCTTTTCTGTGACTTATTACTGCAAACGAGATCATTATTCCTCTTAAAAAATGAATTTGTATTTTCCCGGCAAATATTATGTGTGAAATTCTCTTAGGATTCCCACCGGGTTAAATTTTTGGCTGCTGCCAACGTTTCGATGGATAACACTTCCACCCCGTAATAACCCTGATGACGATGGAAGTGTTATCCATCGAAACGTTGGCAGCAGCCAAAAATTTAACCAGGTGGGAATCCCGAGAGAATTTCACACATTATTCCTCTTTTTAAAAGTTAGTGAATCGAGAGTAGTGTCAACCACTGTTCCACATTTCACACAATAAGATTCAAAGGTTCTGATTTAAGAAATGATATCGTCTCCAAAGTATCGCATAAAACGGCCTTATGGTGATCGGTGAGCCAATGCGGTGTAATCTTCAATGTTCCTGGCTCTTGATTTCCGAAAACCTCCTGCGGAGGATAAACGTGGAAGGTGGGGAACTCTCCGCATGCCGCCATTCTTCTCTCTCGATTCTGCCGCAAATCTCTCCATTTGCGGCAGAATTGGGATCTGCGGTCTCCACGTTAAGTACACCCCGTGAGGTTTAAGTAGCCCATAAATGTTGTCAGTTTCCTATTACCGAGAGTTTACTGCCGAGTCGTGCACCAGAAAAGGAAGGGGGTGCGGAAGGGACATTAAATGCCGAGAAATTGAATCATTATCTCTTATAACTTTTTTTAAACGATTCTCAGAATGGCTTTGATCAGGTTGTGGTGATATTCAAGACGGAAGGGAATTCGAGACGATGCCTGCGCGATATCCAGCCTTTCACGAGTCGTGACAGCTAAATAAAGATCACGTAATGGTCTTAATTTTATCTTTGAGCCGAAAGTCAATTTATGAAGCTATGGAGCTATAAATCTGAAGTAGGTACCTTAATGCACGATGTCAAATGACTCGTAATGCGGAGAGGAAAGGATAATTTAATCCCTCGGTTTGTCCGCAGTACGCATTGATATGCTATCCATTGAACACCGATCCGCTTTGTAGAGGGAAATATCTTGTAAGGGAATAGCCATAAAATTGACGTTTCACCACCCAGCCAAAATTCAACTTTACATAAAACCTCCGGCGTTGTATTCAGTTGTTAAAAGGGTGTTATTAGTGTTGCTCTGTCTGTGAAGCGGCATTTGTAAACAATTTTGTTTACCATCCTCAAGTGAATAGTGGGGATCAAGGATTATCCTATAAGATAACTGTGCTGATGACAATACCACAAAACTCAGTTTAAAAATTTTAACTGAGGTAATACCATACCTTTTGTAGAAAGAGAGGTTTTTCTCTGATACAAATTTAATATAATGTAGTTGTTTGAAGTCCTTGATGTTGCTAATGGTCTCACAGAAAATTCTATCCTTTTTCGGTAAAAAATGAAAATCATGAAAATATGCGGGTGTATTGGTCAACCAGGCTTGTACAATCCATTTTATAACATTGCCCTAGTTATGGTTAGATACGGAATGAGATACTTACAGGCTTTGAAGGAATCAAAGAAAGGTGAGAAAAATTTTTTTTTTCGGTAAGAGGAATTATACAATATTCTTGGGGTAATCATTAATGTTACTGGAGCGCAAACTATTCCTTTTTCATCATTAATAATTCTAGAATCTTATATTCCGTATGGCATGATCCCGGTCTTTCCACCTAGGTAAAAATCACGACTTCAAGATAATATCTTCATGCAATGCTATGACTGTTGCTGGAGTTCTATTTGATATAAATGCCATTTTGTGGCTTAGATATGTTGTACAGAAGATGTTTAAAATATGGAATTAAATTTAAGAAAATAAAAACATAGCTGGATAAGTATCTTCCACCTCGTTAAAATTAAGAATGAAATTTTAGTTATTATACTAAAATTTTGATAGAATACCTCCACTAAAAATGTCACCAAGTATGAGCGATTTTCGAAATATTGGAAAAATCATGTAGAGCTTATGGCAGTTTATTTTTTTTATAACTATTAGTTCTGACCAAAAAGATAATCATTTCTTAGATGAAGAGGTATAACATTGCGGAATTAAAGATGTGAGTATATTTTTGACATTTCCTTGCAATTCTGAATACACATAGAAGGGAGAAATGCTTGCAAGGCGGTGTGATTCATAACCAAGAAAACGATCAAGAAACGAGTAATGATTGGTAGATGCAAATTGCATAAAATAGCCTGGTAACGTCTTGTTAAGGTGGAAGTCATTTTGTTTTGGCCGATCTCCAAAGTTAAACATTTTCGGGCATGCCTAGAATTTTTCAGGGTGGCTACGACAGTGCTATTATCTTGCCTGAGCTATCGAACCGTGCTAAAGAATATATTTTATGGAGATGTATGCTAAATTTTCTTGTGCATAGAATATATTCTAAGGAAATGCTTATTTTTTTCTTATGAATCTGCTTCCCTATACATTTTTATAAAATTACAGCACGTTAGGCCACATATCATTGAAAGAGTTGTTTAATTACCATCTTCATTATTCGTGCAATCCTGACTGCTTTTACTTCATCCTTCCCTATCTAATACTAGGTCTTTGTTACTTCATGGTAGCTCTTCCTTTGTTCCTATCCATCCATTGTCCTCTCTGACTGATATGCTCCTCCCAGTAGTCCATGTTATACAGAGCTAGGATGCAGGACTGCATCTTCTAGTGGGACTAATTTTGACCGGCTGATTCTGTGAACTTTACTCTCTCCCGAAGTTGTTGATCCCGGTCCGATCTTCTTGATCTGCGTCATCAATGCCTTCTAATGAGGCTGCTTCCCCTCAGTATTGGGGTCAGTAGGGGTAGCGTGTAAAAGTTGTACTAAAACTACGAAGATTTTTTCTGTCAATTCGTCCCGAGTCGGCGACCCTCGAGCACACTACCACTGGTCCAAGCCGGAAACACTTTATTACTATATACAATGGTTATTAGGATATTTCAACATCTCTGCTCTATAAAGTTTCACAATTTTGCTATTGCGTGGCAACTAATAAGTGAGCAAATCTATATACAATGATTTACAGGACTTCGCTGCGAATTATCAGTTACATGTGGTGTGATTCAATGTATCTAATTTATGAAACAATTGGACGTCTCTCCCTATCCACTGCCCTTATATTTCTTTGCCCTATGATATTATCAATCAACTGAATGTTTTACAAAACATTCAGGATTCAAGTTACAGATGAAGTAAGTCACTACAAATTTTAAGTTAAAGATGGAGTAAGTCGATGCATTTGCACGCGTTTTGATTCAGTATTTTATTGTAAGATTTATTCAAGATTTTATTTCCGAGGCAGCACGACTCAAAATCTTAAATGATGAGGATGTGGAGAAACGCCTTTTTAGATAACGCAAAAGCCTCTCTCATCGCTTCGATGGTGCACTCGGCATTTTGTCGCTGCGGGACTCCTCTCGTCTAATGCTCTCAATGCTTCATCCCGCACGGATCCGTCGCTCCCGTCATCCATACCCCATCCCACACTACGCCTCTTCGCATTTGTCACACTCACATATATCTGTCACTGTCCTGTTTTCTAAATGACGTCTCCCGGTAAATACGCATCGCTTTTTTCCCTCCTATCGTACATTCTACCCTCCACCGTCTTAGTACAAATAGGATTTTCTCACTGGTTCGTGCGGTGAGATGGAGACGCATAAGACGTGAGTAATGCTTGAGGCATCCACAAAATCTGATAGGATAAGTGAGTGGGAAGATTTAGGACGCGAGGGACTTGCATGGTGGTCCTGAATTTATGCTAGGGATGCTCAAATGAAACAGTCATTTGTTTAGCAACCTCATTCCCGTAGTTTTCGTGGGAATAAGCATTCGGATGGCAAGGTTTGATAGAATACCATCTCGGTGGGTTCTCAGAATTGGGTAATGTTGCTCGTTCTACATCAATTTCGAACACGCTCACCCTTCGCCTTCACTTGGGTTATCCCACATAAATCAGGGGCTTTTCTGGGGTAGTTTTCTGACAGGTAACATTGATTCTTTCTAAACCAAATAAAAAAGTCTTTTTGTCAACTAAATATCTATATTCGAGGTTCAGTCTGAGCATATCTCTTATTTTCGGTCACATAAACGCCATTTACGGGCTGAAATTAAAATGGGTCAATTATATCCCAGGGAAAGTTCATAGCTCCTGAACTGAAAAGTATCTATTTGCCTAGGTGGATACCAAATTTTCTCTCATAAAACTGGAACAGGGAAAATAAATTGCGTTGCATCGCATGATGACTCAGCTAAATTGACCCAGCAGAGTAGACTGAAAAAAAATTATTTTTATTTCCCACGAATTATTAGGTTGACCGCGGTTTCAACGCTTAAGCGTTACTGTCAAGACAAGTCTTGAGCTTCTTATATAGGTACCTCTTTGGATGGATAGGGTTGAATATTTGAGGAGTCGACCGACAGCTAAGGTCATTTTCGCCATAGAAAAGGTAAGGGAGGAAGGGTGGATAGAAACCCGGCGTCGGCATTAGCCTGCTCTTAACAAAGGGCGCCAAGAGTACCACGGTTCAATGTCTCATCCGACAGATGGAGTACTGCACTTGAAGTGCCCTCCACAAGACTCTCAAGTAGGGATCGGATTTTCTCTTAAAAGCATCCTCCTCTGCAGGAATTTGAACCCTGGACCCATTCGGCACTAGAGTAAAGGGAAAGTATGTCAGTGGGAGTAATTTCAGGAAGGGATAAAACAGTAGTCTTTTCAAAGAAACGGGGAAGTAGTAGGAACGAGTAATGACCGGAACGGTGAAACCATGTTGGCCTACTAATCACGCGGAAATAGTTGTATTTCATTTTATTTTGACTCACCACTAAGTAGAACTCACAGCCATTTATTACTATTAAAGTAAAGTTAGAAGTTATGGAGAGAAATTAGTGGAAGGCAGTTGTATTAATACTTAATAAAGGTTGCTAATTTAGCCGTTCAACATGTTCACTTCTAGAGTTTAACCATTTTTTATGTATTCGAACGAATGGCGTGGTGTCAATGTTAAAGAAGGAAAATTCCTTCCACATTCCCGAGGTGCGTGAACGCGAAATCCAGGCCCGACGAAGAGCTGCCATGAATTTGAAGGCGAAAACGGCATGCCTCACTCCGTTCCCGAGTGTGTAATCTTGTTTGCCTTTTAGATTTGGTACGCCTAGGCAGAAGCTTTGGCAGTTGGATGGCCTTAAGAACGTAACTCACACATCATGAGCACTGACTGGGCTCCGAAATGGAATGAAAGGACCTCTGTTCAATGCACCCCGGCCCGCAAATCGAGGTGGCCCGATGGGCCAGCGTCAATGCGATACACTGGTCCGGGGTGAGCGCCTCCCCTCCCAGAGTGGTGGTGGTTCAACCGTTCAAGATTATTCCCATCAGGTAACAAAGGAGTTACGTGGTAAAAATATTGGGTTCGAAAGTTTGGAGCATTTTAACCTCTTGACGGAGTTATCCTCGGGGAATTCTTGTTGATGGCATAAAATACCACATTTGGAGGCGCAATAAAAAGCACATCAGACCAAGGATAATTGAGTCCTATTGAGGCCCTCTTAATGCAATGAATTTAGAAAAAATCTCCAATGGCCTTTTTGAATTGCCACCAAACGTAAGAAAAAACAAATTTGCTGTGTTGGTTTAAAGGAAAAAAGGGGCAATTCCAAGCCAGTGACCAAATGCAGCCTCTTGACCAGAAAACCCCTCTGTGGATGTTTTTTTTCGGGAATATTACTTCCTCGCCGGTGACTCACTCAAGTGGAATTGCTCCTTCCGTTACACAACACAGCATATTTGTTCTTTCTGACGAGCGGTTCCAATTTATAACGGCCAATGGAGATTGTTCATAAGCTTTGAACACATCAGAAGTTTGGAGACGCAAAAAATAACACATCACACTTTTAAGTAATCCATCTGAGCAGTTTAAATTAGCCAAAATCTTCTACTATTTGGTATAGATATTTGATATACACAAAATTATTATTTCTTATAAGAAGGCAATAGTTACCGGTACCTGCGTACGCAATGATCATGATATTGAAGCGATTAATTCAATTTTTATAATAGCATCCTCAAATGTCTTATTTGTAGAATCAAAAATAGTATAACATAGGTGGTGTCCATGCTAGCCTGAATATTGTCCACTGTTCATTGGACAGTTTAGTAGACATATCAGCACAAAATTGAAAGAAAATTGGTGCCTGGTTTGTGCTTTTCACGTTGGAACTAACGTGAAGAAAAAACTGTGCTTCAAACAACAAAAGCAGCAAACTGCTGATTAATGAATCACGTAGAAACAACATAAAAAAGAAACCGTCTGATTAATCAAACAGAAAGGATGTAGATAGTTTGTAATTAATGAAAAATGCTGAGATTGGTGCGATTTTTCAAAGACTTACAAAACACCCTACACACTTCCCATCAGAGTATTGAGGATTAGGGACGTGGGAAATAAATCCAGGTTATTCTATGACAGGGCATAGTTTTTTAAGGTTTTAGTATTTTTCTTGCATGTGAATGTATACCAGTGTATTCGCCCAAGCGAACCGGTGATCGCGGATAACCTATCGGATTATATCAAAACTCCGGTGGACTTTTATCTCTCGATTTTGGATTAAAACAGGAATTTTTGCGTTCCAGGGACCCAGAGTCGTGTAGCGTGGAGTCCTCCCATCGCGTAAATGAATATTTAGATTCCAGAGCACTCGGATGGAATTATTCGACCCTGGTCCTACTGCCTCCTACCCCTCGCCTCAATACCCTCCCCTGGTCCGCCACTTACATGCCCCGGTCACTACGCTGCCCTACTATCACCGCTGAGCTTCCCGTCCCACCTCTCCCTACCGCTCTGTGTGTATATCCGCTGTAAACTTCTCTTTCCCCCCTTTTGGTGGCGCCTCGACTCTTTTCCTGTGGCCAAATCAATCCCTTTCTGCCATACCGCTCCCTTCCCGCCTATTCATCCCGTATTCATCTCACTCCGCGTGAAGTTCACACCGTTGTTTTCTCTCCCTTGTCGAAGCCGCAAGTTTGCCAGTTACTGCCAAAAAAGTGTATAAAATAAATAAAAATGAATAAAACAAAGAGGCGTTAATCCATCCACCGTTTGGTTCCTCACGACTGCCATCGGATCCTTTATTTTTATTTTGCTGGAAGTCTGAAAAAAATCGTCAAGACATCAGTTTGAGGACATCACCATGGAACGTGGCGTTGTATGTTGCTCCCTGTAGAGTTGTTAGAAGAAAAACATTTGACTATATTATGTCTAGGAGGTCCATCAGTTGGGTAATAAAAATCTCTACCTGCATGCTACCCTGTGAGCAGCCATAGTGCACAAGGAATTAGGACACCTTGTCCCTAAAACCGAAAAAGAAGCATGAATCTATGAGATATTATATTTTTCAATCGCCATAGGCATATTTGTTGGAAGACTACGAAAAAGGATAAATTTGTACTTGATAGTATACAGTTTTTATGCCTTACAGTACGCACGTATCAAATATTAGCTTACTACTGGATACTGTATCTCCAATTTCCTAATCCAAGCCTCTCTCCACAGGCTGTTTCTTCCTCTAGCACTTTGTATTATCTATATTTCCTCATACCCTCCGTCCACGACCGTATTGGTCGAACTTGTTTACTTCGTCTTGTGGGAGTCCTCTAAAGATTCTTTTCTTGAGCGATTTTCTGTCAATTTTAGCAAATGAGCAAGCTATCTCAGTTTTTTTAATCACTCTATATATTACGATATCGATTTTTTCCAAACAGTCACGGTTCTCCTAGTTTGCCACTCTTTGAATAAGAAACACACTGATGATTCTTCTCAAGTAAAACACAGCAAAATCCTTCAACATTCTTTCTAAGTTTTTTGTAACCAGTCAGGTCACAGTTATGCACATAGCGGATTCTACAAGACCTAAAAACTTAGTGTTTTGGCTGATTCTTTTCTTACTTTTAATCGATACAGTTTTATCTCACTACAAGGAATTTAAGGTAGTTTGAGCAATATATCATTTCACCTAGAAATCATTAAATTTGTTTTCGTTAAAAACCTCATCATTCCAAAGATAACAAATTATTATCCCTTTATGGAATTACTTTCCAAGATTTTAGGCAAAATTACCAGCCCTTTTACAAGGAAAATGGTACGTGTTAGCACTCCAGAGAGACCTTCTTCAAAGAGAGTAATTCCTTTAGGATCACATAAATCCGTCCTTAGTTAAGGAGTTATAAAGTACCGTGAGAAATAAATGAGCCAAGTTACAGACATATATAGACATATTTATTTAATTACTAAGATTCCAGTCTATTAAAGTATATTATGCACCATTAATAATTCAGTATTTGACTAATACTCCCTACAGCAGCTGAAATAAAATCATGTTACTCGAATATGTTCTCTATCATTACTAGGGAAATCTTTCACTCGAACTACCTTAAGTAACCGAATAATAACTTACTTTTTTGTGTCCAGGTTTTTGTTACTTTTTCTTCTCAATCACTATTGACTAATTTTTGCCCCTAAATATCATAATTTCTCAACTTGATTTACTACGTAGGTATACACTGTCGATCCCAGTCTCCCAGTCTCGTCTCGGTCTCGAGTCTCGGATGTCTCCCCAAAAATGTCTCGTTTCCCCAAAAATGAAGTATGTAAGAAAATCCCAATTTCCCTTACGTACGCAATCATTGAATCGGTTCACTCAAAATAATTATGACATTTATAGGAATTTTAAATATATATTAAATTGGACACCTAATACATCACAGTGTATGTACAATCAATGATTTTAATGATACTCAATGGATAAAGTAGAAATATGAAACGTAAAATTGATAAAAAAATGGATGTATAGTCACAACGTTAGTACCGAAAAATTCACAGAAGGGTATAAATGTAACTGAAAAACATAACGTCATTAATGTTATTGGTTAAGGAAAGAATGAACATTTTTGCTTCAAAAATTAGTAAAAATAATTTTAGATTTAAAACTGTCAAATCAAGATAATTTTTATATATGACTGGCCAAATTTCTCGCCACCCACGAGTTCACACAGAGTAAACTTATGGCAAATTCGTGGCCCAAGCGGTTTCTATGCTTTCGCATTGTCAATGCAGCCCGTGAGAACAATCTTTCCGCTAGAACAGATGTAGCGGTAATGCTAAGGAAGTCTCTCGCCATTTTTGCCAGAACTGGAAAAGTTGGCTCATTTGTCTTCCTCCAAGTTAATCTGTTTACATTCCTAGGTTATCTCGGCTGTTGAGATAGTCTTCAAGTTCTTTCCTCCATTCTTCATACTGGGATGACTGACTAGGAGTGAACGCATTAAAACCATTATCTGATAACAAAAAAGGGGCATTTACTCTATTAAAAAGTCAAAAAATTTAAATAATAGTTCAAACTCCTATAATTCATGTCACCATTTCACCTCACAAAAACTTGTATCTTAACACGGCTGGTGCTTTTAACACCCACTGCCACACGCCCATACGGCAGCTCACAGGGTATTATGTAGATGTAGATATTAATTTAATCTTTTCTGATCTGTATGATAAAAATAATTAAGATTAGTGAACTTAATCGACAAGGGGTAAATAAAGGGAAAAGTTAAGTCGAAAGAACATACCTCTCAATACTGGGTCGTGCCTGCTTATACAGAGCATACACATCCAGCAGGCCGTCCTTATCACATTATACCAAAGCAGACCTATCAATATTCTCTTGATCCATCGTCTGAGTGAACTGCATTCGAGTGGAATACTTATCGAGATAGACTTTGAACATTTCTTTATATTTCAATTAGGAGTTATCCAGCTTCTCTTTTTCCCATGGCGTCATGGAGAAAGCTTCACATTTATGACAAGTATCAAATATTAATACCGCACAATAAATCTAGCTCGTCAGATGTTGGTGCTTTAACATCTTTTCCCGATTAGCTTGATGGGAAAGCAACAATTTTTCATCAGCTTCATTTCTTCCAGGTGTGTTGTCAAGTATTTCTCCCATTTTTTCTAGCTTACCCAGCAATAAGTTGAATGGAACGGTTACGAGTTGTAGGGCAACGTAATTTTCTCCTTCTAATTTACTCATCAGAACTAAAAAGTTTTTTAAAACTTTGTACACATTTTCAAGCAGTGCCCATTCTGATCTACTGATTTTGAGACATTTCAAGTCACTGATGCTGATCAGTGCTATCAAAACTTGGTTGCATCATGCCGAGTTCCTCCATGAATTTAGTATTTGCGGAGGCTGTATCAACGGTAACTCCCTGCAGCTTGTTCTCAAGTTCAAAGTACTTCAGGGTATTAATGAAAACTTAAGCAATATCCCTTTCTGTGCAGATACTATTGGATAGAACGAAGTCAATAAGAAGAGATTGGTACTCCCATTTCTCATCTATGAAATGAGCCATGATTCCGTAGAACGATTTTCCAGATGTGGATGTCCAGCCATCGATGGTGAAAGTCAGGTTGGATTTATTTTGTTTCAGCAACTACAACACCGTTTTCATCCTATTATAACAGTCTAGTACCATCTGCCGCAATCTTGTCCTATTAGGAAATGTTACGGTGGGATTCAACGTCTTGAAAACGTTTTGAGTATCATCATCATAAAAAAATCGGGAAAGGATATATTTCTGCGCTGTTCAGTCAACTATTGTATTTCCGAAGCCATTATTTTCAAGTTTTCAACATCATTCTGAACTTAAAATAAAAATTCTCTCTTTTAACACTTTTTTCGATAATAAGAATATTTTGCACGTTACATGTGCTTTTTAGTAGAGACATTTGTTGAGAGACATTGCGTAAAGAGAGACTTGGGATGCATGGAAATTGATTGACATCTACTGGATGGTTGAAAAATGATTGATTTAGAATAAATGTTTATCGCTTTAATAAGTTAGGATTCACACTCAAAAGAAATAACTCTCGACGCTGCATAAATACAGCGAATCGTGAAAACCGTAGTTTTTTATATGCCACCATAATTTTATAGCAGTAAAACTTTGACGATCCACAAATAGATTTTTTCGTGAGGTAACCTTTAAAAATGGACTGAACGCGGCTAAAATTGAGTACCTGTTAGGTGTTTGTGGAAAAAATAGGATGAATGGAACTAGAATGAGTGGCTGAAGAATATATGCTGGTTGGACGCTCCAGTAGGGGACTTTTTGATTGAATGGAATTTTCGTTAGCAAAATAATAGCAAATTATAACAATTATAGACAAAAGAAAGCCATTTATAGTTATTATTTTTTCTCGTATCATTCTCCTTGCACTTCATCAACATTATGCCAAACATCCTTACTAACTTGGAAGATATTCCATTCAGGAAGAGGTACGTAGTGATTTCAATTGTCATCCATCCGTTCGCCGAGGAGGTCATTTGCGGTGCGCAATACGAAATTACGGCATCCTTTTTTCTTAGTAGGTAAGCTATAAGCAGGATTGCAAGTGCGGCTGGGCGGTACTTTACACAATATACGAGCATAATCCATGATATTTTGTTTTAGAATTGAGCACTGAAAATTACTTCTTTAGAAAATAGTGCATAATTTGCTTGACTAGTTTTCCAAGGTATTTATAATACGTAATAACGAAAATTAGTAAGCCAATAACACTTTCTTACTTTGCTCCAGAAGTCACGCTTATATCATCAGAAATAGTAGTATCAGCTAACAATTATTTTTAATAGTTAACTACTTTATCGCAGAGCTATCATAGACTTATATTTCAAATTTCATTCAAAAATACTGAAGGAAAACATGAGATTGACTTCGTATTAGCAGAAGGACGTAGTATTAGGGATAATGTTAAACTAAATACAAATTAATCACATATATCTGTATTTCGAGAGTCTCGTGGAAGTGGTATCGTCTCGTCTCGTCAAAAGGCGGTCTCGTCTCGAGTCTCGTCTCGAATTCTCCACTACGGTCTCGTCTCTAAAACGAGACGAGATGAGAAAGTCTCGAGTCTCGCGGTAACACTACGATAAATATTTCGGACTTTTCTACCATACTATTTACTCGGTAAATACGTACTACGTCTTTGTCGTGGTTACATATAATACGATTTTTTTCTGCTCGGAGAAAAATGTTTTTGTCCCTCCATCGATAAATGCAAATATCTTAACTGCGAAAGAAGAAGAAGGAAGTCGGTATTGATGTGAGATATAGATTTAAATCGTACTGGAACGTGATCCCTTATGGCAATATCATGTTAGAAAATTGTCATAATATTTTACCATGGGCTATTTATCCGTGAATTCAGTATACAGGAATTTTGCATAGTTAATAGTTAAGGAAAGGCGTTAATCAAGAAATTTTAAGGATTTGCCCAAGACGCTTGGGTAAAACTTTTTCCTGGAGCAGATCGAAGGAGTTCTCTTGAGTCTACGAGCGAGTAAGTGTTATCGTTCTCTCATGAGAACGTCTAGCAAATATAAATACTATCATCTCTTTTGACGAGTCATCTAAAGCACTGCATCACTATTCTAACGTAAAAAGAGCCTTAAAAACCACAACTTTGAAAGGTTTGCAATGAGGAATATTCACCTTATCAGTAGCTATTACGTAAAGAAATTATTCCTCGCGAGAACCCAGGGCCATTCCTGTTGAATACAGGCCCTAGAAAAAAAACACGGTTGTTGTGGCCAATGAGCCATATACGATAGCAAAAACTGTTGTAAATAGAAAATGGGTTGACTAAATCATCAGATGAAGTTTACTCTTCATACAACCCGCAGCGGGGCGTGTGGCGGATGGGGCTAGAAAACCAACTTTGGAGAAGCGAAAATTGATAGTTACTGGTATTAATCTCTTATCTAATTACAGACAATGGTTCTTGGAGAGAAGAAATTCCTGACCTTATTTATCATATAGCCTCTTGAAAGAAAGTCGAATTTTATCGCTTTTTTCCTTCATACACGTGTAGTTAGAGGGTAATTTAATTACTTTAATTCGGATTACTTTTACCGATTACTTTTACAGTAATGTTAGAAATGATTTTATTCTCCGAGTCTCTTCTGGCTCCCAAGCAATGTCAATGCCGTGAATTAGAGAAACATTTAGCATCCAAATATGTGATACAATTATAATTCACAAATGCAGGTGGTCGTAGTGTTTTTTGGCTTATTTGAACATAAATCGTTTCACATTCATTCATAGTACAATTTTTTATTAGAAACTAAATGCAAATACTTGAAACGCGGTGCCCAGTACCTCTTGTTTAGCTAACAATAATACAAGTTAGAACATAAATAAGGCTGAAACCCCTGTTAAACATTTTGGGCTCCCGGAATTCTGGAATAGGTAAATGAAATCAGTTCACTACATAAAAATTCTCATATTTGATCTGATTGATACGCCACCTTCCTATTGGATGTGCCCTCCGTTAGCCTTAATTTGATTTTGAGGTAGGATATACGAGGGGAGTTATTCCATCTCCAGCACTAGATTTAACGAAAAGGAAAAATTTTCAGCTTTAACCGAATCGATTCATAAGAGCCATGTCCTAGTTTTGAATTTTATAGAATGACTGGGTACTTCTCTCTTAGATTTTTCCCTGGCTGTTAATCTTGCTGAAACTTCCCAGCTTGATAGGTTTATCTCTTTCACTGGCGACCAATACGCATTCACCTGGATAAGTTTATTCATTTTTTTATTTTTGGAGAACATGGTAAATGCGTGAAAGAACCATGTACGGCTGACACAACTTCGTTTAAACGCATTGCGTCCCGTTAATAACATCTCTGCATTTGATAGGCTCTCTCGAAATACCCTGCGGTCATAGAAATGCCTTAATCTCGGTCCTATCGGGAGAATAGGGCAACATTAGTGGCAGTTGATAGGCGGTATCTATTACTACAATTGTCCAATTTTCTTATTTTATGATGCTAAATTATCATGGTAACAGAACATTAGTCTTTGAACAGGAACAAAAAATGAAACATCTGAAAATACGTTTTTATTGTCGCTTAAGGGGGGAATAGTGAATTATAGTGTGCGAGCAATATTGAGATGAAGCTTAGCAACGTTTAGTTTTATTTGTAAAGGTGTTCACCTCTGTTCACAAAATGATACATTAATCTCAAGTTTTCTCGAAGTACGATTATGGATTAACTGCCTGAGGTGGAGCATTTTACTACACAATATCGGCCGCTATAGTGCTACAGAAAAAAAATTATCAGATAAATGATACTGAATAATAGCCACAATATTCTTCTCATCTGTTCATAGGTCTGAGGGTGATATCACAAATATGTATTGCTACTAAGTGCTAAAGATCTTTCATTTACGAAATTAATCAAACCAAAACAAAGTGACAGTCATAGATTACTCGATTTTCGAAGAGGATATTGTGCCCGCGTGCTCTAAAGAAATATACCCACCAAGAAATACCCTTTTTATATGGGTTCACAATTATTTAGTGAATTTTCAAGTAGCACGAAAGAAGTAGTAATTTTAATTGACTCTCTTAGATTATTTAAACGACGATTATTGCCTTGGAAATGTTTGAAATATTATTTCTTTAGGTTCATCATTTTGTTTCTGGCTCGTCCAATTTATCGGTCTATCACCAACCAAATTGATTTTTTTTCAGTTACCTGGCATAAAGTTTATCCTCCTTTATTCATGATGAATATGTTTTGTAATTTTATTTAAATATACCCTTGCAACACATATTAATTATTTTAGGTATGCTAATTATTGGTTAACGTTTTTCTTGAATATCTACCTTCTACATTCGCAAAATGTCATGAGAAGGTATCTGTGATGAGAAGAATGCACCATACATATCAAACTATATTATAACAATGAAAGCAGTATTTTCTAAAGCCGTGATAGAGGACCTGTTTGAAATTCGTTTGAAAATTGAAGTAATTTTTAGGAGCAAAGTGTAAGTATCGTAATGAATATGTCTCAAAAACCATCTTTATATGACTGAAATTCTCGACAATCAGCCTACCATGTTTGCTACTTTGAGGTAATTATAACGTTTCCCTATGTACGTTGAGATTTCTTTCAGGCCGGTATTTTTGTTTATGTAATGTATATCTGGGATTGATAAATCTTTAGAACAAGGAAAAAAACATAAATAATATCCACTGTTCCATTTATAAGGCGATTCGAGTCAGATTTTCCTCAATTTTTGAAATAATATCCTTTCGGAAGCTAAGCTACAATAAAGTCCATGTGACCCCTCCCTTTTATGGCAAATATCTAAAAAAAAAGTAAAATGCGTGGCTTATACTCTGGAAAAATTAGAATTCTGATAGCATAATAGAAACACTATAAAGTTTCACATTTGGTGATATCTCGCACATACAATCCTAATACATCGCCGTCACATCCTGATGGGAGACTTAGATGAGTAATTTTGGGCGCGAATATCGCGAGCTGCTTTCAGGGGCCAATGTCCCCAAAGTCCTTCGCTCATGTTTATGATAATGGTGGAGGTGATTGCGAAATTCAATCAACTTAATTATGTGTAACATCACGAAGTTACGTAAGCGGCTTGATTAATCCCATTTTCTCCCTGGAGATCTCGACCATGCGATGTTTTTGGTTGAGCGCCTTCAACAGATTACGGGGCTTTTTTCCACGTTCCACACCCACGCCTCCTTCCTTCGGCTCCACCGGCCCATTACACCGGCGCTCGCCCACATCCAACACCACTCATAGGCATCTCTTCAGCTCAGTGTGATGCGCTGTGCCTGGGATCTTCTCCCACACACCCAAAAATTCGGGGCACTAAACAAATTAAAAAGAGTGAGCTCATTAGCTTGCTCCAGTACACAGTTCTTTTCAACCATCAACATTTCATTCCAACCCGATACCCTCAGTTTTCCCGGATCTCATATCGCTCATGGTCATAACAGTGTAACTCTTTGTCATTTGAATTACTAAATTAATATTTCCACTATTATTAGGGCTTTCCGCCCACAAAGGGAGTGGAAATCTCCTGGAATTTATAAGCGCAGAAGAAGCACTTGTGGGTCCCAAACTATGGGTTTCGGTCTATAGCTTGGCAACAGCACTCATAATTAGTTAAATTTACGTGAGTCGCGAGAAGGATGGCCAGTCAAACAAATATGCAAAATAGCGATTTAAGCAACTCATATTATCCTAAACTTGGAAAAGCTGACCAGATCAGATTACAAGCCTTCGAAACCTGGTGCTGGAGGGGAAAGCTGCTGATAAAATCGACGGACAAAATAAGAAATTATGACGTAAACAAGAGTAGAAGAGGAAAGGTCCATATGGAACACCATACAGAAAAGAAGAACCAGTTGAATTAGACACACCCTGAGACACAATGTGTTTGTGAAAAACATAATTGAAGATGAAATAGAGGGAAAAGTCCCCAGAGGAAGACCCAGGTTCATGGACCAAATAAAGAAGAAAGTTTGTAGGAAGAGATGCCAAGAGGTAACGGAACAAGCACTAGATAGGGAAGGGTGGAGGGCTGCAGTCAACGGATCTTTGGATTGAATGACCAATGATGATTATCTTTTTCTAGCCATTCTCTTTGGTACGATACGACATCGCCTACACCTCTAAGGGGAAGGTCTGTCTAGTCATCTAATGGGTCTCGATAATATAAGCGGTGGGTCGCGTAAACTCTACATGGTTCGCTGTATGACAACACAGATTGGAAACCACTTGTCCACATTGTCTCATTCATCTATGCATGTATCCTACCTTTCTCTATCCCGTCCATAATAACCTATCCGATTTCTTCCCTCCCCCCGTTTACTTAACACCTTCCATACTGACACGGCCGTCAGGCTCACTTTTGCCCAGTATCGCCTCTCTCAGCCCTCCCTTCCTTATATTCTCCTGCAAAATTCTCTCTCAGTACTTACCACGCCTAACACTGTCTCAATTGTCCACTTTATTGTTCTCCTTTCTACTCCACACACACACATCTTAAATGTGTAGCTGCCAAGTCCATCAGTGGGTGGTGTATTGTGACAGGCAAACCAGGAATACCCATAATTAGGCTCATCTTTTTGGATATTCTTTTCCTGGGTAACAACTGTACTTGGCTACTCTAAACTATTGCGGAGCTATTCGAGGTCGCATTAGATCACTCCAATTTCTTGAAATTAGGAGTGGAAAAGGTACTTTCATAAATATGCCGTTCGTATAGCAGTAAAATATTGTTACGTATACGAGGTATCTAAGTCATATTATTTTTTTTTAATTTTATAGAAAAAATCTCGTACATTTACGGCACGGCACGATCACATTAAACCGTAAGTCTTAGCTTTAAGGTAATGATATATATGCTTATGATGCTATTAACTGACAATGTTTTCATATACACCGATGTAATTTGTACATATATATTACGTATATGTACACTTTAGGAGATACTCGGTTCAAGATATGTAATTACTCAATTCTCTGCAATCAATAAACATTCAAAATGAAAAAGTGTAGCTTCGTTTAGCCTCACCCACGGACTTCTTTGGATATTTAACGTAGTCAGTGCTGCTGATATTGACAGATATAGCTGTCCATCAACGTCAAAACTTATTCTGGATCTCTTTTTCCATTTCAACTTTAAATTGATGTTATTTCCCACTTGCGTGAAATCTTTAAGTTTGGAATTCTCTGACCGATGTATTTCGAGGAGAAGTAAGTGGCAAATCGCGTGAGCGATTCTGCTTACGGTGTGCTGATATTTTTACTATTTACTTTTTTTAACAATTTTTACGGACGTGGCGACTTATTGGCTGGCTGTTGGGTAACGATTTTGAGGAGGTCTGGTTCTGGTTCGGTGGAAGCGTATTAGGAATGCTATTCTTTAATTGAAGGAGGAAATTTTAAAAGAAACTTAACTAAGTTCAATTTATCCATTAACATTCACAGTAAGAAAGTTGTGTTTGTATAAAAGTAAACGATGATCAGATTACCAATTTCATCTTAAATTTGATACTAACTGATTCGATTTTCAAAAAGTGCTATGGAATGTTTTTGAGATGGTCAAAAATTAGCCTTTATGTGTAAACATCTTCTCTCTATTTTTTAAATGAAGTTTCCTAACGGTCATGCAAGATTAGAAAATTTGATACAGAATTTGCAGTGAATATTTCATGAGAGTCATAACGAATCATATGGTATGGTGATTATTCATAAGAAAAGTGAGGTAAAGACATTTACAAGGATAAAATAGTAGAAGTAGAAGCACTTTAGTTCCTCTTTTACACGATATACTTCTTTAACACATTTAAGCCTGGATTTTTTCAAATGACTCCTCCGTTGAATGCAAAATATACATTTGATATAGAAGGTGTAAATGCAAACTATTGTTAACTAGTTTACGGCAAATCATATCTTTGGCGGAAATTATCCAGTGGTCAAGCCTTGAAATTTCAAGGATGCTTAATAGCGGTTAGCGACCAATTGTTAGCTAGAATGTTGCAAACATACAATACACATCATTTGAAAAAATCATGAAATGTTAATGTTTCGAAATCTTTGGAAACATTCAAGTAATTTGAGCGATATATCTTTGCGTACTACGCATGAAGACGTTATTGACGGAAATTCCTCCAGGGCAAAGAGTAATTGGGGTATCTCATTACATCCATCCTCACTGTTTCTCAATATTCGAACTCGTAACACGTATATTCAACATTGATCGGTATTAGCATGTTAATTATTCATGGCGACGTGAAGAGGACATTTATGTTAACGTTACTGATGCATATGCAACGCCAGAATTCTAATGAGGCATACTCTCCAAGTCCCACTATGAGAGCCTCGGAGCACCCAAGACCAATTTTTCCTGCAATTTGCTTCGATTATTGCACGTTTGAACATCGGACATGTACTAAGAGTGAAGTGATAAACAATATGTAAAACTTATAAAATATAGTAATGAATTATTTTTATCAAACAGTAGAAATCGTTAAATAAATATTATCCTCCAACAATCCAAAATTGATTCATATTTTTCCGTGGGAGGGATAAAAAATAACATATTTGGGAATGTATAGCAAATCTTTTTTCCGCTGGATAATGCGTATGTACGCGCTTTTAAGCTGTTTAACGCGGATAATTAACAGGTTTCTTCCTACCTTCTTATCAGTCTGGCTACTTATTTTACACTCATGTAAATGGTATTGAAAATAGCTATATATTTGTCGTTAAGCCATATTTTATGTCTAATAATTCATAAATAACCTTAATAAAACCCACACGACAGAAATTATACGCATAACTAAATTTATGCAAACAGGAAATGAGAACTGACTTTGTACATTCCACACTATTTTATTTTGACCGAACATGGTTTCGACAATACCTGTCATTATCAATATATGTCAGCTAGATGGTGACAGATAGGTTGTCGAAACCAAGCTTGGTCAAAATAAAATATTGTGGTATGAGCAACATGAGTTCTCATTTCATGTACCGCTTTTCCACAAAAAAACCTGAAACTTTAACTAGTATTAGGGTAGCAGATAGTGTCCTATACTTAGCTATTGGTAATTTAAAATCCACTTAAGCTGAGCAGTCTGTCACGAATTACTTTCTACGAATAACTTATCAATAGTTAACAGATTTCTCATATGTTCACCCCACCAGCTCCAACTGTGCAGAAGTACTGCAAATACAATAAATCATTCCAGTTCCATATTTTTGTAATTAACTGATCTAGGTACCCATATTTAATGCTAGCAAAATTCTTCAAGTCTCTCTAATAATTGTAACCTATGTGATTTTATTCGGCTCACTTGATGACTTTCAAAGCACGATATTGAGCTCGTGATTCTTAAAGGAAATTAGTGATTTCATCTCCTTTATTTTGTTACTTATTGAGTATTTGCAATACCTGACACACATATTGTTTAATTATATATACTTTTTCAAATTTGAATACACAATTTTGAGAAAATGACCGTATGTTCCATTTTCTGCGCAAGAAACAGGTGTATCCGAACAGATTTTACGGAAAGATTTGAAAGCAAGCAAGCAAAGTTGGAAAAAATTAATTATACAAAATGTTTTACTAAATTTTTTGCCGTAAGCAGCGAACAATCCCATATAAACTTCACTAGATAAGGTCTACGCGACTGTCCATCTCTGGGGTTTGCTTGAGTGGCATGTAAAAATGGACATTCATAAATCATTCGCCGCCATGACTAGACGATCTTTTGCCTAATGTATGCCGTGTCCGATTTTAGATTACATTTTCAGTGGCCACAGACAGTTTCTCTTTTTCGTTTCCTATCGAGGAAATAACATTCTAAAACCATCCCATGTCTCTATTCGCCCTGCCATTCATACGGTTGGCACAAAGATGGGCATTTTCTACATTGGTGGTTAACATAATAAATTATGAGCAATAGCACTTATTAACATAATTATGAGCACTTCATATATTCACGTGATTCAGGTTTAAAAGATCAATTCACTTGATTAGAATAAGATGATTTTTTCTCCATATTCTTTGTAACAGGAAAAATACAACCAGAAATATAAAATGAGCCTCTATAAAGGCACGAGTCACCTTTGGCGAACCCATATTACGGGCAGGTAAAGGCATTTTCGTGGTATTGAGCGCGGTTAAGGGATTATTATGTTATAGGGCTGATGATGGCGATGATTCTGTGGCCCAGCTTTTGTTTTGCATCAGAACGGCTTTTTATATGAATCACGCATGCCTCAAATATAGTTACTCAATTTTTTGGTAGCCTCAGTCGAGAGGAGGTCATGCTTTTGAACTGGGTGCTTCAACATAGTGATTTCCGTCTGCTCGCATAACCCTTTATAAAAAGGCCCAAGATCTGCCCAGAAATTCTCAGCGAAGGGCCGGCCCGGATGCATTCGCAATTCTTTTGGTGTCTAGTTATATGTCCTCATCTATCAAGATTCCTGTTTCAAGATTGCTGCTTTCAAGATTGATTTTTGAGAGTTTCGTAGAGGTCACCTTGGACGTTGATAGTTAATGGACACCAGTACTTTGAGTGGCACTGCCATAAGGTTGAAAAATGAATGAGTCGCCTGAGTCATCATTTTTCCAGCAGGCATGCGTTCACCATATGCTACTTATTTTTTTGTCACAATACGGAAGAAAACTTCTTTGCATGTAAAAAAAATTAACATAGGGACAGTACTCCGCTTTATGTAGATTTTATCCATCTTTTTGAGCTGTCTACGGACATTTTTAGAGCAATTGTGGCCATTGAGTCTAATAAATGACATAAAAAGTTATTGTCTTGGTGTACAGAATCGCCTAAACCTTAACTTCTAAGCTTAATTTCACCAAATGGTGAATATATTGTAGTATTGGCGAATATGTATACGTTGAACATGTTTTCATCATTAAAATTCCAATAAATTGACGTTATCAGCTGTGAAATAATATGCATATAAATAAAAATAGCATATTTATAGTAAATAAAGTATGACAGGACACATACCCTACCCATAAGAATCCGATTACACAGAGATTATACAGAGAGCTCAAATTAAAAATGCTATCACATGTTAACTCCATATCATACGTAATGTGTAGCTTCATATAATATCCTATCATACAAATTGGTTGATGAGCAAACTATTCATGGCTATTGTTGATGTAGAGATAAATTAGTGAAAATTATATACGACGTAACATGAAATACCCATAAACTAATATTGAGAGGTAAAATCGTCGATTTCAAGTAATTCTCCCGCAATAAATTTACTAACACGTAATTTTGAGGTCGAAACAATATAATACTACCTGCGTTGAGGAATTTAAAAATATAATTCATGTTGACCAACATTATCTCTCAAATGTAAAGCCTCATCTTCTCATACTCATCACTGCTTAATACCGAATGGTTGGCATAGCACCTCCAAATAGTATGGAACTTATGCCATAAATTACTCATAAATGATAATTAAGTTTTATTTGGCTTGTCCGTATCTACTCTTGGTCAATTCACTACTGGAAGTATCATCCTTAGAAATTAGAAATATTTCGAATATAGAAAAGTTCCGGACTTTTGTGGTTGCGCGTCACTATGAATACTCGCTTCAAACAAAGAAACCATTACTGGCTAACGCATCCGGCTAGCCGGAGGGAAATCCATGCTAAATCGAATTACATGTTAGTGAAAAAATCGTGTATATGTCATCTATTTATGTTTTTTCTGTGTCACCTTATGCCAGTTACTCTCTCATTAGTAGAAAACATTAGCTAATTGAGTCTTGGTCTGGCTCAATACAAGAAATTGAAGGTTGCCCCATGAGTAAAATGAGATTTAAGAAAGTGATGTCACGAGATGCCTTGTCATAGAATCGACTACGCAATTTAAATATTAAAGTTTTATTAATTTTATTTTTTCATAGTTTATATTCTTGCAAAGGGCTTGTCTATAAAGTATCTGAGATAGAGATAAGTATGATATTTTTCTAGAGAATTGTAGGATAAAGTACAGAATGATCTAACCTTAATGTATGTTATACGTATAACAGCGGCTTGTGTCTATTTAGTTGGTAATCAGCACAATATATACGTTTTTTTCGTCGTGAGTGAGAATAACGAATCACTTCATTTCGAATGAAAAATTTTTTCACAAAATAAATACATAGAGAATAAATAGCCTTTAAAAAACCATTAATGAAGGATTTCATGAAAAAACAGTGACTTCGGATGGTAGTTTTTCCTTAATTTTGTAAACACTAATTTTGGATCAATTCAACAAAAATGTACTTGAGTTCCTAAAATTAATGCAAAAGATAGTGACGTATTTCATTCAAAGTTCTATTTAGCTACTTTGTTGACGTGGACATCATTTAATACTAGTGCTTGTTATCTTATCTTCTAGCAGGTACGATAACTGATAAGGTCTTTATATTTTTAGCCACTCGAGTTCCTCTGTACCTTTCTTAATTTCCTAGGATTCTCTCTTTCATTCTACGTTCACTTCCGAGAGTTCGAAAGCTTGTGTTCTGTGCTTCCCGACTCGGCCCTTATTTCATCTATCAAAACTGACTCCGTATACATCTTCCGCCTCCTCCTCTCTGACCCCCTAGTCACCCTCTCCCCCGCTCTTTATGTGAACGTGACTAGGTATGTGCAGAAGGTAAAAATACATATATGTAAACGTTTTTAAATATATGTGCTCATTTGCGAAGCGGCGTTTTTTCACCAGGCACTCAGGAGAGAAAGAGGAAGCAACTCGCTCCATCTAGTGTGTCGTGCCTTTAAACTATTCTCACCCCCCCCCCCTGCCCCGCACCACTTCGTCTCCTCTTGCCAAGAGGACGAAAAAAAATATAAAAGGTTAAAATGAGGACCTTTTGTTTTATTTTTCCTTCTTTTTTATATTTCTCTCTCTCCTCCTCTTCCTTGCCCCCTCTCTCGCAAATACCCTTTTTCCTCTTATGCCAAAATCTTTTTCCTTCAGCATCCCCCCACCCTCCTACTTCAAAATAAACCCTTACGCCCCCTCCTAAAATGTCATTGCGTCTCCCTCTTCGCTCTCCTTCACCCTCTCTGTATACCTCAGGCTCCCTCATTCTACAGGAGCACTAAATCATTCATTTCCTCAAGATGGAAAATTGATGCTTTTCCCCTTCAACTCGTAGTATTTAACTCCTCCCTCTCCACACGTCCTATCACTCTCCATCTCTTTGTCTTCTCTTGTCTCTCTTCCTTCTCTTCCTTTCTCTGCGTGTTTTTCTCTATTTTTTCCTCCCGTCATTTCCATCCCTTTTTATGCTTATTTCTTAAAATGAACCTATAGTTTTAAAGATACCTCCCTCTATAAGTAACACTAAACGACATGTCAGAGTGGAAATACTGTAAAAAAAAGGAATTGTGTTTTAAGTCTTCTATCGTATTTGAGATTCATACCCTAAAGTGTGCGGCGCAAGCAGTTAATCGTCATGCAACGTTGTTTTATGAAAATATTTCTAGCGTGCTATGCGGCTTCAAAACACAAAAGTCATCGAAAACATGACAGGTGACATATAGAACGGCGTTTCATTTTTTCTTCATGATATTTCATTATAAACAATTTTCCAGCTTTTTCTAATCTCTTATTCTTTTTTATTTGAATTTACCTCTACTTTTATATAGTTTTAACCCTCCAGAAATAAAATGATTACCTAGTAGATTCACAGAATGAGTAAAATGTGCACAGAATTTTGAAGCTACAAGCGAAGTAAAGTTCATGTCTATGTTATGAACGGGCCCCGCGTGCGAGACGGGACCCGAAGCCGACCACAGCTTTAATTATGTCATGGATTCTTGCACTGGGGGTCGAGGATCACATAATCACAGAGAGGTTTGAAAGGAAAATGAAAGTTTATTTAAATCAAGTATTTGATTTATCAATGAAAGGGATCCGAAATGTGCGTCTCGAATAGCCAAACAAAAACATTACTACGTCTCGGGAAGGAGAGAAGTTGAGGGTAGAAGAACGGATGGATGGCGTTGTGGCAACTGGTGTACGGATGGCTGGCAAACGGAAAACTGGCAAACGGATGGCCCGCGCCTCGATTCCTCCTATCGGCTACATGGCGTTAGCCGAATTATGGCCCGAAAAGGATCCAACTGGGCCGCTTGGGCCTTCAATTGGCCCGACTGCCTGACTGGGGCTTACTCACCCCATTGGGCCTTACTGTTTAATGACCATCTCTCCGTGCGTTTATATTGGAAAACCGAAGATGGATGTTTTCGGCAAGGTGACGACTGACGTCAAGGAAAGTGAAAGGTTGAACTTCCGAGATCGTTTCTCTTTGGCTATTCTGAGATCTATCAAATAACATACAAAAGAGAAATCTAGTGAATGCATGCTTAAGAATAGAGGAAATCCAACTGTTTCTACGTTTAAGAGAGGGAAACTCGACCATCAATATCCGGGTCACAACATCTAAGAATGCATTGGGCAACAACGTAGTAAACACACTACGTTGTTTTATGAACAAATAATTGTGCTCCACGGCGTAGCATATGTAGTGCGGCTGTTTCAATCAAGTAAGATGAAAATATTCGCTTTAGTTTCCTTTGTGGAAGACATTGGAAGGATATTATACTTACAAGTGGAAATCAACTGATAGCAAAGGTACAAAGAGAAACATTACAGGTATACCACTGATGTCCCTACCGTCGTTGCTCACATTTTTTTTCTCGAAGATAGACATCATTTAGAAAGAATGATCTCAGAAAACCATGCAAGGCTACAATAGATTCGCTTAATCCTGCACTAGGTGGTCAGACAATACGTCTTCAACAGGGTGATGAATAAAAAGCTACAGAGAGAAACGCGAAGAAAGGCATAATTTTTATACTTAAGACCACACTATTAGCTAGGGGTAAATATTTGAGATCCATCAGTGGAAGAATGCTTCCAGTATGGAATCAATTAACCCAGTGATTTTACAAAACTTTGCTAGTTTTATCACCATTTATTGCAATGTATTGGAATTTCATGAAATCTTTATTCTTATATACGTGGAACCTTATATAGAAAAAATAATTGTTTGTGCTTTCGCTACGCTAGGTAAATTTGCTCTGAAATTCATCTTAGACTACCACAATTTTATTCAAGCAGCTTATAGGTCAGTTTAATATTCAAAGAATCTCCTTATTTGAAAGAAAAGCATTTATGAAGAATTGCGAATTAGAATGTAGGCTAGGACGAATTAGAAATGAACTTGTATTCAGTATTAAAGAAGAAAAGAGGGTAAGACTTTTAAATAGGATGAGAGGATCCTACTTTAATTCTGACGTTAGCATAATAGATAGCTTCCCTCAGTTCATTGACTTATCCCTCCGCCCTGATAGACTAATCGTGATAGGCATCAGAGCAAACATATTTTTAAATTCTCTTTTTCTCTTCAATGATTGAAGGACGCAACTGAAATACGGTTAGCACTAATAAAGTCAAAAATAACTTCGCAACACGTGAAAAAAACGCTTGCGCATGCTCGTAACACTAAAATTAAATGGTATTCATCCGCAGTTCCTAGATTCACTAGGTATGAAAAACTTTTCCAACAGAAAAATCAGACCGAAGAAAATATGAGTTAAACCTAGTTGAACATGGCTGATGTCCCTCTAAACATGTGGGAAGAGTGATATGTTTATTCTAACAGATATGTAAAGAATCTGCTTCTTTAGCACCAGTTAAGGCTATCCCGCAACATCAACATGCCGCCGGATTCGATCTCTCAGCTAAAATAATAAAGATGCAAACTTCATTTCCTTAGCTAAAAACACCAATTTTTCTCTTAATAGTCGCAAACTCAATTTAGATAAGATTTTCCGTCTGTGTAGTGTCTTAACTCCTAAAAACTAATTTGTAACAAACTTCCTACGGGATATTTCCCTTGTTCTAGTTAACAAAGCAACATCATTACGTAAATAAGGCATCTAGTTAACTTCATATTAACGTGAAGCAATGTCACAGGAGAGTGAAGGTAGACAGATGTCAGAAAACCGGAAATTAAAACGTAGAATCCTCTGCAACACAGCCTTATGGTGGATCACTATGGGAAATTTTGTGTGATTAGCGAACTTACGAGATTATTTCATTCTGGGAGCAATGATTCACGGCTATTAGCATTGTTTAGTGTTTTTCATAGGCCTAATTCCTAAAAGTAAAACCTTAATTATTTCTTTGTATGGAAGTACGACGATGGCCATTTACCTTAAGCTTAGTTAAAGCTTTGTTAATTAAAAAATATATACGTGCATGTAATGCGAATGTATAAAAATTATTTTGGAAACAGCCGAAACTTGGTGGTAACTAAAAAGGAAAGATGTATGCTGTAAAAACTTTCTCTCATTGTAGGGAAAAAATTCATCTCAAAGCCAACTAAAGATTCCACATTTTACCATATTTTGTTACTTTTCGAGACGACACCTCTTCCTTCGTTGGGGAATATTCTCTACCTCCAGAGCGACTCGTTATCTCCCCTAGCATCTCTGAAGCCGCACCAGGAAACAAGCATAGTATATGGATCTCACCCTTCGCAGAGCTTTTAAAAGCGTTGCTTCTTGAGGAGGTTTACGAGACCTGAATGACTCAATCGATTACCCACCCCCTACACCGTGTTTTTTTTATTCATTCCGCCACGGCTGTGCACTCGATTGCATGCAATGCCAGAGATAACGCATAAAGTTTAACTGGATTTGCCACTTACATTGATGGTGGCATCCCAGAATTTGATCGCTGATCGCTCTCTGTTTTAACAACCGAGGCGGGGTTGAATAGAAATAATTGAATCGGATGATTAGTTGGGACAAGCAGGTGGTTGACTGGAATGTAGTTGTTTTATGCTAATGGAATTCCGACTCAATTCGTTTAGCTGAATAAATATTTACCCTCACTTTGCGATTTCGGTTTCTTTTGAGTTTTTTTTACCGTGGACATTTTTGATCCACAAGAGCGGAGAATATACATTCTCTCAGTGAAACGGTTAAGTATATTTTTGATTCATTTGGCTAATAATCTCATAAACGTCCAAACATTTCTCATATGCTCAACCATAGGTCATAGCCAGTTTTTATATTATTATCTTATATCCGGTTCGTTTTTCTTGGCTATTTTTTTTAACATTTACATAGGATTACCATGCTATGAAGACGAGGACTATAGCAAGATCTCCACAAGTGCTGAGCTCAGAAGACTGAGCATGAAAATACTACCACAGCAGCATCAAATTATTCCTTACTGTACTGTTTGGTCGATCTTTTCTTCATAAGCTCATTTTGTTTAAGATGTTACGGTAGATACGTTTAAGGAGCACTAGCCGTGGTTGACTTTTTTGGGATATTTAATGGAGAAAATTTCCCCGGCCAGAATTCTAAGTACCAAGCATCAGCCTTAATTTGAACGGTCACCAGAGGGATTCACTGTGAAATGAAATTGACCCAGTGATGTTTGATTTTATATTCCTATGATATTCAGTGGTTGTGTAACTCAAAATACTTTCGACAATACGGCTCAAGTAATCGTTTGTTTAAAAAAAACAGTGAAAGGACCTTCTTAGAGTAGGAGGCTTTGGTAGACCCACCTCTCCATCCTTTCATTATTGAGGGTACTAAAATATCTCTAATACTGTCAAATTCTTCAAAGTTTTTTTCATCCTGAGTGTACTATCAACGTCATTCAATACGGATACACCCAGTTGGCCAGCATGTAAACTATAAAATTTCCTATGGTCAATTTATTCCTGGTTTTCGCAATGAGTTTTAGACTTCATCAAAATGAGTCATTTGAACGTGAAACCTTCGGTTCTATGGCTTTTTTCCCTGTGAATTCTTCTTCCAGATCACATTCAGTTGTAGAAATAGGCTGATGTTTTCTGATTTTAACAATGAATAAAATTCAAATTCGTGATTCTCTTTTTCAATCTAAAACGTTAGTGAGATAAATGGTGCATTGAATACGTTCGCAGTAATTTATTTCGAAAACTCTTGAAGCAAACTCAGCTATATAGAGAGAGGAAATGGATGGTGAGTGATTTCTCGTTAATTAATGAACATTGGATGGTTTTCTTAAACGAGAGGAAATGCTTTCTTCTTTTTTACTTCCAAGGAAAATGACTGCATATGAGATTTTCATTGCAAAATGCCGACATGCTGCGTATTTTTCTCTTTTCAATGAATGCTTAACCCATTCCCGTGGCGGAATACATTCGAAACGCGATAAAACATCTGTGCCTCTGGCAATTTTTCATTTTTTAAATCCATCAAATTGTAATGGGACCTTTTATTTTTATACTGTGAAAAAAATCCATTTGGTTAATGAACGCGTGTTGTTTCTGAGAATTTTGCTAAGTAATGCCGTCGTATTTTGACAGGTTTATTCTCCTCGAAACCAGGCGTATTTCATGATTAAGAGGATATCAGCTGAAGCCTGACTACCACAGCACTCTACATGCTTACGCAGTCTCTGGAAATACAAAGATTCAATGAATACCTGGCTCTAGATGAAATTTTTGATAGCGTCTTGAAGAATGGCTAACGCGTAATTTATCCCATTAAATTCTCCTTTTTTTATATGAATGAATTTTTAACGTAAGTGGAGCATAACTTTGGGAATATTTCACGGTCTCAGATGTCGGATGACGTTAATGGATTATTATTAGTCCAAATTTATGCGGTGAAGATCAACACATGTTCATTAATTACTGATGAATGAATTTATTACGTACGCATATTGAAAGCGCCGGGTTAGTTTTGCGTGAGACATATAACTGCCTCGCTGTAAAATGTGCATCTTATCAGACAGATAGGTGGACTAACAAGTATGGCTTTGCTTGTAGACTCCTCGATTGGTTGATACAAACGTGATAAAAATGGTTATGGGAGTATCTAACCATCAATACTCATAATAATTTTTCACGTATTAATTAAAATATTACTTATTTTATATGATTATTTTATATAATTTATAAAAATATGTTTTACATTATAAGTATATCCTTGCGTATATGTCTAATCTTTAATTATCCTTCCAAAACATTCGCTAAATCTCATTATATAAAATCTGTATTAGCTTCATATTGAAACTTATCTAACTGCTATCATAAATATTGCCGACAGATCTTATTCACACTGTCAAGATTTATGAAAGTAAATTAGGCCTACAAAGTGTTCCTGGCTGCTTTAGTTTAAAAAGCCTCACTGTTCGGTGAAACAATTTCAGAAAAATATTTCAAAAATATAATTTCTATCGGCTGTATATTAATTACGATATAATGGTCATTACATCGACGCTGAGATTAGGATTAATCTATGTTAATTTAACGAGGGCTAAATCAGTCACCAATATTAAAACTTAAGTATTCATCACGTAGACATATCTCAAATACTAATAAAAAACAAGGATACCTAATTCTTTTTCTGATGCTTCTGCGAGTTTAACCGTTTTTCGCCTAAAACCTAAAACAATGAGCGTTAGAAGAAGCATTTGAGAAGTAAATCTGAGTTTAAAGGTCAATGAGTCATTGAATTCATCTTTTTTCATCAGAAAGATAATGATTTATGCACTGCATGTTTACATTTTACATCACGCTATTAGAAGCATTGTTGTTTACCTCGATCAAGCTACTACTCTGCAGGCTTGGACGTGTTTCGAAGATCTTTAAAAAGCCTGGTAGGGTTTTAATCTTCATTCCGTATATTAGGTTTACTTAACAAGGAGTTTTGGCATTTTAATGTGCAGAAGAGGAGGTTCTCTGATATTATGCATGCATTGAGGCAAAAACTTTGAATAAATTACTTCTGGCGGGAAGTGTTCCTTGTGAAACCATTATCCACAGTTTCTGATTAAGTAGAGTGCCTTTATCGTGAATAAGGTCAATTTTCTCAGCAAAGGAAAGCTATTTAAGTTGAGGAACCCTGAGAAGGCCTTAATTGAAGGGAACTTAGCCAGTGTACGGAAAGACAATCTCCGGTCTCTGGTTATTTTTTAGGTATTTAAAAATTGTAAAAGTTTTTTACGGTAGCAACCAAATAACTCTCAACCTGCTGTCACATATTTATGCTATATTTTGATCTTAAGTGAAAAAAAACTCGCTGTGCGATTAAAACTCCTCGCGTTAATTGCAAATCGGTAAACATCGTTATGACCATATATTTGATATCTCGTTTTAACCGTATAATAGCAGAGAACTGAGTCTTAATACGAAGATTGGTTCTGTGGAACCGTTAAATTTTCATGGATCAATATTTGCAATTTCTATTTAGGTCTGTCATCCAGAATCACCCAATAACTATGTACTTAATTCAATACTAATTGTGAGTTCAAAGCTGAGAGTGAAAGGAAACCAGCAATGTATTTATCGATTACTATTGAATACTGCTTTTCGAATGTTTGGTGATTTGAGTTTATAAAACTTTACAATCCCTAACGGTATAATAATATAACCTTATTCTTTTCAGAAATAAAGCCTCAATTATCATGAATGAATTCCATGTTTAGTTTGAAATATATGCTCATAAATAAAAATTATTTTCTTATAGTGTTAGTTATTCCAAAGAGTGAGAATATTAAAGCAGATTTTGCATATGAGGGCATAAAACTAATGCTAATAAGTTATGGATACGATACAACCGAGAAACAATATTGTTAACTAGCATAATTTTTTCTTTGATCCGATCTATTCCAAAATATTTACTTCTGCTTAGAGTAGAGAGTGATTTCACTATGAAGAGTACGACTTACCGTAAATAATTTATATACCCCGGCTAATTGCCCAAATGTAATAAAACATATTATGTGTTTTATTTCAATGAAATCTTTGTCAGAGGATGAGGTCAAATCAATAGCAATTATTCCAGGGTAATAAGCCTTTCGTTACAAACATTAAAAATAATCTCAATGCAAAACACTTAGAATCTACATAGTGTCACCTGTCTGCGTGATTTCTCATTATCCCTCAACAGCTGAGTCTCTGCTCTTCGTGGAAAGTGGCCTTTGAAACCGGCTTGAGCTCGTAATTCATCAACCTCCACACGAATGTGTCACCAAGTTGAAAAGTTATGATTCAGAAAATAATGGAGAAGGCTTCTTAGTGTAGACCGCCCTTCCAAGAGAGGAGGCTATTTTAATTCTCCACTACATGGTTACATTAAACTCCACCATGGAAACACTACGAGACTTCCCCCATTTGATCTCTTGAAAAGAGTAATGAAATGGAAAAGTATTGGGCCAGGAAAAACTTCGCGCATGGTGCCGCAAGGCAAGAGATATGAAAATTCCTCGGGAAATGCTTTCAATGAATGCAGTACTCTTACATCATCAGCTTTCATCACTGACATTGCGCCACTTCAGCTTCTTGCTCCATTATCCTTCATTTTTAGTAATTGTCATTCGCAAGTTTGTTTTGCAGGAACTCTCCGCCTCACTTTTTGGTTATGCCAACGACTTTATTCCCGCATAATTTGTCATATTGACGTTCTACATAATTTGTCTGATGCATTCCAATCTTCGTCTTTCCGTGTGATTCTTCCCATCTCTTTGCCATTTCGTTATTTCTTCAATGCGTAATTATGTAGCGAATATAAATACTAGCAAAGCCACCCATCTTTGCAAAGATGTGAGTAAAATTTTTATGATTTAAATTACATCAATAAATGATATACATATAGTATTTTACAACTTTTAGAGGGGTTAAGGTGGTGGCCCCTAGAGACTCGGATGTTACACGCTATGCTTAGCTTGCTAGAGAAATGCAGAACTAGTGTGTTTTAGAGCGACACAGAGAATATTATCATGACGCCTCACTGTATCTCAAGGTCTGACCGAGGTGATAAAATGAGAAAGATTAAGCGATCACAGTAAGAAATGAGCTCCACTTAATACGCTCCCATAATACTCGCCACCATTTCACCTCCCCAAACCTTATTCCATTATATCTTTACATATCTGGTGTACCAACAGCCTATACCAGAAGGCGGCTCGTAGGATGGTATGTAGACGATAGAAAGGACAAAGCAAAGGTTGTTAGCCATAAAATACCCGAGCAAATCTTATTGTTCCAATGCAATCTTCAGTTTGCCAAGTAAAAATGATATGTTTGAAATGGTATAAATATGAGTAAATTAGTTGAAAAACAAAATATTCAAACAAAAGCGAAGTACATGAAACAATTTCAAATAGGTTCAAAAAAATAATCTCTGCACTGATTCTGATTCCGCTCTCTTGCGAGTAAGGCAGCTTCGCGAGGGAAGTTGCGATTGCGCGAGTAAAAATCCATGACTAATGTTATTAGGGTAATATTGACCATTTATCGGCTACAAAAATGCTGTATCATCACATAATTTCAAGTGGTTTTTACCAGAATGCATTTTACAAATGGTTAATTTTAATTGACAATCTTCTTCCTGGAAAATACCTTATGTACTATATGGGTGAATTAATGAAAAACTTGGTTTAAAATATAACAATCAATGCAAATGCGAGCAAGATGATGCTGACCGTTGAATCTCATAGGTAGAGAGTAATCATTAAAATCAAGAACCAATGATATAACAACATTCAAACCTCAAGTATTATCAAATGTCATCACGGAGGAGTCTATAAGATATTAAATATATCCAGTCAATTTGTCTCTAATTTTCACACAGTTTTCGCTAAACTTCGTCTGCAGCAGTCATTTAATCTTTTTTGTCACAACCTCTCCATTGCTTCCAATTTCTTTTCATCTGCAGCCACTTTTGTAATGTTTAACTACCTCAATAAAGAATGTTTGAGCATGGCAAATTTGAATGTTAGTGTATATTGTCCATCCCGTAAATAATGATGTACAGGCATCCAGAGATTAATGTACCATTCGATGGACGTTGCATCGGTCTCATAGTTATCTTCACACAGCACACAAGAAGAATTGTGATTCGACTGAAAAAAGTCTACCATAAAATGAACCAAGGCCCTCCATGTTCGGATTGGAATCAGAACTCAAAGTAATATACTGGATCGCTTGTGAGCTTCTGGTACTCGGGGTATGATATTTTCATGTTGATTTCTAAATTGCATCGAACTGCTGGCTAGGTAATTTGTTTTATTTTTCTCGGCGGTAACCCCGAATAGCTCTTCCTGTTTATTCACAAATGATACTGCTAAGAAGTAACTGTTTGTGGAATACCCTCTCACTGCCACTAAATGCCAGGTAGTGTGCAAAAATACTGCCAGGACTATTTTTGTTTATTTTAATGTATTTTGTATATGTATAAAAAATACAGCAATTATTGATTCCACCAAGGTTAATCCTTGAAATATTGGGTATAGGGAACACCTAGGCTAGTCGGGTACAGGATCAAATTCATCCATAGAGAACTAAGACAGCGAGCGCGTTGGAACTTGATCTGTGTCTAGAGCCCACCATCTCCCTTCACTAAAAATGCTTGCCAGTCGGCTACTTGTCTCCGTTCGGAAAAAGGCGTCAATGAGTGTTTTTAGAAGCAGCATATAGGATTCTTCATATCTCATTTCCTTGTTTACCTAGAGTTAGCTAATTTAACAAGGGTATTTAATGTAGCAAAATTTTTAACAAAAATCATTTGACTTAAGTTTGATATGTTCAAATGTATTACTAATAAAAAATAGGCCACTTTAGGTCAGGTTTAATGAAAAATATGGTGACGGGGCTGGAACGTACAGTTCGTTAGGTATACGAACTAGCCTCATCGTAGTTATATACTGTGGTCTAAGTCTTATTCCTTCTGACAAATACAGTTTTTGCTTAAAATTAAGCTTAAAAATGTATTTATTCTTAAAATATTAACTTGTCCGTATTGTGTCATGTAAGGCCGATAAATTTCCTATCAGACCCAGCTAATGTGAGGCACTATGGCATTTTTTAACGATACAAGGACCCCTAGTAACTTAATGAACATAAGTTAGGATACCCTGGCCTACTGGGAGTCCATCTGTTTATTCTTTTGAAAAATATCTTTTATAGAGCTTTAAATGTCTCTCACCAAACTCCAGAAAACACCCGCCCAACCAAAAAGCAAAGTTAAGAAAATGGCCAAACAATGTGGGAAAGAGGCAGAAGTTGTCAATTATGACGGAAATTCCTGAAAATACTGCTATTGGAGAAGAAATTGGAGAAGAAAAATGTAAAATATGCCTCGAACTTTTTAATAATTAGAACCCGGAGTAAAATTGATCATTGCTTGAAATTCAAAAACTGGGCTCACGATTGCTTCATTTAATGAAAAACTGTTCTTTTGGTGACCTTGCAGTAACATTTATGACAATGTTCAAGTTTGAATGCTTTCAAAGCATGTCAGGATAATAAGCGACTTATAGAATGGCACATCTTTTCTATATTGATCTGGAGAGCCATTATGTCTGCGTGCGAACATCCCCCGGCTAGTTTACTAAAGTATCCGCGGGGGGGGGGGGTGTTTGTACATGTGTATTGTTTAAGGAAACATTTTTTCATGGCTGTGAATATAATGATTTTCAAACAAGCGTCACTAATCATTGTGAGTAGTTTTCCATTATTCTAGCACAGTTGTTTCAATGAAAATAGTTGCAGTTATAAATATAAAATTCAAAAGACAGAAGTGTACCCAACTACACTCGGTCTCCCCTACAATTAGGAATTCTCTGGTGGGTAATAATATAAATAGGGAATACACATTGAATATTGAAAGGACATTGAAAAAAGGAAAAACATTGAAAGGACAAGGAAGCTCAAATCATCAGCTTTATCAGTACTTTCGGTATTATATAGTCTCTATATCTCCTTTATCCACCTACATAATGATTTTGTCCTGCAACATCTCTTACTTTGCCACATTGAATCCTTTTTTTGTTATTTCTCCTCTTTCAGGTTCCAATTTTTCTTCCATTGTCCAAAATCGTATCTCAAACGCCCTAATTTTTTCTCAGTTCTACATTATAATGTTCAACCAGTCTTACTTCTTGCGTAACTCTCCAAAAGAGTCCTCTTCCAACTTGTAGAGAGTAATACGTGCAATTTTCATGACGAGTTACTCTCTCTATCTCTCTTCCTGGGTTTTCCAATAATCGTAATTCCCTTTTAGTTTGCACTCGCGGATTTTTTTTGCTCTTTTTTCATAACGTGGAACCGAGCGGCATCGCTTCCTGGATACCCGGGATATTGTACCCGGACCCGGCGGCAGGAGAAGGCGGAGAGACGTCGACTCCGGGAGACGCGGAAAATTGTTTGCTCGAGCTTTCATTAGCGCCTGATGAAAATTTTGTTTCGGGCGCAGTGTGACAGTGCGCGAGGAATCACGGGACCGATTGTGATTGGCATTTATTTCCTCTCGTGGAAAAGTGCCGCGGGCGACCATCCGGCAAACGCAAATAAAAAAAATGAAACGACCGCTCGACTGACGACTTCCAATGGGAGGATTGATCCATCGTCTGTGTGCCGGAGTGTCGAGGCCCCAAGGAGCCACCCCATCCTCATTTTTTTCTCTTTCCCCTCTCCCGCCTGCTCTCATACCCGTCAATATAAGGATCTAACTCAGGTTCGACAACCGCTGTCCTTCACGGTAATTCCTCTGCGCCGCGCCACTTTTCAATTAGGACAGGGAGCATTGATAAAAGTTGCGCATCACAAAGTTTTCAATTTCTATCGACATAAAAAGTCAAATTACTGTAGAATTACGGTACGGTAGGCGAGAATTTTTTCCGGGCCATAACAAAGAATTTATTCCAATTATGTAGTTTTCTTCAAACCTCAGCAGCTATAAGATGCAAAAAAAATATCCTAATTTTTAAGCCACCAAATAACAGTTTACCCTGCCAGAAAGTTTTAGTAATTACGTACATTTTCGTCGGTAAGTCCATAGCTTGCATAATTTTCTTCAGGCTACGCAGTGAAAATGCTTTAACAATCAGAGATTTTTATGTATTTCTGTAAACATTGCTGCAGGGAATTGCATCTTTGTATCTGATTAAGCAAGTAAACTCTACACACTTTTTTTTGTCGCGGCATGCGATGAAAATATTACTTAACTTTTTAAATAGTCGCTATTGAGTGAAAACCCATTCTATTTATTAAGAAACGGCTTGTTTTTGATGGAATTCATCTAAAAGGTAGTGTGCTAAGAGGTTAATGTTTACATATTGTTAGAAGAGTGAGATAATTTTATCATGAAGAGTCCTAATACCTTGAATTTTATGTTAAATTATATCTTGCTCTAACGCCGGCCGTTATCCTTAACATTTTTTTCATGCTGCAAATTCAAATTTTTTGACCATTACATTCCAGTGTCTCTCGATGCCTCATCCATTCTCCTGCCTAAGAGTTTTCTCCTGCAGAGTCTTCACTCTAGCTAAGCTTAGTATCACTTAGTTTCTTTGGTTTTATCTTTGAAGTACTCCACCATTTCTTAAAACCATACCATCTTTTAAATAGTATGAGGTAAATCAGTTCTATTGAAAATTCTAATCAATTAAGTCTAGAATGGCGAATCTAAGCCTTTTTTCTTCAGTTCATCTATTTCACCGTGGAATTAATTAAGAATATCTCTTTCCAACCTTATTAGTTAAACAGTAATTTTGCTCCGAAAAAATTAAAATAGATCGCATTTTTCAAAAACTACTTCGACTGGGGCTATGTTAATTTTATTTGACACATCGGAATAAATTATAATCTGTAAAATTACTTATATCGGTTTTACACAATATAATGAAAACTGCATTGTGCTGAAGATTGTAACCAGTTACTCTCCTCTTTTAGCATATTTTTTCTCCGTAATCACACAAAAAACGGATATGATATTGAAGTCAACAATATATTCTCGATACTTTGGAATCTTACCTAAAGCCAATGGTGTTAGCAAGTCTCTCTTATATTAGTGATGAGTGTAATTTATCTCTGCTTAAGATACCCTGCATTAAGACTTAATCCTTAAGACTTAAAATTAGCACACTAAAATATTTGCATTTGCGAAAGTTTGCGGTGCTGGAAAACTAAAATTTATTTCTCGATATCACGCCAATGGTTTTCGATTATCTTCCTTATTATCGAGAATATATTGATGACTTCACTTCTCATGTCCGGTGTTTGAGTGATGGGAGGGAAAAAATAAAGAAAAGTTGAACAATAATTAAAGTTAATACTTTTAGGTATTCTGTGTATTCTGAATCACTGTAGTTTGTCCAAATAAAGAAACCCTTCATGTTGGTTTCGAGTTGACTTTAATTGCACTCTTATTGGTTTGAGATAAAACTATTTAGTAAATTGCGCAAGTATTCGTTCTGAAGCTTATAATGATAGCCATATTCTTGACTTTTTACTCGACTAATCCTCTTACTTTATATTCCATAATTGAGTAGCTTTTATCACAGGTATGCTTGATGCTACTTCTTAGATATATATCACAATTTTGGATGAAAATTTAAAACTTTCGAGGCTAAAAGGCTCCAGTTCTGAAAAACAAAGAATGTTAGTTCGTTACGCATAGCATGGACGAGAGATAACCAATCTCGAATGTCGATTTTGTATGCACAGTTATTGATCTCCCCACCCTTAAAGATCGATTGTCTTTCTTCTCCATCTCATACCTGTGTACATTTATGATATATGATGAAGCGAATCGATGGAAAAAATTTTTACACTGCTGCAATGAGCCTCCTTTGTTTTCAAAGCTTGGATAAATTCGATTGTGCAAACCATACTTATTGGAAGGTGAAACCAAGGAGTTTCAAATCTGCACCATAACTGTCCATAGAGCAGTGTCGATTTGTCTGTTGACCCAATACCGCATGAATATAACGCACTTCAGTAATATTCGAGCATGCTACCCAACTCAGCATCTCTGAGGACCCACCATTCCTATTCCCGACCCTTCAAGCCTCCTATATTCCCTCACACACTCCTCTACTTTCTCAAATATTCCGACCCCATGTCTCTCCGGCCATCCATATCATAGTGTTTGTTTCCATTCCTTGCCACGGTTTCTGAGAGGGTACCGGCTGGGACTGACCTGATTAATTTCTTCCCCACCGACCGACCGCCTGCCTCACGGCTGCAGGGACAATCTAAGCGGTGGCCGTTTGTACACAAAGGAGCGTTCCATGTGGAACGGCAATCTCCTTCCCTTCGTCCGTAGCGATCGCGGAGACTCACAGTCCGAGCACCGCTTCCTTCCCTCGACCTGTCACCGCCCAATACCAAAGCCCTCTCTTTTATCACTGCCACGCAGACGACGAACCAGTACAGTGGTAGCTGTTTGGCTCCTCAGCAATGCCTCTTAAATTAAAGGAACGGAAAAAGCGGGGAATAGGTTCAGCCTCACTCCGTGATGGCTCGAAACGTCAACGTGGGCTGAAGCCTCAGGCGGCCGTTTGACGGGGCCTGTAAGAAAATTGTTTATGAAATCTAAAAGGGAATTTGGTTTGTATGCAACTTAAAATTTTGAATGAATAAGGGAGTGCTTTGTTGACTACATGATTCAAGTTTGAGGAAAAATTGTATGAATGCTTGCTATTCCCTTCCTTTAAAACTTCGTACCTGTTACTGGATATGATGATTTTCAGGGAAATCTAATAGCGGATCAACTATGGGCGGGAAATTGGAACGATATGCTAGAATTTGGGAATTTAGGATAAGTAATGTCCAAAAATAGACCAATCAGTTGGAAGAAAACTCAAATGAATACGTAACTGGTGCCTTGACACCCCCTGCTGCACGTCCTTGCGGCGGCTAGCGAAAGAGTACGAAGTTGTAGCGGTAGAGTCCCCTCGTAATATGTACCTTCTCCTTTCATCTCGTCCAAGGTGGCTATCGTTATCTTCTCATTTTCTGCTCTTCCCTAACGTACTTTCCTCATTAACGGTCTTCTAGATCCCCTCGCCAGTCACGATTTGCTTTACCCACCTCTATCGTCTCTTTCTAATCTACCCTGAAAACTTTTATGATGCTAGAACATGAGGGATGTCTTTATATATCCATGAAACGTCCTCGATTATGTTCATAAAACTAAATACAGTTACTTGAATGTTTGATCTAACAAGTCATTCCAGACAGTTTCTGTTACCAGCATGTGGAAGATAGTAAGTGTAAAATTATCTTGTAGAATGTAGGTTACATTAAACTATTTTCACGGAAAATAACTAGCTATTGTACTTTTTTCCCGATTTATTAATATTTGCGGGTTAATTTTGTGGCTTCCGTCCCAATACTAGTACGTCAATAGATACTGTGACGCTTTTCGTTTGTAAATGAAGATATTTTACGCGTATAAAAATTTCCGTTCGTTTTTTCTGCCGAAGTCAAATCCTACATGTTCCTATTTCAAAATGGCCAGACTACATTAGAGGTGATAGGGTATAACTGTAGCTACTTAACCCAAAAGATTCACAGATATAGGAATATTAAGGAGTGGCCGCATTACTTAAATTGGTTCATAATAAACTTTTGAACGATCAAAACATGTTTACCAGGGCTCGGATTTATAACGTCTAATTAAAAGTTAACAATCATGTGGCGTAGTGATTACTTAAATACTTTTCCAGCAGACAGTTGAGATTTTGGAATGTTTTTTTGTGTGTCTGTTATTAATGTTTATGCTTTCAATTAACTGGCATATTTGAAATGTTTATCACGCAGAGAAAAATTGTTCAACAGAACCGAAAAATCCAGGTAAATGTGTTGAATTTTTACAACAAATTCCTCAAAACTTTGCATTACGAATACTCAAGGTAGATTAAAGGGTAAAGGCTTAAATGTCTTATGTCATTAAGCCAAGCGTCTTTTTAAATGTGTAAACCTGATATTCACTCGTATACCTAGTATTAGAAGATATGTATTACTGATGTACTATTCAAAATATCGGAAAAGTTTGTTGTTTTGTTACAATGCATGAGTAAATTCATTTGATTTTAACCACATTATGGATCAAAGTCCGTCAAAGTTACTTCCCTTTTCAGCTGCATATTTCTCTTTTCCTTTCTGTGTTATCCTTAGGATTATAAATATATACTAGTGCGTTGATGCTGATAAATATATACTGTCATCGGCGTTGCGAATATAACTTCATTGCTGCTTTACTGCATCTGCTCTCACAATAGTCACAAGATCCTCATCTCGACATCTATACCACCCAGGACACCGCACCCTAACCTTTCAAAAGTCATTCCAAGTTGCCAGTGCAAAACTGTGAACTCCCTAACTGAAGAATTAAAGAAAGTGAAGTTTCAGAACCAATTTAAAAAACATTATTTATAATTTGTTATTAGGCAGATAAGTTTTCCTTTCTCCTCTCCATGTACTGCCCAAATTTTATGTCGGCTTGTATGTTTTTATATTGTTTTCTGGCTCAAATATATTGAATATTCTATTGTTTTTATACTGAAACCTTGACAAACTGTTTTGTAGTGTTTTTGCTGTACTCAAGGGACAATGCTCCACTGAAAAAATATTTGTCTATCTATCTATATATTTTGTGGAATCACCAACTCAAACAACGATTACACTCCGTATTTTATTATTTCAAGTGAAATACAAATTTCGGTTTTACGTTGGCTGATTTTGAACGAATAGATCGCATTCACCCCGTTCGTGTTGTTACTTTAAGTCAAATCTCTCAAGTCTTTCGATTCCGTATTTTACAAGTGTTATGATTCATTGGGCATAACTGCTGCGAAACAACATTGACTAGGCCACGGAAATGGGAAAAATAGAATGATTCTGCCTGTAACTGGGAAAGGGTGACTCCCTGGTGGTAACTGAACTCGTAGCGTAATCGAAAAAAATGAAAAATACAGCGATGAGAGAGAGTCTGACGATGCGGGAGGTGATTTTGCGTTGCGTGTGCCATTCAGATCAAGTCGCCTATTTCGGGTCTTCTTTAAAACGGTGAAGGGTGAGTGGCAAGAGGAATTATGGAAAACGAAATGGATGTGGAAGAAGGTGGCAAGCCGGGTGGGGGGAGGAGATCACGATATTGCGAAGAGACGAAGAGGGCGACGACGGGATTGATTTGGAAGAGAGCGGCGTGGAAGGAGGAGGATGAGGGAAATATCTTTTCCGCAAGATGCTGAAATCTTATTAATGGCGATATCGTGGTTCCCCAACGAAATTACGGACGGAAATCGAAATGCCGAGATGGAAAGAAATAATGGAAAGAGAGAGGAGGCAGGAATGAGGATAGAATATATTTATGGACCTGTAATCGGTCTGACGGTATTACTGTCGGCAAAAATCCACTGGTAGTCGGGTCTTCTAAATTAATTTCAATGATTTTTCCATGGCGATTCCTATGGAAAGGGATTCGGTTGAATTTTTATGGTTAAGTAAGCTACCAGGTAATATACGTGATTTTGTTAAGTATAATTGCTGTCGGATTATTACCAGTAAAAAAATGCTAGAATAAACACTGCACATAACATTTTTCTCAAAGCAACCTAATGCAAGATGGTTATCTCACTAATGCAGCTTACAATCTGATGTATATTATCTTATTTTTAGTTATATGCAATCTAGCAGTAAATTGATATTATGTTGATGTTTTCTCACGGTGGGTTGGCTCGTATGTATTCGAAGGAACCTTAACTTCGTTGTAAATTGGTTTCGTTTCATTAGATGAAGATACACGTAACATACGGTAGTTAGCATCATCTTGCCATATATTTCACTTATTCATCACCAATGGTATACTTGTGTTCACCACCCACCTCTGATGCTTTTCATAGGTGAGATCAATATTTAAATATAGAACCTAATAGCACTGCTGCTACATCATGTGCTTTCATCCACATGGTGATTCACAAGGGAAGTGTGATAATGCGAAAGATTAATAAGCCATGCGCGTCAATATTTATTCTTCCACTCGATAGAATGTGATTTCCTCTGTTTCTATACACATTTGTCAGCCTTCAATGAGGGTGAGCGGACATGTAGGCTATAAATTTCTCTTAGCCGTATTATTTCACGCCTTTTTTGAAAGGACTGAAGACAAAGATATTTTCTCATAGTTTCAAAAATTTATAGGTATCCATTGCTCACTTATTGCCTCATTCTTGACATGTCGGGAAATAACTGATACTGTGCTTTAATCGCCAATTAAATACCAATGATGAATACTTAAACTACTATAAAACTTTGAGGCAAGCTCACTAGTGATCGCCATGTTTTCGAATGTGAAATTTTAGACTCACAAATGTTGGTTCAGGACGCAAGGGGTAAAATTGATGGCTTTTCTATAGACAGCAAAAATGTTAAAGAATAAAAATTGTGAAGAATGCCCGCTCTTATACGATAACCTATATTCTATCAGAGTTTTTAAAACTGAGACTTGAGCAATAATAATGATTATGGCTACAAAATAATCAGACATGATAATCACGCTCGGATTATGCCTTCACGACATCTCCGCGTTACATTCGGGGCGCTTAAATATTCCGTAGTGATTTCTACTTCTCACACGCAACTACATATTTATGCATGTGGTCATTTCGAACGCACACTTTCTCTGGATGATTCTATGTAGATGCAGTAATGCACGTAAGCCTCAAGGCCAGCGAAATGAGAGAAAAGTGTAACAGAATGAGGCTTGGCATTAAGCCTTTTCCCGAGAACTTCCTCACGGGAGGGAAGGATTTCGTCATGAGAAAAAAATGTTGTTCTGTCACTCTTCGCCGGCGGCGCACGTAAAATACCATTTGAGGGATAACCGTGACGAAATTCACAGTGCAGCCACGTTGGGAGATAATCTCCAGAGTTGGAGTTCAAGTTAAACGGTTTTACCTGTGATAGGTTGAGTTATATGTCGTGAAAGTTCACTTCTGAACAACATTACTACTGAAGATGAGGATAGTTATGTGATTTTATAGGACATGGCGGTATTAGTGCCTCACCTTATGAGGGTGTGCTCCAAAAACTAGAAATTTATATTTCTTTTATTTAAAATTCATGAATTCAATGCTTTCAATAACTACTAAAGGGTTGGTCAGCAAAAATCAAGATTGATAATCTGATAGGAAATATTTAGGTACAAACTGAATATTTTATGATAACAAAACTAAATGAAATTTATTAAATTTTATCGCACTATTTCATCAATGGGAAATCGTCACATCACAAAAACTTTTATAAATGTATATTCAATACATTTTTCGATAGTGATTTCGGCTTCGACCTTTTGAAATTAAATTTTGTAGAAATTAAAAATTTCAAGAGACGAGAATCGGAAAGAAGGTGGTCAATAACTTGTAGACTGTGAAAATTTGAGTCTCTTGAAGTTATACTGTAGGGAAATGCTGTTTGGTAACATGATGATGATTAGTATATAAATATTTTGATGAATGAGAGACTAGTAGGAATAGCAGAGTAAGATTGGATTGCAGTATACTTCAGCTGCTTTGCAATCCCTTTACAAATATTGTGAAAACAGGTGAAATGTGACCTTGGAGACTAAGAAAACATAAGATAAGGAAAGTATCAACGAACTGGATATTTACACCCTTGATGTAACTCAATGCATTATTATTTAGTTTATCATATAAAGGACGAATGTGTCATATGGAAGTTAGGGATAGTACTGAGTACATTAATTTGAAGAAAGAAGGATATAGTTATAGGCGAAGTGAAGACGCAATTAAATTATCTGAATGGAGATTAGTGATTAAAAAACTGGAAGTTTCCGGGCTTAAGTGTGGATCAAGGAAACCTATCAACTCGAGCAATCTTGAATGAACTGCATATAGGATGTCTACATTAATGGGGAGATTAACTTACTCCCTAGCGTTAATACTCCAAATTGATCGCTTTATTATTCATAGTGGGCACTCAAAATCAAGAAACAATACTCATATATTTTGGAGTGAGGTATTCGATGATCATGTACTCGTGCATTGTGCCTATAAGAAAGCTGCAGAAAAACGACAAAACTAGTGGATAAGGCGTTTTAAAATACAATTATATCATCGACCGATGTTGTCGGGTTTTGGGCTGAAAGTGAACTAATCTCTTCATTAATATTTAATTCAATGCCAATGAGGACACTTTCAACCATGAAACAAATTTACAAGTTTTTGAGTTTAATTATAAAAATTAATTAAAACCAGTGGGTGTCACTTAAAAGTTTTCCTACCCTTAGAGTGATTACCTTTTGTAAAGGTTTTCTCAATATTTGCACTCCGAGTAATGCATCCCTCGCCTAGTGTGCATTTTATATTTAAATCCTTCGTTATATTTTAATTATTATTCTGAGACGTGGGGAAAATGAGTGAACCAATAGTACGCACACATCTCGGGGGGATATTTCAAAAAGAACATGAAGATTAATGGAGCGCTGGAGCGAGAAATAAAAATATATGGCCAGGCTGATAAGGGATTCTGGATCGGTAGCAGACGGTGGCTTACAGAGGAGCAAATGGCGAAGAAAACATTTTAGTCCTGCGGGGAAGTCTGCGGAGGCAATGGAGGGACAGAGGTAATCGTTCGGCGGTTGATAGCGCGGGATAAGGAGGTGACGAATGGCCTATGGGAGGGCGCGCCAACGGGAAAAACGGTTTAATTTGGTCGAGATTGGGACCAGCGAGTATCTTCCCTTATAATCTTCACCTCGTGAGCCGAGAGTAGAATAAAATTTTCATAAAATATCGGGGAGAGATTTTTAACCGCCTCCCATTCAGCGAGGAAAATCTATCTGGAGCGGGACCCATCTCCAATGAGAGGCCTGAGCGAAAATGCGGAAGAGTAACAAGCTTAATTCCTTCAGACTAAATGATCTGGCTAATACAAATGAACGAAGTGACAATGTTGTTTTTCGGTTAAATACTTAAGAGATTGGGAGAAAAAGGATGAGAAGTGCATCATCTAACAGGTACGTTTCGGACTGGAGTTAATAAGAAATCCGTGAGGCCAGTAGAAAAACAATGCAAAAGTTGAAATGGCGATCTATTATTACTTTTGCTGTAATATACGGGTTACGACTGGTTTCCATGGATTTCAGTAATAAAACTCACTATCACTTTCGACCTCATACCTTACCTCCTCCTAATCTCATCAAAAAGTTTCCTGTCTTCACATACCATAGCAAGAATACCACCACTTGTCTTGCTTTACTTCTAGCACACTTTCTCCATTCAACTTCTAACCTAATTCTCAAACGCCTGCAACCTATTCTTATACTCTTCTATCATAGGTCAGATTTCTACCCCATTCAACTTTACATTCCTCATTTATATCTTGGCTAACCTTTTTCTTTTATCCTAAGCCAAGATTCCCGTCATCATCATCCTTCTACTGCTGAACCGTTTTTTCCTTGCGCAATTTCCCTTCCAGGATGCCTATTTTATGACAAAATACTATGAAAGAAATTAAATCGCACTTCGTTCTCCAGTATGTGGCCTCCTGCTTTAATAAACAAACTTATTCTAGACAAATCATTGGTACTTTTCTCAATGAGCAATCAAAAGCACACTGGGCTTATGAACTACTTATTTGCGCCACTTAAGGCAGTTCGATGCATAAAATCAAATATTATTTATTTTTGATTGAATTTAATTTACCTATAGGAGTAGATTTTAGCGTTATTCTGATTCCAATTAGAGTAATTGAAGTGCAGAACTCCTGATTGATGCGGAGTACAAACCATAGATAAATTAGCATCTAGAATAAACGTAGACTAGGGTTTTGCATGTATGAATAAGGCTTTACAATTCGTTCAAGTGACAGACAATATAAAAGACAATATACAAGAAGTGACAGACAATATAAAAGTGTGAGAGTAAGCTGTAATTGACTATTACTGCCTTTCTTTAAATTAGATTCCTTTCTTATGTGTGTATTCATTGGTGATTGCATATGTTTGTGACAAACTCAGTTCGCCATGGAAAGGAAAACAAAAATTTCTTTGTAACGATTTTATTTTTACACCGTAGTGTGTTTTGCCACACAATTAATTTCAAAGATTTCAGGAAGTAATTGTTTTTGTAGTAATGTGTTGTGGTTGTGAAGTAATTATTGAGGAAGTAATGTTTTTTGCCACACAATTGATTTCAAAGATTTGAGGAAGTAAATTTTCCGGCTGCGATCATTATTATATGGTAAGGAGAGTTTTTTCTGAAAAGAAAGCCCTTAGGTGTCATTAAATGCATAAGTTCGTTCACATTCTTGAAAATGTGAGCTCTATAAAGGCATTGCATTATGTTGCATTGGTGATAAATTTGAATGCTGGTTGATGAAAGCTTTACATGTTACCTCGTTAGATATATTCATAGCATATACTAATGTTAATAGTAATCTAAAACTCAAATAATTTTCGCTTAATAAATGGAATTCAGTGAGGAAAGCCTCGCAATTTTTTTTAAAAATATGCACTCACGTTGATTGCACGAGAGGTAAATAAATTTCGATCTAAAAACTAACTTAATTGAAAATAAACTGAAGTTAGAGCTAAACGCGGTCACACGTCACCCTACACCAGGGCATGTAGCATAGAAGAATGAACACCTCGTACTACAATTGCTTCATTAATCAACAGCGTCCCAGATTTAAAACCAGCACTCCTCCTGGGTTGCAAGAAATAATGATCAACATTTGCTGCCGCTTTCGAGCTGCGGCTAAAGAAATGCTCCCTTTGTGGCCAAAAAATGTGTACGTCAAAATATCACGAGGGAACTTTCGTCTTTTTTTCTTATCGTCCACCATGGTGATGTTTGAACTGTAGATATTGTGTGCCTGGAGTGTATTTGGGGTATTTTTTTTTAATTTTCGGGTAAACGTTAACTTAAATCTGGAAGAGACAATAAGAGAATACGAGGGTTTCGTCTTGAAAAAGCGTGATGGCAGTGGGAGAACGTATTCTTAGGGTAAGGAACGCTGACAAAAAAATATTGGAGCTAATGATTTGGAAGAAGGGTTTTGGTTAGGGCTAAGAGATATCTTAGTCTGAGGATTGATTCAGGAGACACGTTATCTTCAAAAATGTCTTAGACATGACGTCATATTCCGGATACATGTCGACATTTTTGGTGGTTGGAATATTTATGCAGTGAGCATAAAATCTTGCGAAATATTTGTCATTTGTGTCGATGTTAGTGACATAGATAAAATAATTTAAAAAAAATTCTTTCTACCAATTCATTTTTTTACCATATCTATTGTTTTAAGCACTTAGCCTCATTGCACGTGAGCTATCTTTCGATACAATTTTATCACCTACTAACAGAATTTTTCAAACGTGAAATAATATATTTCATGTTTATAATGGTAGGTAACAATTACCAAGGTGTCACGCATAGTGAAAGATTTTGAAACGTATTAAAATGTAACTTATGCCTGAATTTCCTTTACGGTGTCATTAATTTGAATTTTAACCTTCATTTATAAATAAAAAATATCTTTTATGATTCATTAGTATTACTGCAATTACAGTGAATGAATATACTAAAACAGATGTATTTAAACTAACTATATGAACTTTTATTTCCAAAATTATCAGAATTTTTTAAAATTGTATCCTCAGTAGTCAGGGTTACCGCTCTTGCCATTTTAGATATTGTGAAGGGCAAGGTTGGGGGACTTTTTCGCCCTTTCTTCCACCTGATTTATGTTAATTGGAAGAAACTTATTGGAAGAATGTGTACAGGTACAGTACATGACTATAAAAAGCAACAAAACAATTAAGTATATAATAAATATATTAGCGTCACGAAACACATGAACCTGCCTAATAAATTTACAGCTCGTAAAGTTTGCTCTCTATTCATTAGGCATCATTGCAGATACAATATTAACAAATATAAAAAAAGGTTTAAACCTCTTTGGGTCAAAAAATAATTAAAAGTTTGGCTCTAATGCTTCTATAAAAAAAACCCACAGCATGAGCGGATAGTCGAAGGCGTATGGTGATGAGAGGCAGTGGGCGTAGCAAGATGGCGTCGGGCGCATTCTGGTTTAACGGCGCTGTTGTATAAGTGCGGTTATGCGCGCCCGGCCGAGGGGGATGGGGGGATTAATCCGGGCTCTCCCCTCCACGCTTGCCCGTCCCCCAGTCTGGGAGGCAGGGGAGTAGGAAGGGGCAGGCGAATAGGCCAACCCGCCCGAGTTAAAGGATTAAGGGTGAGAAGATAAGGGCTGATGAAGAGCAGCAGCGGATGCGAAAAAACCGACGATGGTAAACGGCTTTGCTCAACCGCACACACCACACACGCCTTCTCCCGCTTTCCCCCTTTCCCCCCTCCAAACCCTCTGCCCATTCCCCTCCCTTACCCCTCGATCTTGATCCTCTCCTCATCACACCTCCGATCCTAACACCTGCCATTATGTCCTTCCCCACTTCGGAAAGACGGTTGCGAAGACACAGAAATGACCTAGGCTTCTCGGCCGCTTATGTCCGGGGTATTAACGGCGAGAGATGATGGATAGCGAATTCGGGGCGTAACGGAGAGCCTGCTTTTACCTCAGATCATGACGATCTTTCAGTAAATCCTTAAAATAAAAGACCAGGGATCGATTGTCACTCGAAGATTTCCCAGCGCAGCAAACTGGGGCAGGGCGAACTACGTGGCAGTATAAGATCCAATTAAAGAATATTACGTAAGCTGATTGTGTGCTTTTTAATTTCAACGTTGTTTGTGAGTTGGGACTGAATATTTTCCTAATGAGGAGAATCATTCTTAGATGAAAGAATGACCACAAGAGAAACATCAGCAGGATTGGAGATCGAACAAAAACTTTTCCCGGTAAGCCAGTTCTGACTACCACCTCACCTAAGATTTCTGATTCCATTTTATACTTCGTGAGAAATTTATTTTTCATATTTCGACCTCTTTTGCCAAAAAATCGTTATTGCCATGAGTAAGATAATCAACAAGCACATTTTTACACACACACAACAAGCGCTATTTTTAATGCAGTTCCGTCAGTATTATTTACTCTTGTCAACGGCTGCCTAATATGTAAAGATAGATGCCTCCAAAGAAAATAGTTCTGGAAATACTAAGCTTGTAAATTCTGTGACCGAGATAAGTTTGACGGCCAGAAATCTAAGTGCTTGACGTTGAAATTTTTCGCAGCTAATTGCACATGGATGTTAATTGCTCAAAAAAATTTGTAGTTCAATTACTCACTTCTCTTCCAGCTACCATGGTCCAAATTAATTGACTATGAAAGGCCATTTGCACGCATAATAAGTCATATTTGACTAGCGGGGCAAAAGAAGTTGGAGTGGATGCTTTGACGAAAATGGTTATTTATTTTTTAATTCTCAGTCCATGGAAATGTTCTTTCACAAATACAAGAAATTGTAGAGGAGAATTATATCTCCACTCAGCTTACGTCACAGTAATAGTATATCTATAAGGAAAATGTTAATAGGTATTGAATAGTCATTACACAGAAACGTGTACCGTTTTTTGTTGACACATCAACTAATATACCTTCGGTTATATCTTTGCATTCTATTCAATGCAATGCTACTCCTCAAATTTGTATAAATGAGTCTCTCTACTGCGATGAACTAAAGGGATTCGTTATGGACTGTTAAAACGGAATCAAAAATAATTTCTGGCGAATGCTTTCTGCGATTTTAATCACGTGGTTCTCATCTAAAAGTGGTCGGACTTAAGTTAAACCTCCTAACGTAACCTGTTTCTTCTCGTAACCATCATTTTATAGACAAAGACGCAAAGTGATTGATTACGCCTCCTTTTAGCTCTAGAACTAACATAATCACGTGTTTTCCAAAAAGGAGTTTCCATCAGTACCACAGCATAAGACGGTTTCTCTCAGAAATATGTAAATATTATGACGGATTTTATGTCCCAGTTTGGGCTACTGCCTTTTAGCTGTTCATTTGCGGTACTAAAAGGGCAGTTCAATGAAGTTGTTTTTCTAATGGACTGAGGCGGATGTTTTAGCGGTATTCCGATCCCCGCTTGAGTGCTGCCCGGTAAGCCATGGAAGTGCATCTCTCAATCTGCTAGACAGGGAGTAAAACCACCGACCCATTAGCGCTTGCGTCAAAAAAAAACGATTAAAAACTGCGCTCCTAAAATCTCTTAAAACCAGGGTCTCCCAAGCTGTATTGAGCGTTTGGACCACAAAGCGTAATTATCTTTACCAAAGAAATACTCATTGCAGTGTTTTAGGAAGCTATCTATAAACGCTTAAATTGCAAACCGGTGAAGGGATATGGCTTAAAGCTGCCGGAAGAGGCAGGTCAAGTTAACTGATGTATTTTAGGCTAACAGTTTGTACGACTAAACCAAAAGATTTTACTTAATCTAAGTAATTAAAACATATTTTTGTATATATTACGTGCTATGCGTGCGTTTAATCATCTGGCTAAGTGAGTGGAGGAATTCATCATTAACCCGGTTACAATGCTGTTTTTGGTGTCACATTTTCAATTTCTTTAACCAGAAATGTGCCTAAAATGACTATTACACCTAATCTCTATAAAAGTAAATGAAAGTAAGGTTCAGCATTTCTTTGGCATGCAATGGGTCGATAAATTTTGTTTATTGGCAGCGTATTAGCAATCAATAACACCTTATTTACAGGAATTAGTCTACCATGAGTTTGGTCAGCTACATCTGTCCTCTACATTCTTTTTTCCGCTAATATTCAAGTATTATTCATTGAATATCCCTAAAAAACTAACTTGTATGTCACTCGTGACATATTTCTCCTCCTCAGTATTTCTTTCCATATATTTTTTCATCTACTATCTCGAGAGGTTCTGGTGTCTTAGGGTTGGTCCATAACTTTTTCTACATCGAATAGATTTTATCAAACGTCTTCCCTAATATTCTTGTATCAAGAGGCAAGGTTTGTTGTTAAGTCGTTAAGAATAATGAATAAATCATCTTGGAGTTAGAAAGACTTGGAAAACCTCAATCATCAAACAGGAAAGCTAGCTTTTCTCCCCTTGTGGACAAAGTTCGACTAATCCGCTGAAAAGTCTTTTGCAAAATCTCCATCATGTGTCATTTACACTGCAATTCATCGTGGTCACTTAGTCCATCATTGTGCCATAGATTCATGCTTGCTTAGTAATGTCGTTTTTCCTGATGCTGAATTGCTAATTACGCTTCGCTCGAGAGTATTCCAAGCTCTAAAACTGTATAGGGCATGGCTTAAGTTTCCTTCATTATCAAATCACGACTCTCCATTTGCAGACCTGGGCGATAGAGACATAAAATATTATCTCTTGGCATGACTTGATATGATCATTTATTCATCAGGTCTGTTGCATTATATACGCAAACTGGCAATGTGTGTTAAGAGGTCTTCATCTTCAAATAGTTGGCATTAGCTATCGACAAAATGAGTAATAAAACATTGTGGACCTGTGAATATCCAAGAAAAACTGTTGCGACGCTTGCAAAAATATTCCAAACGAAGTAGACATCGCAAATAAGAGAAGTGCTGAATAACTTTGGTAGCTGAAGAAACTAGCGGATAGCGAGGAACACAAAAACAGTTGATTAAATGCAGAATGAAATATAATGCGCGATTTGGATTGCATCAATTAAGTCTAAGTGGTCAGAATACATTTTCTATATTCGCTAATAAGTCCACCGCATGGCTACTGTCTATATATTCCACACGTGTCGTATATCATTCGTCAGTTTGGAAGAATCGCCTATTTACAAAACGATTTCGCGTCTTTTTAGTGTAGTTTTTTACCTATGTTCGTGTAATGTTCCATTTCCGCTCAATTCCAAGTCTGAATCCTTTCTGTTTCATTACATTTGATGACCTACACTCACAGCGCTAGAAGATTATGATAGACGATGAAATAAAAAAACATCGGATTAAATTAATTATCCTGGTTTAATCATATTTTAAGGAATAGTGTGCGTTTTTGCTATCGAGGGAAGCCTGCGCCCTGCTTATTAAAGGAAAAGTATTTTCTTAATTCAATATGCTTTCTCCGCGTGAATTTTGTCATTTTGAATAATCTGACATAATAAATGGATAATTTTTACCGATAGCGTGAATAAAATTACTTCAAATTCTCGTGTATGTGTATACATTCATCAACTCATGAAAAATACTCGCAAAAAGAGATTTTGTTCTAGCTAGATTTTGTTCAATCTGGCTCCCTAATTTTGCGTCGGCTGTTGGCGGTTTTAAACGTATCCTTTATTTCAGAAAACGTTTTCAAGCTTTATAATATTAATTTACTTTAAAAATTCTATTTTGTTTATATTTTTCCTTCTTCCAAAAATATTGAGACTGCATCAATGGTTGAAATTATCAGCCCCAATACATCACGCACACATTATGTTCTAACTTTGTGAAACATTTTCTCCTGAACATTAATTATACAGTTGCTTCTATGCTTGCATTGATTTTTTCAAGAGAAAATATTTTTTGACATTATAGCATTAAATCACAATATTCATATTCGGAAAACATAACGAGAGTGGCCACGCAAAGCAACATTGGCTGCCGTAGAAAAATTATAGAAAAAAATATATTTAAGCTGCGAATTGCACATTGCAGTGACGCAACGAGTGCAACAAAAGTTGTATTTACGTTATGAGAGCTGCCGAAGAACGTTAATGAAGCAAGAGAAACAGTCAAAAATCGTTGGCCCAGAAGAATTGTCGACCAAAATACATATTCCGGAATAATAGCGGCGTACGGTTCTCTTACCGTTCTGCAATAACATCGCCCGCATCGGGCATCGATAAAAAATTTATCGCTCTGACCCATTTTAGGAGAATGTAGCGAAACAAAGCCTCGGGAGGTTTTGAACGAACTCAGCCTTTTGCCGCAGAAACATATCTGCCAAGTTAACGGTGTGAGCTTTAATAATACGGATTACTAACGTGAGGAAAATATCTCTGCGCCCAGCAGAGCTCGTGAATTCAATTTGTGGATTCTCACTTCCTAAATATCCATCTGTCTGGCTAGGTCATGTTATTTTATTCGTCCAGTCCAATTATTTTTACGCCAAAGCTTCTAGCGAATAAAATAGTTCCCCCTTCAAGACTGGGTGTAAATTCCGGAAAGCAGGGTGAAATTCTTGCCTGCGAAGAGAATGCGGTGGAAAATTGGGTTGACCTTGGTGTCGTGAGACGAGCGCGGCGATGTTCATATTTCCACTAATTTAAAAGTTGATTTAGCTCTTTTTTTGTCTCTATGGAGTTTCCCGGTGTTCTCTATATCCAAGCAAACTAATATTCTACTCTTATTTTTCATTTTTTGCAATTTATTGCGTATTTTATTGTTGGAGGCTGACATCAATGTTAAAACCAATTTTATGTCATATGAGGTAGATACCAGAACTTTCAAATGGAATTGCTTCCCTGCAGTATTATTGCACGTGCCTAGATGGAGTAGAAAAATCACATCTCCACACAAATTACACGCAGTATTTCTTGTCCGAATTTATACCATCATGAACTACACTGTATCAAAGTCTTCTCAATACAAGATTTAGCCTCTCACATCTTTTCCTACAAACTTCCCAATTTAATAAGAGAGCACGATTGAAGACACTAGCCATTCTTGGATAAAAAGCAAAGTACTACCGTCTCTGACCTAGGCTACATTTTATTACTTACATCTATCAATTTTTATATTACTTAATTCTCAGAAAATCGAATAGTTGACATGTGCTTTGTCAATTACCGATCATCTCTGAAGTCTTGTGAAAATAACGCGTAGTTACGATGAATGAGTTGACAATTAAATTCTACTGCTCTCCATCTCCATATATGTCGTCTGAAACTACTATTTTATCTCACTAAATGCCGTATTATTTGGTAAATTTTATTGCACAAACAAATGTGTCATAGATTGTTCAAGAAAATAAGTGGAATTGGAGCTGGTTCTATTTTTTCGTTCAGTCATTCAGACAATCATACAATTTGCTGTTTTACACGGTGTAATTTTCCTCAAGAGTGGGTTCATACATTCGTTTTTATTATGAAATTTATTGTGTAAATCGGCCTTAAGATATTCATCCCTTTCTTCTACCTCTTTAACTTCACCTCCCTCGGTCCATCTTTTCCTTCCAGATCTAATGCTGTTTCTTTTGTTTGCCGCATATTTATGAAATATATAACATCCTTCGAATAAATTCTTCCGATACCTGAAAAAGCAATTCCTTTCCCATCGTAAAAATTTTCCGAGTCCCTATTTAATGGATGCTTCTGTAATTCATTGGAAATTTATTTTATTTTCATCACATGTAATTTAAAAACAGTTTAAAAAGTCACTTAACCTTAGTACCCGTTCAATACGTCTTGAAATGGCCTCGATCATGTTGTAAAAATATGGCGCAACAGCCCAATGAAAAAGATATTGTAAAGAGATATGAACGAAAATGAACATAGAGAAACAATAACGGACAGAACTGAACTGAAATGCGTCATACAATTCATAAACAACGCCCGGGTGAAGCAGTTTGCAAGAATGAAGTGTTTAGCAGAGAGATGAGCAGAGTAGAGAGATGTATCGAACTAATTTTCAGATTTATATCTCCTGATGATGATGGAGTGAATTGCAAAAATTTGAGACTAAAAATCGGTTAAGTTTTGGTACAACTATTACTTTAACCCTAATTGGCCATATTGGGTTAAATAAACCCCAGCCATATTTTAAACTCCTCTTAGTCTCCCTTAATTATGAAAAATCGTGAGTTGGATGATTATTCCTTTCATTTTAATTATTCGTGCAAAAGCGAATCCTTTTATTTTTTTATATTTTTGGCACTTTCAATCTTCAAATAAACATACTTTTTTGAGAAAAGATTATTGAAAATTTTTTTATTAAAATATAATATTTTAGGAGCAGATTCTCATAGTTATTTTGCTTAAAACCTATTCTAAAAAACAAACTTTTCTGTAAAATAACATGATTTTTCATTACCTAAATTTTAGCGATTAGTTTTACAATACCTAAAAAATGAATTTTGATTGGAAAACTGTGACAGCACTTTATGATCCTTATACAATACCTAAATATTTCTTATTTTTAGATTTTAGAGCTTATTATTGAAGCATGTTAACACTCTTTTGGTCCTAGGGTGAATTTAACCCAGAGGGACCGTTATGCAATTCTTTTGAAGTGTGACCAATTAGAGTTAATAATAATTTCATGCTACAATTTGATGAAATGCCTACATATAGATTTGGAGTTCGCATGCGGGCTTCAAAGTGAGAAAATGAAAGTATGGCCAAATGCACCTCGCAAGGTGTCTTTCACCGTTCGTGGAAGTTGGCGGATTGGTATTTTAAAGCCATCCTCAACCAAGGCGTGTTGTCACGCAAGCAAAGAGCCACGGCAAACGATACTATTTCCGCTGGGAGACGTGAGTTGCAGAATATAGAGCATACAGATAGATATTTTACTGCTCAATTTTAGGCATACAAAATTAAATTTAAAAACCAATGAGCCTTAGGTTGCTTCAAGGACTTCCTGTGGTAAGCTACCATCATAACATGAGTGCACAATGCACACTATAAAGACAATACATATTACAAGTATGAATCATATAAATTGCAACTAATCATCAAATTTAGGTGAAATATGCCAGATTCAATAATTAAGCAATGAATAACTTCAAAATCCAAAAAAATATTTGTGCTTTTTTTACAAATTTGAAGACAAAAAAAAACAATTTCTTATATATTTTTCTTTTACCCAAGAACAAAGTCTAAACTTTCAAAAGTAAGCAACCATTCCTTAAGATTTTTTGAAGTATGTAAACTCATTTTTAAGACGTTTTAGAGTAGGTGGTAACATATTGTATATTTTAGGTCCAATGTGAAATAACATCTTTTAAATATAGATAGATGAACCTTTTGTAGAGGAAAGAGCATATTTCTACGGTCACCTCCAACATCCAGTAGTAATTGGTGGGTTCCGTGCTTCCATATGCGATGTAGTCTGCTTCTTTATATACAATCTCCCTCGCTCCCAAGTGGAGGCCTAACCTCCGGGATGAACATTGATATGACCTTTTATGAGTCCGTTTTTTTTCTCCCCCCCATATTTCCCAGTTAACCCCAGCCGCTTTCCTTCGATTCTTCCGTAATGCTTTTTCCTACGGCCTTCGCAACACGCCCATCTCCCGAGATCGCTTCCTCCGTCGTGACGTCCGCCGCATCGGTTCCCAGACCGGGCCTTGAGGCCGATCCCAAGAATGGCTTCCTTCCACGAATGTTTACACAGGAGGGCTGGGATGAGGCAAGCATAGCCGGTCAAGCGTGTTCTTAGAAATCACGGGTATACGGAGCAACTGCCGGACGTGTTCATCTCTCGGAAATGTTTATATGGCTGGGTTTTCAAAAATACGGGAGGGCCGTGCTCCTGTGTTTCGCTTCCAGTACGAGCATGTGTGAGGATTCGCGAGGAGGGAATAGTATAGCCGAGGGCATTATTTTACAATATGCGTTCACCCATGGTAGGAACGGAACCTATATATGGTGCTGTTGTATATGCAACAGGATAGGTCGACGTAAAGTTGTATGATTTAAGGCGGTTGGGGCGCTGATTGTTAGCCTGTTAGAGCATATTTTAATAACTTTTCAAGTAGGTTGAAAAAAAACTCATGGATCACACTTCCCTTTAAATCACCTAATTATAAATTATAAATAACCACATATTTTAGTGTAAATGATACAAGAATTATATTTCATAATTTTCGTCTCAACTAAAACATTGTCAAGATTTGGGTTTACGGTGAGAAATTCGAATTGTAAGCAAAAATCTTATGTAAGCTCATTTTCATTAATTCCCTCGCTTCCACGTATGCTAAATATTTTCCTTTCATGAGGCTGCGAGAGGTATATGAAGCGCGTTTCTGATTTCCGTGATTTTTTGAAAAGTAGCGCCAGGTATACATTTCTTGAAGTTTTCTTGAATCACTTCAAGTTCTCTCTTATGAATGCCCATTGCATATTTATTTAGGTCGTTCAGGTTTCATTTTGGTGTTGATTGAGAATGGACCTCAGGCAGTTGAGATTTGGTTGTGAAAGAGAATGAAAAAGATGTAGCCGAAGGTTAGGAAGACGATGGACGAAGGTTTTGTTAAGTAGCGTGAGGGGAGGAAAGTTCAAAAGAAAATTAATTGAAAGCAGAGTTGGTGTTTAGAAGAGGTGATGGGAGGTAAAAATATGTTTGAAACTGCAAAAGACAGAAGGATATTAGGTGAGTGGGATAAGAGATGAAAGTTGATAGGCGTTTTGAACGAGCTCAAGTAATGAGCGCAGGGTGAGATAAAAAAATAAACCTAAGAAGAAAAGGTGCCTGCGTCAGTTAAATTTTATAAGATTTTGCTCTGTATTATATAATATTCCCTTTAAAAGAATATTACCCTAATTTTTAATATATCGGAGGCTTATTTGAAAAAGTGTGAGTTCTTGTATTGAGAAAAGTAACATTTTTCTCGGGTTTTTGATATTGAAATGTTTATATTCGATTGTTGCTCGAGGAAATAATTTCCAGAGGTGAGAATAAGTACATTAGCTTGGAACGACATTTTTCTAACCCCTTTATAATGACATATAGGTGTGTTGATTAGTAAACCCAATCGACGTGGGAGTTGTAAGGTGTGGTACTTTGGTAGAATGTCTGCTAGAGATTATATATTTTATTGAAAACCGTTTTAATGATTTATGTTTACGATTTAACAAAATGATACGAAACATATCACTCTATAAAAACACATGGGCGTTGTATTGATTTACTTTTCCAAATATTCGGCTCGAATATGGAGCCCTACGGGCCTCCACGCCTTTATGCTCTACCTTTTCATATGCTTTATTTAAGTAGTGACTGAGTTCCAACCTAAAGAGTTATGCATCAACCTTTTTGTGTGTCTTTCAGTGAAGTTCTTTCATCGAGGGAGGGAGGTCGATGGAACAGTAAATTAGCAGCACCACTGGCGCGAGTCTTTGTGGCACCTTCCTCTGTTCTATGCACAGTTGGTGACGAGAGGGTCTTTCTCATGTATACACATCTATGTTGGTCTCCTCTGATGTCGCGCAAGCTAAAGTGACAGGGTCGGTTTACCTTGCATGTTGACCCTTCCGGCCATTAGCTATAACCACTTTCCCTCTCTTATTTATTCCACCACTGTTTGTTCCCTACTTGTTCTCAGATGTTAGTTCAGTGCCGCTTCATTGCCCGCTTCCGTTCAGATTTTAGTGCTTCTGCTAGCGTGAAGATTCAAACCTAGACTTCCCCCTCAAGGCCAATGTTGTTTCAGTGCCCGCAGAACTTGAATGAGTCTTATGTACTATACTCGAACTTTAAAATCTGAGTGCTGTTCATGGATACATTTAGAAATGCAAGTGTTTCTAGCAATTTTTTCTAGTATAACTCATTCCAATTGCTTAATCCTTGAAACTATCAATCAAAAGATGAGTTTTCTGGTGGAGTTAATGTATTTTCTCTGAACTAGATGAGGAAATTGGCTCTTCCTACTTAAACTGAATGCTTTCAGTGGTTCATTATACAGGCGATTGTGTACATTTTTTGATAAAAAAGGCAAGAAAGTCGTAAAGTTCAAAACTTTGCACTATAATTTCAGTTTTTTGACCCAATTTGAGCTAAGTCTCAGCCCAATGGTGTTGTTCCGGTGATATTCAAGAGGAATATTTGCATCACTTAAAATTTTGTAACAGTTCAACTTCATAATTTCTTAAATTCATGGATTTCTATTCAATTCATTACGACGTGTGGAGAATAATCACGGGAATGCACATAAACTTAGCCGATGAAAAGCATATTGAATTAAACTGGCTAAGGTGTAAAGTGAAGGTTATATATTCCGCTGAAGGTTAATGCCCAGTTTACTTTCACCACATACCTTTTGAAAAGGCGTTTGTCGAGGCAAAAAATAGATTCTCTCCAATCGTTTCACGTAACACCTCGCCAATTCATTCGATTTTGATTATAAATTTTTACCTTTCGTGATTTGTTATGATTCTATCCTTTGTTTTCTGGGGAAGGTCTTTCCATTTATTATTTCTTTAGTAATTGTATCCAGCAGTCTTTTTTGCATTTAAAAGTTTTCATGGGAAAGCTAATGTTGTGTAGGCTCCTTTCCATGGAGGATTTTAATCGTTTCTAAGGATAGTAAAGCCGACTTACCTTACGAAAAAATCGTTACAATATAGTACTTGAAAAATATAATTTTAAACGGGATAAGATAATTGTTCATCCGGATCACTCTATGATTATTGAGAAAAATTCCTTTGAATTTTTCAGCAAATTATCATTTTGAATGCAATACTGGAGTCAATAATGTTATTCCCCCAATAATCACTAGAAAATTCAACAAAAGTTACATCACATTCCTAACCTTCAAAAGGATTTCAATATTTCATTGTGACAAATTAAATTAGTCATCCTAAAAATCTGCCAAATTACACGACTTTCCTTTCTTTTAGCTATTTTTCCATGAAAGAAACTCTTAATCCATTTGTCATGCTTTATCGTGCATACATGATACCCCTTCATTTTAAATCTGAAGTTCTTTTAACTCGTTTAACTGTCTTTCAAATCTGGCAATTCTAATAGTATCTATTTACTGAACTAATATCTGATAAGTTTACTTTGACATATTAGCATCATGTTTACGAGCAGTTTCCATCACCTGAATTCCGCAGAAGTTTTGATGATTTTATTATGATTTTTAACATAAGATATAAAGAAAAGGTGGAGATAATTGATATAAAGGTACCCGTTTACTATGTCAGTCAAAGTACTGAACTAATATCTGATAAATTTACTTTGACATATTAGCATCAAGTTTACGAGCAGTTTCCATCACCTGAATTCCGCAGAAGTTTTGATGATTTTATTATGATTTTTAACATAAGATATAGATAAGATAATAGAAGATAAGAAGTGATATAAAGAAAAGGTGGAAATAATTGATATAAAGGAATCAGTTTACTATGCCAGTCAAAGTACAATCGGTAGAACAACTGATCTGACCAGTAGTAGTACGTACGTGGGTAAATGGATAGATGCTCACAGATTTCCCTTTACACTGCCTCGTTTTTACCATCCTGATCCTTTAGGCCTTTTGCGGCGTGGTGAACTTGTTATTTTGCACCCTCGAGCGGACTTACGAGTTTTATTCCCAGGAAAGTGTTTTGTTTGCGATTTCGTGACTCGAAAAGAAGGCGCTGAAGCGTCCCCCGAAAAGTTGGCAAAAGTTAAACAGCGGGGATCACAAAGAAACCCGTAGAAAGGGCCAGGGCGCTGGTAAATCAGCTCCCTGTATCCCCACCCATTGTCCCTCCTTAAGAAGGTTCTCCTCGCCTTTTCACTTCGTAGTTGCAAAAGACCGCCTCTTTCCTTCTCTCTCTCACGAAGAGGTGACGCTCAAGACCACGGAAGCGAAACGAGCTGAGAGAGAAAACGGTGGGAGCGAAAGCCCAAACAATTGAATTTGGAGAAGAAAGAAAGGGTAGCCACCCATTTTCGAAATCCTGTAAGGTAGTTTGTACTTGAACCAGGATTTTCTATGATCACAATAGAGACCATATTTAAATTCAAGTTGAATTTAAAGCAATTTTAATTTAATGAAACATAAGATTAATTCGGAATATGTAAAAATATACTAATTATTTATCTATAAATACGCACTACTCAGCCGCCGCCGCTATTTGGCACGGGTTAGTAAGACACCAGTCCTGATTTGGTCAAAATAGGGACTATATTAGGATTGGTTATACAATCTAACTAGTTTTAGGTAAATCAAAGAAAAATAAATCCATCTACATCAGCTTATTGCCCTGTGTGTCACCGCAGAGTTCTTAGGCAGGGAATATAAATACAAAATGCATATATCAAGGGTAGAGAATAAGGAAAAAGATATGGGTGTAGGACAGAGGTGACTACAGTGTTAACGATTTTTCTCGTGTTAGTGTACAGCGGTGCTGTTATGATCACTAATAGTGCAAGGGAAGAGGAAATATTTGTACCTGTTCATCATATCTGTGTGGTCAAACCTACAAATAAGCGAGTTTGTGACTTACTTCACATGCACGGTCCTCTTCAGCCGTTGGTTGATAGAAAAAGGGAGTAAATTAGGCCTATTAGCTTCAATAAAACGTGTGAGAAGAGGGAACTTTCAACGGAAATTGTTATGGTTTTAGTCGGTGGGCTGAAGAATGTTGTGAGAGAAGGATCGAACTATTTGTTATCACAGCTGCTACGAAGAGGGCACTTGCCGCGTATTTGCTGACATACGCCCCACTTTGCGACATGCGATATTAGACTTCGCCAGTCTCCCCTGCTACGGCCAATCCCACGCCCCTTCCACAGCTTATCCCTTCCTCCTCAGACCCATCCTGTGAGGTACACCCTATTTTTCGCCCTTAGCCATGCAATTCTATTCCGTCTCTATGTGGTAATAGTAATTCAACACCGAACTATGATACGGACAGCGTTTCACCAACTGCATGAGATTATCACTCATGGAAAATACTACATTGGTCATTATCATTGGAAAATCAATAGTTTTCATAAATGCGAATCAAAAAAGTAATAATTTCATTTAAATATTTATTGTTAAATTATATTTACCTGCGTTTCAACGAGTGGCTCTCAATTTCAAAGTGAAAATGGAACCTTCGATATTAATGCTCGTTTCTTATTACACGTCCATGGAATTGTACTTAGCGGTCTTTGATAATTAATATGAGTAGGATTGAGAATACCTTTTGCAAAATACTTCACTTTTTCTGATCTACCGTTTACATCCTAAGACGCGTCTGTTAATGAACATTGAAAAAATTGTACCTCATAGTCTTTGTTATTATTTTGGCATCTACATCACTAAGTCAAGGCTGCGTAACCTTGTAGGATGCGTCTTGAAACAACAGGTATATATTTTGATGTATAGTAAGAAAACTTAAAACATTTATGGAAGATATGTATTATACTGTCTTACATGGAGGCACATGGGTCAAGAAGTTGCCAACAGCACCTGAAATTATAGTTGAACGGCTACTTAGTTGCTATCAATGGAGACTAGATTGACTTATAACCTGGTTGAGTTACCATCTCGGAATGCCTTTATATATGCACGTAGATAAGAGACATTCGACCCGTATGCATGGCCATTTGACGAAATACAAAAATTTACCTTACTTAAATGCGCACGCAATGTTGATATGGGTCATATTCTTAACTGTTCTTGAAACCACCTTTATGAAGTTCATTTCGTGATAAATGGAAATAAGAAAATATCGACTTAGTCAATGCTTGAATGGCCCCGAACGTTTCACACTCAACAACGCCTATCACAGGTGCTTCAAAAATCGTCGAGCATTGATATACTCACTACCTCATGTTTTTTTTCCTCTCTGCTCATTTCATTTTATTCATTCGTCCTGCATTTCGTAACCCTCAGCCCCCATACTTACAAAAGCCTTCTAGAAAATGGCTTACAAATGTAACTGTAAATGGCATATTGCAAGCCTTATGTCAAACTATTGAACAAGAATGTACATTCCGTGAAATTTGTTTCATAACAACGACAGAAAGGCCTTTTGTAGGCTTTCAGTTGAAGTAGATCAAGTCTACTTTCTTCCACTTTTTCATTTACAACTTGACCGGATAACAATAGTCGTATAATTCCTTTGTACTTAGTAATAAGAACTTTGGAGAGCAAAATTAAAGTTAAAATATTCTCCACTAAAAAGCAACATTCCTCGAGAGCTCTGTGTTTCAAGGATTTAAGCTTCGAAGTTATTATGAACCAAATTCCTTTGGTTTATTCTGGTTTTCAAGTACCCTAATTTTTTCTTTTCCAATATATTTGCTTCCATTCTGCTGGATTTATACTGAGCATTTATTGCTAAGGATTATCATAAAAAATACGATAAATACTTGTCATAGGTCACTTTAATGCTCCTGAACTTTGTCACAGCATCGAATAGAGTTAAATATTCCTTCCTATGCCTCCCGACTCTCCCCTCTGATCCGTTCTCCCTCTATCCTTCTATTCCTCTTCTCTCTTGCATCCCATTTCCTCACCCTCTCCGCCTCCTCTTGTGTCAACAAACACGGCTTCCCCGATGTCGAAGTCGCCGTCAATCGGATGTATGTGTCGCTCGGCCATGGCCTCTCGCGACCGTCATGCGATGTCACACTCTCCCGAACACGGCTCAGTCCCGGCGTTCCGCGCGTGCGTTTTGCGTTTGTGCGTGTGCGACGTGCGTTCCGACGAGTGAGAGACGTTGAGTGCGTGAGTGTTGCGTGCATGAATTGCTCCGCCATGTGCAAACAAGGGAAGGGTTGTATGATCGTTCTTTCAATGGATTTCAAGTGCGAGTGTTGACGGGACGTGTGGGATAAAGTTAAGATGAAGTGAGGCCGACAACAGTCGATACCGTTCGGCTCTCACGATGTACAGTAGAGAGGCGAAGGTTTGGACAGCTCTCTTTCGTGTTAAATGAGATGTAACAGCTGCGGGGATGTCGTACGAATACTTTGAGAGAAAAGAAGTATAGCAAAAACCCTGCAAAGTATGGGAGACAAAATTAATGTGCGTAGGCCGAGCCATGACTGTCTCATGAAAACAGTAAAGAGTAGAGAAATTATAGGGATACTTAAGTGAACGGATGAAGGCCGATGATTGATCATGTTGGGCAGATTTTGAGAGACATCAAAACAAGGCTTGTGAATGAAATTAATTGTTACCTTTTCGGAGAATTGAGTTGAGATCTGGCACAGGTCATTCCTCAACTTGATGGCTGCCGATGATAATTTAGAATTTGAAAGTATTCATTGAGGAGTCAAGCAATTGAGAAGTTAAAAGCAGATTAATATATTCTTCTTTCATCATACTATCGATCTACATAAATGCTCTAAGATCTTCAACATGTGTCAATTCCACATGAAATCCTGGAAATTGAGGAAACTATCTTGATTTTTAAGGCCATGAAAAATCCATAAGTTTTGTTTTTTGGACCCAAGTTGGTATTTTATGGCTTATTATCCCGTGTTTTGTGCTGGTGATCGGTTGGTGAGTGGAACATTGTGGAGTGAGTCCAGTAAAAAAAGTAGTAGATGGGGCAGAGAGGTAGGGCAGAGGGGAAGGTGAGGAGTGAAGTACGTTGATTCGTCCATGCCTCGGCCGATAAGACTTGACGTGAATGGTTACAATGAGGAATAGCATTAAGGGTCGTTTAAAGTAAACTGACCTACTGCCTGTATGACTGCATTAACTCGTACCAGATATATTCACACTTCCTAGTATATCATTGTACATTGTTCCCCTAAAACGAGATTTGCCGAGGTCTGGTTTTTGGGCTTGGTTTTATCAGATCTGAATGATTGGTTGGTTAGTTTATTTCCGTCAATTTTTTAAACGCTTTGCGCTTTCAACAACTTGAAAAATAGTTTTTAAACACTCCTAAAAGCATTCTCTTTCTTTATTAGCATGAATGGAATTAAATATATTAATTGTACGACGCATTATACTGTACTTATTGTACGAATAATATATACTGCCATGATTCACTGATCTCGAATTTTCTTTTGGGCCCAATTGGTGTATTTAGGTGCTATCAGAACAAATTAAAATATTAAACATTTTACTGAGAAATATGAATTCAGAAGTTAACTACTACCACCCATTTACCACTGGTGTTCATTCATTTCGGTTTCCATCAAATTTCCAGATGATGGTATAACAAGACCGGAAGTCGGTGGTGTTTTATGGCCTAATTAACCAGAATTGCAAGTTTTTCAGTCGTTATGTGTCACGGCAACTTAGGAAGGCAAAATGAATTATTAATTTATGAATATCGCTCCTACGTTGTCCTGATAATGATTCTAATCGGTAACGTACTTGGTAATCGGTAATTCAATCGGTATTGATCAGATGAAATAAGTAAATAACTTGAAATGAAGTTGTTTGCCCGAAATGAGTGGAGGCATGGTCAAGGGTTACAAGATATTGATGTCTAAAACGATAAAAAACGTGATATAAGCAAAAAAAATCATTGGTCATATCTAGAGAGGAAAACATTTTAAACCAAATGAATTTGATGGTCACTCCGCAGAATAGATACTTATTATTCAGAATAGATACACATTATAACTGATTAATGATTATTGCCGAGAGACGATGCAAGAATATGATTAACAGTCCCGCATGAAATAACTCTGGTAACTGGATAAATATTTTTTATTATTGCCGACGTTACAACTGATATACCTTATCTGTCATGAAATAGGATTGCCGAAAATGAAATGCCGAAAAAAGTTATTAATATATGTCCTATTAGCGTATTTTTTGAGAAATCAGAGGAACATCAGTAATTTGATATTATCAAAGTTATCACTTTTGATAATAATCCGGCCTTTGCTTCAATGCGACTTAGAGTAGTAAAAATAACATTGATTTCCTCATTAATTATTGAATGTATAATCACAAAGATTAAGTATCCACAGCGCAGAGTGTCTTAAGACCTTTCTAATCTCCGCATTGTAAAATATTCCACCGTTGTTAAAACCAATACATTTTTAATATCTCACGAAAGATTTATACAGTCGCGTAACAAGTCGCGTAACAAGCGTATAAAATATATTCACTGTCAACGTTTACGCAAAAACTCGACAATAGTCAACGTAATAGTACCTCACAATAAAGATTTACGTTCCTTTAAAGAAAGTTTCGATGGAATTACGTACGGGAAAGACCGGACCACTGCTACGCTTAAATAGGAGAGATATTCCACCACTGGCTGTCCAAGGACACAAGTTTGTCGGCCATGCTGAAGTTACGGGTTCAGAATCCGTCTAGGATTGATTTTGCCCAGCGATGAAGTTTACGGGCCATAGTTTACGATGAGATCGCATGGTAACACATAAAATCCCGATTACCACCCTGTTTTCAGTGTCGAAATTAATCTATATTTTATGTGGCCTCATAAGCAAGCTTATCTTGGTCATTCCTCCGATCTTATCATTGAGGTTTATGAATCATCAGAAATCGCCTTATTACTGCCGGTTACAAATATTTATAAGGAGAGATCTCCTTTAAAGCGGTCACTTGCGACGCGTTAAGTGTTCTTAAAGACGTACTAAAATGAAATTAGACGTTGCAGTTAACCTAAATGCGTTGCTTAACGGTGTTTTGATTAATAAATTGTCAGCAGAACATCTTATTTTCACTCTCCCTAGTCTTGCGAGACTGAGATGTGGATACTCAACTCGCTGAAATGAGGAAAAGAAGAATGAAGTTTTAGCATTAATATTTTAACATTGTAGTTTATATGTTAAAATGCATTTATTTTGAGGAACCATATTAACTTTAAGGTTTACTGAAGAAAAAAATCGGCCTTCTCTATAAGAAACAGTAAAACTGGCCTCAACTCGCCGGTTTGAATTTATGATTCCCTCTATTTTAAAACCATTGCCGTTTTGATGCGTTAAAGGGTAAATTTTCCGGCCACGCGTTACTCAATTAGCGTATATATGATAGCGTAGATATATGAAGACATACCACATAAATACTAATCGTGTACTTGGTGGTAATGATTGTGGCTCACAAGTTATTTCTGCCTTTCATTCTTTTCGATTACTTATGTTGAAATTTTTGGAGCACCAGTAGTAACACTAAATTTAACAAAAGTCTTATGTTTTAATTTTTTGATAACGTATTAAAAATTGCAAATATATTAGTAAAAAATCATAAGCATTCCGTGAGTGACAATGATTTCGATTCTGAGAGAAAACCGTACATAACTCGATTAAACTAAAATTAGTTTAATTTGAAGTTTAAATATGTTATTTTGAAATTGTGACTCGAGATTTAGACTCCCAGGTTGTCAAGCCTACTTTTCTGTTTTATTAGACGGCCCTCCGTCAAATCCGCCACTGGCAGGGTTATAGGCTGGTGCGGGAAAGAATTTAAAGAAAAGGCTAAGTAAACTACTTTTGATGACTGAATAGTACAATAGTTTTTTATCTATGCATAGGGGCTCCTATGTCCTTTCGTTAGCAAGGTCACTGCGCGGTGTGGGTCAGGGGAGCATGATGGGTGCCGGCCGCCCGCACACCGTTGCGCGGCGAAGGTGCGGGTGGGTGCCGGACAACAAGGGGAGGTCAAGAGGAGGCTCACGGTTGGTGCGACTCCGCCTCCCTCGTGTGAGTGTGTGCCAGGGCGCAGAGCATGTTGGCCGGGTGCGGCGAGGCGCGGCACGAAGGCGCGGCGACCTCTAAACGGGACGTGTGGGAGGCGCGGCGTCCATCTCCACGTATGTGTGGGTTTTGGAGGAGAGCTATGATGAAGGTGGGAGGTACCAACGCTCACGGCTGTTTCAACCGTTTGCACGAGTGGGCGACCCTTCCCCTCTGACTTGTGCTCTGGAGAGAGACTATGTGGTCTGAATGGGGCGGATAATGGCGATGAGGGGAACCTAAAGGCCTTTACAGAACGGCGATGGGTGCAATTGGCGCGGGAAAGCCGTTGGTAAGCCTAAGTATAAGGGGGGGATAGTGGGACGACTGCATCATCGCGGATGCACCGTTGGGCGTTGCCGAGGAACAGAGGCTAAGGCAGGCGGAAGAGCGGGTCTGAACTTTGGTGAGGGTTTGCTGGACGTTGGGGGAGTCCACAGTCCATTTTGGAAGCGGATCTTCCGGGAGGTTAGAGTCGAGCGACAGTTCCGCCGATGTTCATTGTCGTTGGATAGCTCGAAGTCATGGGACTGATTAATTGTACGACCGTGGCGAAGGTGTGGTGTTTTGACTGCTCACTTTCCAACGTGGGCTCCCGGGTTCGAATATTGGAATGGCGGAGTCTTTTGAAAGAACATTGACACCACTTGTCCAATTTAAAAGACAAGATGCCCGAGTTTTAGACTAACATGACAATAACCAATGACACCATTGCCACGAAATGAAATGCCAATATAATAGCATATATATTTTTATGCTTCATAGTAGATGTGGACAATAGAAGCTTATTACTTTTATAAGGCCCCCAGTGAAAAATCAAATAAAATTTCGTTGCTCTCAATAACTACCCGGTTTTAATAAACATGGATAATCAGTCGGGTGAATGAATGAACTTCTAGACGTGTTCAAAAATGTCAGAAGAGATCGGATTATATTCATTTGGGCCACTTATAATGCACTTCTTTCGGTATATACTCCAATAAAACGCCATTTTGAGCGTTACAGAGTTCAGAAACGCGCGTTCTCGCTCAGTTACACTGCTCTCGAATCTAGGGAATGGCGTATAACCTAACGGAGCTTGAGAGATGTATTACAATGTATTGAGAGTTCAACTGAGTAACATTTGTTTCCCATTGCTCACTAACATATCCCTCACAAGAAAAGAATGACGGCTCATTAAGCATGTTTCCACTCTAGAGCTGTGTGAGGATTTTTACCCAGCAAGCTATTTTATGCATGAATAAAATACATTAGAAATAATGAAGTAGGTCACGTAAGAAGACAAATACGCTGGTGAGAGATCGAGAAAGAAGGATATTTATTGGAGAACTTTCGAATCTGAGCAAAATCGAATCTGAGAAATTTCGAATCTAAACATGAAATAGAGAAAATTAATGCGATTGGTAGAGGGATGTAGGGCAGAGAGTAGGACTTGGGAGTAGGAAGTAGGAATTAGTAGAGAGTAGGAAGAATAGGCAATCTGGGTGGCTCGAAAGTCAGAATACGTAATGACTGCTTTCAAAATAGAGTTTTTTACGAGAGAATCGGGTTTACCACATAAATTGAAGAAGAGAATAGATTGAGCAAAACGGTCTTAAATGCCCTCATTAGTACTCAATGCCTAACCTATTGTTTTTAATATTACCTTATATATATTATTTGTCTTTTTTAGGCGATCTTTCGATTCATATTCTGGATAGTGACTTGATAATATCAAATAATCTGTCGTGATTCATTCACATACCCAATAAGCCACTCCCTTCCGGCGTACTTGTACATATTTAAAGGTGTCTTAAAATTATTTCCTACATAGTTTTAATTATATCCTTTTCTGCTTCAGTTAAATTCGTATACTATCTACATCTACGTGCTTCCCTGCGAGCTGCCGCGTGAGAGTATGGCAGTTCTCACTTTGAAATGGGACACCAGCCGTGTAAATATGTAAGAAATTAGGTTTTTGGAGGTAAAATGGTGATGTGTATTATGGGAATGTATTTAGAGGAGCTCAGTTTTTATTGTGGTCACATATTATGAGCGGAAGGAAGGATTTTTGTCCATGTTTTTCTCTTATTTTATTGCTTCTATTAGACCTAGAGATGTAGAGAGGCGTCATGATAATATTTTCTGTTTTAACATAAATAACGTTACTGCCCCATTTCTACGATTCTGAATATTCTGCCTCTTAGGGGTCCCGTTAACTACAATTTTCAGGACATTCCCAGTTTACCGATTTCTCACAAACCAATCTATATTCTAGCACAAATATGTTTCTCTATTCGATTGTCAGCCATCCTCCCAACATGAAGAAACTAACGAGATTTACACCTTTTGCATTCTAATCCATTCTATCAACAGGAACAAAAATGCATAAAACACACTCCAATCGTTTTAGTCATTCACTAAAGCACCCTACCAACATACATTTCCTCACATTCATGACTCAGCTACGTTTACCATAAATTCTGCTCACGTTTTGCCGTACCCTGCATACATTTCACTGCAAAATAATGAAGTGGGTATGAGTGCAGTATTGTATATTGCTATTTTGTTTCCTATAACAATCATTCATTCCTTCTTACCCTCCACGTACTAGTTGCATTTCTTTCAGTTTCGCACACATTTAAATTTTCTCACAACTGCTTCCATTTTTCGCAAAAATTCGGCCAAAATTAACAAAATCGTTAATTTCTCAGCACTATTTCCTTATTTTCTCTCACCATAGAGCCATTTCTTCCGTTCTCACTATGAAAAAAAACACTAAATTTGAATTCTACTCCTTCAACTTCATTAAATCTTTCCCTCTAATCTCTCATTATGAACTGAGAAAACTATATTTTCAATAAACAAAAATATAAATTTTCAATCCTTTGCCGGAAAAATCCGAAAAATAAAGAAAAAAATGCCTACCTTTTTTATCATTCTAAGAACACAAGGCAGTTCTGCGAATTAATCAATCAGAGTTGGAGGAACTTTGGCAAAGTTTACTCTCCAGAAAACGAACTATGTTTGTGCTCTCCTACAGTTTGCGATCCGAGCGCCAATTCACCGCATCCGCATATTAGAGCTAAACCGCCGAAAATTTCCACTCGAGTTTGTGGTGTCAGAACTTCTTGCTCACCATCTTCCCAAGGGTTCATTCCGATAAGAATATTTTGGTCGAAAAGAATGGACTTCTAGGCGCGATCAGAAATTCGAGGAATTGTAGAGCGGGGAGTAAGAATGCAGAGAAAGATAGAGTAAGAACAAAAGAAGTACCACTCTGATGGGGAAAAAGTTATTAAAAAGTAAAGAAAAAAGTCCGGTATTTTAGAGCAGAGATTTTTTTTTCAATTAGTAAATAAACCTGTGACACTTTGACGCTTATTCTTTTGAGACAAAACCGCTGGCGATTTAAATATGAAATTCCTTGAAAATTTTATTATTTAACAATAGTTTATTGTGCTTGTGGAAATAGGAGATTCAAACTTTGTCTAAACTCTTGCAACGGGGGTGATATATCAAAATAACTTTCACATGCTCCTAATTATGCATCTTTCTTGGTAAGTTAACTCTGATTAACACCTGGTGGGTGTATTTGGAAACATTCATTGTGATGATTCACACTGTTTTTTACAAATTATTGTAGAAAATCACTTTGATGACTCATACGGAATAGGTTATTCTCATAGTGAAGAAGAATTAAAACCCTGAGAGTAATTTTTTATTGTAGCCATCCAGTTCCCACATACTTATCATTTTCTCATGTTGCCTCTAGAAATGCTGTTGTACCTACTTCCCGTCCCATTTTCCGAGGCCGGTAATACAAATTCATTCGAGTATGGAACCACGCACTTCCCTCAGTTCTTCTTCATCCCCTAAAGTAATTGCTGAAAGTTGTTCGCCACCAATAATTACCTTGAATATCAGGTTTTAGAAACCTCATAGAGCACACTAAAGGTTCACATTGAAAAATGCATATAAATTGATGGTACCGCAATCCGCAATACTACCACATTCTGAAGAGGGAGATAATATCTCAAAGGGTTTAACAAGCTTGAACCAAGTGTTGTGAATTTGAAATATCCCAAGGTGAGAGTCCAACCCGGGTGCAAGTGCCAGCACTGCCAGCAGGAAAAGGGCTGTACTGGCCTAAAGTCCTAAACCTAAACCCCCAAAAACTCTTTATTTGATATAATTCTGTATTTCCTCCATGAAGAACTAGTTATATGAAGAACTCGTTACATATATGAAGAACGAGTTACGTATATGGTGCCAGCAAACATATTTTTTTCGTTCTATCACGTCTATAAATTGTTTCCGGCCTAACTAGACGACTTACCATTCCCCAATGCCTCTGGTACTTTTGTCTTATCGAGGCAAACGAGGTTTAAAGAAATATCCGTTAAAGGGACGGCCACTATCATGGGGAGGCGTGGTCAAGATCGATAAGACGAGAATTTTAAAGGGACCCTCATTGGTTGGATATGTTGTTTAGAGTATTTCCTAGGGAGTCCTCTAAATTGACACAGAGTCAATGCCATAGTTAATTATTGTTTCCAGTGCATCAACGGAGTTCACCTCGCCCAGAGCAGTTTTCAGTTTACTTAACGATCGAGTATCATTTAAGATTGTGATAGGTTCTTTTTCTCTATTCACAAAAGGAAGAAAACTCGTAATTTCATTACCGATGTTTATAACGTGAATAAATCATGTTCAAAGAGCGTAGAGTAAGCTTCAAATAATCATTCTCTGAACACATACAATAAGAAATATTATGTCACGTTTTATATGGTACAGCCATGTGGTTGTGAATCATTCACTACTCTTAAACATTCAATTTATAGAAGGTACTTCAGTTTTATCAATTAGGTAAATATCTGCAAAAATATCTTCTAATTATAAAACCACCATTATCATTAGAGACGAAATTTAAATGCATACTTATTTCAGCAGGCAATCACCGTTGCAGGAAGGAGAAAACACTATCATCGTAGTTTGCTGATTAACTTTACAGGGTGTCCAGCACTTTGGAAAACCAGGAAATCTCAGGGAATTTTATATTCACTGGAAATATCATGGAAATCTCAGGGAAATATTGAATTGACTCTGGACTTTTCTGTGGTGTCAATAAATAAAACAGCAACAGAAGCAATGTTTCTATTTCGACAAGTTGCTAAGTCAAATTTTCCTTGCGTAGTCGCATTTTGCTTTCCTGTAATCACCGAAAGTGCGAACAATGTTTTCTATTTAGGTACATTGTGTTCTTATTGGTCATATCCTGTAAATCAGTGGCGTAAAGAACGTGCATTTATCGGCAAGTTGCGAAGTCAAATTTCCCTTGCGTTTTCACATTTTGCAAAATAAGGAAAAAGTCAATTCCTTCTGTTTTTAAGTTGTTGATCATTTTATATCAATGCTATTCATAGCAAAGTCTGGCTGTAATATATATTTGTTCCTGAGCACCAGCATGACAATGTTTAAATCTAAGAAAGGGTGGTGATGTGATTTTATCTCAAACTATTTTAAAGTTTTTTGTTTATTTTCCTCCAAATATGCAAGTTTAAAAATAATCCTTACGTTTAATCTCCCAAAAATCATGCCGAACATTCTCTTATAATTAACGAGAAAAAATCAATATATCCTCTGGAAAAATAATAATCACGTCTGGAAAACCTGGAAATCTCAGAGAATTTTCAAATGCCCAGCTTCTCGAGACTCCGCTTTAATGGTTGAGCAAAATTAACATAGCAGGTGAGGTTACTGAGGTTTCTGATTCTATTAAAAGTGGTAAAGATAAAAATCTGTCAAGCAAATTAATGTTACCCCAGGACTAGACGAGCTTAATACGGTAACATACCGTACCCATTTACTGTTTTACAAACAGTGCTGCGTTACTCAGTTGAATTGAGGAGTTATCTCGATATATTGACCTCCTGAACTCAGCTCATGGAAATCACAGTAGAATGACACTTTGATTCAATATATCCGGGAAGACTAACATGTCAAATTGCATGCATGCACTACATTTAGCCAATATGAACCTAATTGCGAGAAATTCTATGGTTACGTCTTTTATCATGACGGGTATACTATATAAATTCCATATATGATCAGATCAGGTCTTTCGTGGATTAATCCTGAATTCAGCGACTTCACTATTTTTGCAGTTTAAAAACTGCAACATATTTTACGAATAATTATGATGTTATTATATAATGGCAGTAAGCCAGGTCTACTACATATACATCAACAAATACAGTATTAATAAAACAAAATTTACGATGAAATATGAAATCAACTGAAATGCCATGAATAAAATATATTTGTTTCTTGGTTTATGGCAACTTGAATCGCGTGTTGCCACGCATGAACGATCTCCTGTTTGAATTAAAAGGAATTCGATTAATTTGCAATAGAAGGTGTTCCAGTTAGATCAAAATGGAAGTGACCTGATTTCAAGTGCATTTTAACGGTCAAATCTTCGGTTAAACGGTTAAACATCCTTCCGCAGTGACGTAATTACTGGATTCGCCGAAGTCTATCTACATCCGTATCGTGGACAATTTGCTTCCAAGTTACACTTTGTATGTAGTAAGAGTAAAGGATGGATGCTGCAAATGATAACACCAGAATAATTGGTAACAGAGAGTCATAACAAGTTTTTCGATAGTACACGCCATCAATTCTGAGCACAATCGTTTTCGGTATAGCATCTGTTATTTTTCTGTCCATGTGAGATGTCTCGAAAGTTAGGAGTAGCTGGAAACTTCCATTTAATCAAAATTATTACTGAAAAACAATGCTTGAGTAAGTATTGGTAAGTATCTTAATATGTTACCACGATGAATAAAATGTGGAGGCTTGCGAGGAAAGTGATATTGAGAATGCTATATTGGAAATTGTTTTCTTAATGACTCATTTTGAATGAGTTTTCAGTATAAAGACAAAAAAGAGTTAGAAGGTAAACCTTTTGGCCATGGGCTGCAACGATTCTCACGGCAGAAAAGAATTAAATATATAATTTGATAGTTTATTCTTATTTCCTAATGATAAAAATTAATGTGAAGTTATTCCACCAAAGCTATACCACATCAAGAGGTACAAAATAATTTTTAAATATGTATTTTCTCCTTATTCCTCGTATTTTGATTCCATGCAAGTTTATAATTATGAGGAGAATCTAAAATTTTAAGTTACGGATTCTCATAATTCATAAGTTGATGATGAAATCTGTAATATGGTAACTGATATAACATACCAGAAACGTTTTTTATCCAATCAAAATACGGTCGTATCATCAGGAGATGAGAAACCCATGGTAAACTGTCTTTGTGTTCCAAAGATTTACATTTTTGATGGAAGATGTCGGGATTTCTAGGCAAATTGTTCTGGTGAGTTCGACTTAATTCAAGCCACCGGGTTTATTCCTGCAGTTTATAGACATTTTGACGAAGGACGTTCCTACGGGATGATGAAGCCGAATTTTAGTTCTCTCAGTGCTACTTACACTCTCCCCTTCATCTGGATTGTTAATGAATGGCTCACTTTCTCAAGATTATACTACATATTTGACTGCTGGGCTCCATGTCTAGCTGAGATTTAATTATTAATTTTCTCTCAACATCTTAACTAGTGCGCATTGAAGTATGAGTAGTGCTCGCAGATGATTCTCGGAAGTGATTACTGAAACGTTTCCGGCGCCATATTAAGCATCTTATGCGTCGGCATTCTTCATAAAACACCGCTCTCAACCGGTAGGCGTTGCAAATCGTCAAGGTGAGTTATGGGCCATGATTCAATTGGTTGATGCTGGAACGGAGGGTGTTGAGCGTCGAAAGCGAAGAGTTAGTGCTACGATTCCTCGGAAGGCGGTGCTTGTTGATGGCTCGGCAGGCAGGGTGGGAAGTAAGGAAGGAGTGCCGCTTCCCGGAAGATCTTCTCTCTACTAGTCGCGCATCAGAACTCAGCACTCAAGGGCGGTGTGGTTGTTCCCTCGGTCGGATAGGGACAGGAGAAATGTTAGCACAGCTCCTCTACCACGGGAAAAGGTTGTTGTGAGTAGAGGGGCTTATTTCAAAGAACGCAACGGAAGAGGGGAAACGGCAGAGAGGAAAGGCCCTTATAAATGGTTTAGTTGAAAGAGGGAGAGACTGCAGCGGAGAGTGGATGGTATATGTGTATAAGAGGTAGAGATGGCTGTAGAAAACAAAAGAGAAGAGAAATGCGAACGTTGCGTGCGTGGCGATTTCACTTCTCATCTCAAAATGGCGCGCTCTCTCTCGTGGATGGATATCATGAGAGTGGTTTGTTTTTTATTATTTTATTTTTCGAAAAGAAATCCTGTGTCTGAACTCAGCGGCGATGCTTTACCTCCTTCTCTCTCTTTCCTTCTTTATGCATTATTGATTACCGTAGGAACTCCCATACAAGTGCAGGGGGTTGGAATGGAAGGAACGAAAAAGTAGCTGACTTTCCCCATGACCGAACGCAGATCCTCGTCTTGGCGAGTGATATTTATTTCTTTTTACTTTGCATCTCTTTGCATTTGCTCGGAAGTCAGTGCAACGTTCAAATTGCTGTCGCAATGGTTTTATTTTTGCATACGTGCAACTTTCCCAAGCTCACTTATTTTTCAGGCTTTAGTAAAAGTGAAGACAAATAGTGAGGACACACAAAACATAGGTTAACATTTGTTATTGAACATATTATTTATATAAATGCATAATGATGGGGTGATAAAAGGAGTTTGGAGTTTTTTTGTTATCCAGAGACGTTTCACTGCGATATTATGTAATGAAATTGTGTATTAAGTCAACTTTCATTAATTTGTCAAAGGGTCATTCACCTCCATAAAGCTTTCTCAACGAAATATGGTATAAATCCTCTTATCTTTTCGTACTAACAGCATTATCCATTTTTGGATTTGACAAAGTCTATCTCTAGATCCTATACTTCATTCAACTTTCTTAACATATTTCCTCCGAATTTATACAAGTAAAATAATCCTCCTGACTTTGTATGCCGTTAGTTACTTAGTATGCTCTACAAGAAATTTGTTCCACTTGTTATCAAGTTCTCTTCATCGGCTTAAAAAGTCTCTTTCGCGTTCTTATTTTTCTGCAAATATTTGCCAGGGTGTCTACATTCACATGTCACTACTACGATCATCCACTTCTTGTTTGTCACTGAATCGCTACCACAATTCATTAAAAGAACATATTAAATTATTGGAAACGATTATGAATATTATTCAACGAAATATGAATTGAAAGCTGTTACTCCTTAAAAGCAACTTCATGAGAAATTTGACTCCAAAATGGTAAACCATTGGGAGTAACTTAATGTGATATCATACTTACAGCTAAGTGAAGATACCAAGGTGCCAATGCCAATAGGTGATTTTCTTGCTTTAACTCACCTGAAAAAAGAAAAGAAATCGTTATAGGTAAAACAGAACAATCGAAACAAATTATACCTAAAAGTATAATTATTAGATTAAGTTGTCAAATGAAGTATAGTTAGGTGTTACAGAACCGACTTTAACAATGCGTGTAAAGACGTGGGCCAAAACTTGATCTAGTCTTTTTTATTATTTATCTTCAGTATTATTTAATATTTATCTTCAGTAAAGGCCCGATATTGCAAGTAGGGAATTGTGTAAAGGGGATTCAGGGGTTGGAAAGAGAAAGTTGAATACCTTCTCACTAATATCTTATAGTTCATTAAGGTAGGAGAACTTTCGATGAAGGGCAAACTCTATGAACTCTGTAAGTACCACCAAAATTGTGTACATACAAAAATCTTAAGCTTATCCCACATTATCAATTAGTCACAATTTCTCCACACGATTCTATGGAAATCATGAATATATGCAGAAAGAGTGCAAGTGCTAATTTTGAATAAATTTTCTCTGGCAGTACTAAATTTGGAATTGATTTTAAATAATTTGAAAATAATAGCTTCTTTCTATTATTATTTTTCAAACTATAGGTAATTTCACAGATTAAGAACTCATTGAACATGGAATTTATTTGTTGATTTATTGCTCCAGAGTATTTGGTAGTCACGAAAGGTTTATGAACATGTATAATTTTGGTTTAGGCCTATATTTTTGGGACATTTTATGTAGTGCACTTTCTTTCTCATCAGTCAATTTAATTGTATAATGTCAATAACAGTCAATTTAATTGTATAATCAATGTATATTTTACGCCAGTAGGCATATAATAGTGAATTTTATGGTGCGATAATTTCCTTTTTAAGATCAATTACTTGCTTACCGTCATAATTAGTAACTAAACCGGTATTTTCTATTGCGGAAACCACGACAGTATTTTCGCAGACCTCTGTGATTACGAAATATCAATATCAGATTCCAGAAAACATGTTATTTGTCCCGGAATTACGTCAAACGATAATATTTCCGACGAACGCTCCCGGCACATTGGTCGCGCGCACCCGACGCAATTGGCTCGACGTTGCTTCCACGTACGGCTAAGTCATCATTATTCAAATCCCCCACGAACCGACCACCGCACATTTAACCCGCAGCTGCGTAGCCGGATGGATTATTCTCCCACCAAAAGCCTTGGGTAAGGGGGCGAAGGAGGCCAGAACAGTGAGGGTATGTACGTACGTACGTCACCAACCGAGAACTGAACCCTCCTCTACCCACGCCCCCGTCATACCGAAGCCCCGTCCCCACCCTCTGCCTGCGGTCGCCTTCACCTCCCCTGGCCCCAAGCGCCAACCCTGTGGGACCTCACGCCTTTGCCCGTCGAGTCTGGGCGCTCTAATGAGAGGGGAGGAGAATGCAAACGGGAATCCTGCGAGGTGAGAATCGTCCTGGATTTCTCACCGTCCTCTCTGCCCACTCCTTTCCGTACCCTTCCACCCCACTCCCTCAGCAGGATTTTAGGAAGGAAAAGAAGGGGTAGGAGCTTTAGGGGATGAGGAAGAAGTCTCCGCTCACAAACTGGGCGTGATCAACGCTTTTCTGTGATTATAGCTTGAGGGGTACTTGCAAAATAGTTTCCACCTGGCACTCGCACTCCATTCATTGGTTAAAGTGGGACAGGGATGGAAAACAGGGAGAAGTGTTGATTGTGTTAGAAGGAGGTGATACAGAAAAGAGAGAAGGATTGGAGTGAGAGAGGTAAAACTACCCCGCAGGTGGTTTTGGGATTTTCGGACTAAACTCTGAACCAAAGCTGATAAAGTATTATGCAGTGGCGGCAACTTGTATCTCACTCACCTTCACTCACTGCTTTCTGTCTCGCTCTCAAACTTATTCGTCTGTGTCCTCGCAACTCAGCATCCCTTCCTTCACCCTGCCACTTTAGGATCTTTCTATCTCCCCTTCCCCCTGGATCCTGTCCCTCACGTACCGATGTCGCAGCCCTCGGGGTCGGGAGCTCTGTAGGCGTTCCCACGCCCGGCCATCTGGACCCAACTACCTACCCCACTTTCCGATAACTCACCCCACTGCTCAGTACGATCCACCCCTTGCGGGGGCGTCGGCGGCTCACGGACCTCCCCCAACCCCCGCAAGTTGTCCGTCCCTCCACTCAGTTCCCCCAAGCATGGATTCGCCTCCATTATCGCCACGCCTTCTCTGCTGCTACCTCAAGCCTTACGGGCCGGTCCCCCTCTCTACTCATGGAATTCGCCCTCTGAAGGCCATATCCGCCCAACTCATTCGTTTCACCTAAGTTTCTCTCAGAGGAAGAAGCAGAATTGTTCCAATATGTTCCTCAGCGCCCAACCTGTATCTTTTCAGCGCTTGATTCTTATTATCTAACTCAAAAATGTGCTCATGCCATATGTTTTTTTCCAACAAGAACAACAAGCCCAAATACATCGAATTTTTGGTATCATCCGGTGTTTTACACAAAAAAATTATAATAAATATGACTTATCCCAAACAGCGATATTGCAGGTAACCAGATGGAACGTCATAAAACCACGCTGAAGGAATTATAATAGTAAACTATAGGTAACGCAGTCTTTTACAAGAAACAACGATCATTTTTATCAAATCGTCAATCAGAATGTGGTTTGCGCATAGGTTGAAATCAATACCCAAACAGGTTTCACTCTTTATTTCCATACGTAACCATTCACCCTACATATGGTATGAAACATTGTGAGATGCTATTCTACCAATGTGCTCTAACCTATTCATCCTTTTCGTCTTCCAAATACCTTTTCAAATTGTCTCCTTGTCCTACAAATAGAGTTCTAACTCTCATGAACATACACCTGATACGAAGGGCTACTTGGGTACTATGGCGATATTAAGCTACACATCAATCAAACTGGTCACCAAAATCTGCGAAAATTAAAATTTCGGCTCTGAAAACGGAAATTTTTTTCTCTACTTACAAATATAACTCATTACCACGGAATATCTTATGATTATATGTTACTTTCTTCTGCAGTTAATTGCTCTAGAATTAGTGTGCCACGATATTCCTCTGTCATTAGTAAATTCCATGTTTCATCTCAGCGTACCATAATTTTTATGAATTGTTAAACCCCGACATTTAAAAACAGCAACTGTCTAATCTCTCACTCTGGAATCGACAGGAATATTAGAATTGAGGACGGGTATGGAACAGCCCTCCAATTACCAGCCATATTACCAATTACAAATTCTATTTTTTTTCCTAAATCTTAGACAGATTTGACGTATATTTTGGATTTCTAGCTTCTCTCTTCTCTTCATATCTATACACTTTGATGAAGCCGCTGATGTAAACATAAAAATATCAAATGCCCACACATTTCGTATTTTATGGTTGATCTACATCCAGTCATCTCCGTAATGGTGATTAGTGATGCTGCTTTAACAACTGTGAACGGCATGGGATCCAGTTGAGCAGGAAATTTTTCAATCTCTTCCCAGTTTCTCATGAATAAAAGAACATTCGAGAACACTATTCTCAACAAATGGTTGGTTCATGATGAATTTTGTTAATATTCTGGGTGCTGATTTAACAGCTCTCAGTATTGGTTGGAGCAAAGTCACGAATGAAAGTACAAATTCCCAAAAAAACGCCAAAGTAAACCTAATACCATATGCAGTCTAAATATTTCAGTACCCCAGTACATAACGGTATTTTTATTGACAAATACTGAATAAACTAATGGGAGCTGAGGTGGTAGGTATCATCCTGTGAAACGACCTAAGGAAGGCTTCTACCCTACAACGTAGGAGAGGAAACTAGCATAGACCCACAGAAATTGAATGTTTAACTTTGAACCGAGGGGTATGAAACTCTGAGAAATGGTGTGCGCTTGTTGAAAAATGGTCGCAAATTGGACAGAAATTGACAGAAATGGATAGAAATGGACAAAAATGGTTAGAAATGGACAGAAATAGTTAGAAATGAACAGAAATTGATAGAAATTGACAGTGATGGATAGATATGAACGGAAATGGAAAGAAATGGATAATAATGGACAGAAATGGATAGAAATAGACAGAAATAGTTACAAATGGACAGAAATTGTTGTAAATGGTTAAAAATGGATAGAAATGATTAGAAATGGACAGGAAGAGATAGAAATGGACAGAAATAGTTAGATATGGACAAAAATGGATAGAAATGGCTGAAATAGAAATGCGGTGTACACTTGTTTTTGAAGTTGCTATTTGGATATGTTATTTTTAATTGAATTCAAGGTAAAATTACATCTATAGGGAACACCTTCGGGAGTTGAATCGTTAAATTGAGTAAAAATTGAAAGCCAAAGGTTAAATACATTTTCAATTATCTTCCATCGATAATAATCTTTTTTGTCTGTGTCGAGTGGTGAGACAAGAATTTCCTATGGGTTCAGCTTAATCATTCCTTAATGATAGATATGCTTATTTGATACATACCTATTTTCCACCACACTCCCCCATGAGAAACCTTAGGGTCTATTGTGCAACCTTGCAGGAGCAAGATGCCGCAGTCCTCAGTAATCTGGTTGTGCGCGACTGAGGGCCCAAGGATGCTGTGACGCAATGACGACTGGACTAGGAAATTACCTCTCCAATGTCTAACTATCGCGCGGTCAGCGTATGGATCTTGCACGAATACGATCGCAATGGCAATAGGGACACGAGTGCAATGCAATCCACACCCTTCCACGTCTATGGAAGGCGCATTCAAACTTACCATCAACATCTCTATGATTGTATCACTGCGTCTATTATCACTTAATAGCTTTATCATACTGACATACATAAATTCATTACGAAAGGTTCTAATAAATATGTCGTTTTATGACTCATGGCGCATGCGTACCTACGTAAATTAGGGAAATAAATATTTTCACTATTTGACAATATTTTATTACCTATTAGAATTCGTTGGAAATAGCATAGTAACAATGAGAAGTAAGTAAAGAACTGATTGATTTGATGAATGACCAAGATAAAATTTTTAGTTGACTTTATCTTGAGCATATTCACATAGTTCCAGTAAGTCCATTCAAATTGGAAACTTTGTGATTGGATTACGTAACTTATCTGAGGCTAAGAAATCCAACTAATTTATTAGTTTGTCGTGTTATAATCCAATCTGAAGAAAAGATTCACTGGTTGTATAAAATCTGGGGGTCGAATATTTACTACTTATGGAAATATTTATAGCGATGATGATCGATTATGACAATAAAACCTCAGACACAAATATGTATGGCATTACTCCTCCCTCTTGTTCTCTCAAATTGTTAAAGGTTTTTCTGCAGGGGAGCCTTTTCCCATGTAATAGGCTTAAAGTAATTTACGCAATCGGCCAGAAAAAAACCTCTTTGCGATTTTGTATTACAATAATATGAAGTAATGAAATTAAATGAATATGCGATTAAACAGATTCATTTTTCGTACGGTTTATTGCATGTAAAAAAATAACAGCAGATAAACTATCGCGGCCTTTCATTAAGTTTTTTGTTTATGTTTAGGAGTGTTGCATTTTTAAATTCAAATTTTTCTCCAGTACTCTTAATTGCAGAGGTATATACTTCATTTTTGGACCACTGCCCATGTTTTAAAGCATAAGAAACGGCAGACATTGTGCATTCATGGTAATTTAATGTCTCTCCTTGCTTGCGTTAATGTCTCTCCTTACTTGCTAAGTCTTAAGCATGTCAAGGTTGAAGATCAAGAATTATAGAACAGAATTTAGAATGGTAATGCACAAAATTTTCGGGCTTATGGAGAGATCTGAAAAGTGACTGCACTCGGCTCCACTAGTTTCCGCGAGATTATTTTGTTTGGAGGCTTACCAGAGGATAAGTTAGACGAGGCCTATGTAACTGGCGAGTTTGTGTTAAAAGTGGGAGGATGGGTCGGTAATTAAGAATGTTGTGGGAGGGCTTAAGAGTGAATAGGGCGCGGACAGTAGAATTGGTTTACCATTAATGTGGGAAGCTCAGGAGTCACCTTGACTTACGGCACTTTTGACAAACAATCCACCGCAACCATCTTGTTCTTAGTTCTCAACTTAAAGCAATAAATTGAAAGAGAATTTATTAAAAGAAAAATTTGGTGGAGAATTTGGTGAAATATCTTGCTTTTATTACTACTCGTGTTGAAATTTGGTGTTTCTCTCATATCTTTTTGTTGGTTCTTAACTATGTGCTGAATTGGACCGACCAATATTCTAGCTATAGCATGGCTTGACTAGGAAACCCAGGAAACGATACTGACTCTAAGAAATTAAAATATTCTCTCCATGAAACGAATGAAGCTCTTATTGAGTTACCTGACACGCAAGATAAAAAATTTTAAACAACAAGCGGAATTTGCAGTGTTTTCTTTTATCACTTTTACAATCGGTAAAAATTACCAATAAGTGCCTAGCTTTATTTTACTTCACTTTTTAAGGATACCCCCTCATGTTATGAATGGCCGAATACACTAAAAAAATTCACCAAGTTTTCTATGGCTTTTTTATTATTCTTTGTTGATGGATGGAAAAGTTAGAGTGAATTTTAACTGTTCAGCGGTATTATGTCATATTCTACTTCCAAATGCCAACATGCATATTTATTGAGAGAGTTTTTTAAGACACTTGATAGTACTCAGAATGTTGTTACATTTTATGTCTTCATGCACAACACAACAGAAAATATTGAGAATATCCGTGAACGGGATCCAAAAATATATTTTAATTCGTGCGGAAATGGATTTAACGTACACACTTCAGACTACCTCTCCCATGCATTTTTAGTCAAACTCCATGCTGATTGCCTGATTGATTCAAATTTCACTCATATCCATAACTATATCCATGGAGACTAAATGTCTCTGTTTGTTGGGAATTTTCATTTTTTCCCCGTATCATTACCTCCTTATAAAGAGAAATAAATGGTACTCCAGAATAGAATAACCCACATTACAGCCACTCCCGCAACCAGTGATAAGGACTTGCCTCTTTGCTGTGACTTCAAAACTTCATGAATTCCGCCGAATAGCAAGAATCAGTGAAATGCTATCTACATGCATTATGGCGGGCTTTACGATGGAATCGAGGTCATTCCTTGCGAAAGTAGGTAGTAAAACTTGGGCGGAACGTTCTAGTTCGAAACTTCGTCTCTTTCCCGTGGGAGACGCTCGTGAGTCAAATGGAGTATTTTTGGATCGCATCTTTGCCCACCTTAAATCACAGTTGATTGTAAGAGAATTTGATTGTACGAGATTACGATTGTACCCTTTAATCATGAACCCGAAAAACTAAATCGTGAGTTAATTCTTTCAATCACTGATATTTTTTAGTAGCGCCTTTACACTCCGTTCCTTCCTCCCTATATATCTGTCATTTATCCTCCCGATCACTCGACAGTTGATATTAGACGGATATCGATGCAAATCCTCGTGTTTGGGAACGGGGATGAGGAAATATCAACCAACCCTTAAGCCATTGAAAAACTTGAGAGCATTCCGAAAGCTTTAATCTCAAAACCAAACTGAACGGGATGTAGTCTTCGTAAGCAATTCAGTGAATGCTCTAGGAGCTTTAAGAGTTGTCTGTCGGGTAGGATGGAGGAAAAAAATCATTAAATTTTTTTGTGGCCGGGAAAAACTACTCTCCCGGAGTCACTATGGTTAAAAAGAGAGAATCTTCAATGGAGGTAGCATTCGATTTGTCGGATGAGCTTCCCCGTTGCATCGCCCATTGGTTTTGTTTTTCCACGACCGAGATTAATGCAAGGACACCTCTTGTAGATGCGGGTAAACGCAAACGGGGAGGAGGCGGCCACTATGGGAGCCTGCGTCTCACTATAGCGCTACGATTGGAGAAGTTAGAAAAAGAAAAACACAGAAACAATAAAGTAAAGATCGAAATGGATGACCTAGATTCTTCTACTCCGGTCTATTTTTGTTGTTAACAATGTGCGCTCTTGATGCACTAGATGAATAAAACCGCACAAACCGTTTTACGGCTTTTGATGTCGTACGCAAAAAAATATGCGGCGGAATATAGAAATGCTCGCGGCGAGACCTGCGCGCAAAATACTGTAAAGTTTGCCTTTTGGTATTGATTGTATTTCCACCAGAAATGATTTACGCTGCATACCACAGTTCATTCTATTCTATAGCAACTAGATAGACTTACCTCGGAAAACGACATTTTTGTCAAAAGAGCGGATGAAAAAATAAATATTTGCCACATTAAGACACGCTGCAAGTGTGCAAACCTCTATTTTACCGATGTTTAATGGGAGAGATTGGAGAGAGGGAGAGAAGCTGAATTCTGCTGAGCACACAAGCGTTCAGCATCGTATTTATCTCCTTCACTGAAGTTGCAATCGGTAAACGCATAAAATATAAATGATCCCTCAGCCGATGAAACCTCATTTTTTCAAATTCTTTCCTGTATGATTCACGATATGAAAGCTAAGACGGAATATTAGCCACTATTTCAAACTTTTTTTTACTATGATTTTACTTATCATCTGGTAAAATGTTTAAGTAATCAGTGTTATTAAATTATGTAACATCAAACTGAAAATTCTGTCACCGACTTTGTCTTTGTGATCTCGGCTATCTCGGATTAGTGACCGTCTTTGTGATCTCGATGCTATTTTAAAAAAGGATCTTTTAACTCCTTAAATATGACAACTTGTGACCTCTTTTGCCCAAATAAATAACTCTCAAGAAGCTACTTCAGGTCATTTCTCCAAATTATGGCCACAGGAGAGTTTTATCAAGGATTTATATTTTAGATACGACGGTGCAATATATCATAAATATTTTGCTTGTATATATGTTTGTTTTAAGTGTTATACTGGGGACTGGTAAGAATACTAGCATTCCATTCCGAGGGCAAGGCATCAAATCATGGCAGTGGGAGTAATGTCATTTATTGCTCCAATATAGGTACAATTAATATAGTAATGTCGATTTCTACGTGTCCTCAAATTTGCTAAAATTATTCTCATCTTAGTTATTAGTTTACAAATTTAATGAACAGTTTATTTAAACTTAAACTTAAACTTAAATAAGCTTAAACATAAACGGTCACAATTTTACGGATTATGTCATGAATGAATGAATTTAACATTTTTATAATATTTGTCAAGTCAAAAATTGATTGAAATTCAATGTTGTTCCTCATATGCTCCATCGGGAATGAAGGCTTCCAAAGACGCAGAAGCTTATATTCTTGAAGAAGTCCCTAGAAATTGAGTGAAAAAGACGTGTTTTAATTTATTCTTGACTAATAAAATAACCCGTATTATTTTAATTTAGTTTATGAATGAATTTCACGGCACTAGATTGACCCGGAAACGTTAGATTATCAAAACATTTTTGTTATTTTATGTCCAAATTCTTGGAAAATACTGTAGCGTCATTTTATGCAAATAAATAAGAATTTTAAGTTGGCTTAAGACTTGAGAAGTAGGTATGCCACAGTTGTCACGCATTTTGTGCTAAGAGTGGTCGATGGCCATAGCTCGGTTGAATAGTGGCTAAAAACTCAACAGTTATGACGCACTTTAAATAGATGATAGTATCTATGTTTTCACCATGATTTACAAGGAAATCTCTTCATGTGTAATAATAAAATGTAAATTACACCTCATCCTCTTTGCCATAAAATGCATTAAAATATCAGCCAGAAATGTCGTAACAAGAATTTTACAAACGTTTATCCGTTAATCATTGATTCTTAGAATGCAGTACATTGCAAGTTTGATTTAAATTTGCACGCTCTCGTATCCCACCAAAATATTGCTGCTTGGACAGTCCAGCCTTTGAATCGTGCGGAATATATTAGAGAATTTATTTAGGCTACACACTGTTCAGATTAACAATTTTGATTGCAATTGCAGCGAACGGATACGAAAAATGTTATCTTTAATATCTCGATTTAAAAAAAAGTAGATTATTACGTATCTAGGCCAATTAAGTTACTATTTTTAGGCAATTTACATTGGAGATTGCTGTATGAGAAAAGCCTTCTCTCCCTGTCTAAATGTCTTATACACCTGCAAGCCTTGCTGTAGATATAAGGATCACGTAGACCGGCCTCTCTTGACCTCATGCGTTTTTCTTGTGGTTAAATCTTAAAATGAGTACAAATTAGATACGTGACATTTCTTTCCAAAGGTGACAATATAGGAGCAATAATACACTCAGTTAAGTGGATTGTTTTTCATGCTCATTTCTCCACACCGGTATGCCTATCCAAATATAAAATTTTAGGATCAAAAAATCAGGATTTAAGGATTTTTCCGAAAGCAATCATCGATAAAACCAAACCTGCGTTTTGTCGATCGTACCCATGGGTTTGAAATCTCTGCGGCGACGAATGGAGAGGGGACTGAGACAAAAGCGTTCTCCACTCCACTTTGCGGACAGAGCAAATATTTGGTCGGACATTGCTCCCGACTCGGCTCCGGCGAATTTCGTCGGGTCGAATGGCTGACCGTCTCACCCGATTGATTTATGTGATCCAATATGGGAGATCGAGTTACCGTTTTGACTCCTTAGCTCAAGATTAGTTCAGTCATTCGTCACAGCCTCTATTAAACCTTTGTCAGAAAGTCATTATTTCATAGACATTGCAATAAAATTGCCTGAGATATGACTGTTGGAATTACAAACTGCTCGCTCTAAGTTTGCCAACACATTGGATAAAACTATAATAATGCATCTGGCTGCTACTGTAGACAAGGGATAAGATATCATAGGTATTTCTTTCTATAACACACGAACATCGACACACAATCGCAGATATTAAGTAGTGTACGCATGATTTTGTGGAAATAGTTAATCAGCTTTCATTCTATATATTTTGTGCTGGGTAACAAATAGTTGCACATTAATTGTTTCCTAATAGTGCGATAAATAAAGTGGAGTAAAGGTGCAATAGTAACAAATTCAGAGGTTCTTCTCCAACGGAATTAAATATGGTTTCCAAAAATTTCAAATATATGCATACAAAATAAAGTCTTCTTCCATAAGTTTCCAATACGGCAAATTATTAAATAACCACTTATATACTACTACACTTGGGTAAAGAGTTACTAGATAAAAAACGTCGAGTTTGTTTACTGATTCTTACCATCAACATTGTATGTCCTCCATTTATTAAAGGCTCGCAATAGTACTGGGTTAGATTTACACTGAATACTTTTTCAGCGTAACAAATGTTCTGTTCTAAATGATGAAGTCGCTAGCTTGACCGACTTGCAAAGTTGAAATTCCTCCTAAATAAACCAATTTTCTTTTCTACCAATTTGATTACAATTACAGATGCAGATGCTGTATTCCAACTAAGCAGATTGATGGATTATATTTCTTACATATAGTTGAGTTCATACTTTTGTAGTCCAGTGTCTTGAATGTTGTGAAAAAAAACCTTACAATTTTCTGAGGTACAGATGTTATCAGAACTGGTTTGTCTTTTTGCAATAATCGAAAGTCTTATTACATAAAATAAAAATTCAGTTGGATGCTAACGGCGCTTATAAGTGGATTAAAATCATTTGAGATATCCTGAAACATAAAAAGGAGACGTATTCCAGAAGTGTGGCTTTCTCACTATGGCGCTGGAGCATATTTTGAATTTTCACGGTACAATTCCAGGTGACACCCAGAATATGAATTTCAAGTAACATATAGGAGTGGGAAAAATTATTAGTGCAGATGCGCAAAGGGCCATTTGCCGTAGGGTGGCTTGAGCAATTCCTTACGATGCAAATAGGAAAATAGCCTCTCCCGCATTATTTCCCCTCGGCTCTTGCCATTTAATGTTACCATCTATTGAGCTGAAATATGGCATTTATTTTCCATCCTCCTATTCTTACGTTTAGCTTTGATTCCTCCACTTTTTTCTTCTCCGTTTGAATTTCTCTCCTTCCAAACAACGATTCCTGGCATGTACGCACTCAGGAGCGTTGGTTTAATTTTTTGAATGTGTGAAATGGTGTTTCTCATCTAGTTTCAGGAAGATCATTTGTAGAACCCGAGTGAAATATATTATCGTGCGAATAAAATAAATAACTGTTCATAGCTATGTTTCTCGTATTAATTTTTCATAAATATAAGAAATCTTATTATTTTTAACTTTTTATTTAGTACATCATACAATTTTCAAATAGATCGTTATTTTGCACTGAAAATGCCAAAAGATGTTATAGTTTTAGCTATACATCTTTTTAAAAATAGTTTTTCAATATTTGAATAAAAAATTGTCCATTCATTTTTGACTAAACATGCATGTGTACTTCATCCATGTAGCATGCCTTCATGTCCAAAACCATAAAACTATAGTTTTATGACATTCTTCATGTAAGGCCAACGGAAGACATATCGCCTTCCGTTGGATTAGGCGTATCCAGGAACAAATATTCCTTGCTTTGTTTTCATTATTTCAATAACTCGATCAACTTGATAATAGTAGTGACATTAGTTTAAATTGTGGAGGATTGTGAAGGATAAAATTGAAGGAAAAATAGAGGGAAAGGTCCCCAAAGGAAGACCCATCAATTATTTCAACGACCAAATGAAGAGGAAAGTACATAGGAATATACACCAGGAGGTTTGGGAACTAGCATTAGATAGAGAAGGGTGGAGGGCTCCAGTCAACCAGTCTTAAGATTGACCAACCGATGAATTACTTAAAATAGTAGCTCAATAATGGCTTCTAACGAATCAATGGTCATGATGTAAGTATCTAAAAAGAGCATTGTAAAGTCAGTTGTGTTTCCTCTGAGTATTCATTCGCGTATTAATATAAAGCTTTAAGGACAATTTTTATCCATGGACGATCAATCGTTTTTGTATTTTCATTTTTCCTATAGACATTTTTTAAGTGATTCAAAGGTGAGTTAGTGGCTTTGATGGTTTAACACATTCCGTAAAATAAATTTCTCTCAAAGGTTTTGTTTCCCTCTCGTGATATTTTCGTTTTTCAGTTGTTCACGCTGGTTAAATATATCTTGTTCTGAGAAAAGACACTTCAAGTTTAGAGATATTCGAAAGATTACTTGTAGTTGCAGTCATAAATCTCTTTGGAGTGTTATTCTTATCTCTCTCCTTGTTGCGATTGTTTTCTTCGTGATCTGTGAATTCTTTTAATATACCGTGAAAACTTTCGATGAATAAGCTCACTCATGCAGCGGATGTTTTCCTCACATGAGGCTTGCTTGATACATGGTATTCCACTGTGGAAGCGGCAAGCGAAAAGCGGCGAAGTATTAAGTCAATTACTCGAGGAAGGAGAGAGATAGTTGCGCTGTCGGAAAATTTGAGATGAGTCGACGAGAAAGCAGCGGGCTGTGGCACACACTCCTTGCACTCTGCAAACTCTCTCGAAAGTTCTCCAGTGTCGTCTACAGGAACGCTTCCAATTGGGTAAACCCAAGTTTCCTACGTATGACGGAAGGTTGAGTTCAAATCCAGTTTGGAGTTTCCATCCAATGGCATGCTCACATGCGTTTCAAGCTCTCCTTCAACAGGCAAGATCTGTATTTTCCATCCTCTTCTCATTTGCAAATGTAACTTTTCGTTTCACTGGCCTTTTACTTTATTAATGAGCTATTTGTGAGCAATATTTAATTCAATGTTTACGAGTGTACTTATCGTGCTCGAGTATGGCACGATTCTCATTTTAAATCAGCCATATGGATCATTTTCTTGAAATGGGAGGAACCGTGCCACTTCGTCTACACTAATCCGATGAAAAATATTTGAAAAGGACTCAATTATTATCACTTGAGAATTTCTTCGTTCTTATTTTGCGATTTTATAGTGGTAATATTACTAAAAGAAATTCTGTCACCTTTCTACGACTGTTTTTATCTTTCAAAAACAATAGTTGAGCCTTGATGTCCGATCATTTAAACATTTATTGGGAGTTATAAATACATATTAAATTCCTCTAACACAAAAAGATGACATGAATTCCCGTAAAAACATGATACACTATTAAAGGGATACTTACACAGAATAAATACATATCTCTTTCTAGACAATTTTTTAAACATTTTAACGAATCTTAACTTGAGTGTTCGCCTTAGTGTTTGTAAATACTGGGGCTGAATGGATAACGAAGTTGTTTCTGCTATAGGAAAATCATTGCATTCGTTAAACTCAGTATAATTTATTTATGACTACCAATTACGAGTAATTATTAATTTTAAATACGGTTGATTAAAATATTTATGTGCCATTATTAAATTCTATTTACTTAATTTTCAAAGGAGTAAGAAATTGGTGACGTTGATAGTGAATTTCATGATGACGGGGTATATGAGTGTGACAATTGTTTTTGCAAAATTATTGCTCTTTCTGGGTCGCTCTATTGATTGTAGAGATTAAAGGGCCAATTAATAATTCTCCCTGTTATCGTGAAACTCACTTGATCTCAGTTTTTCAAGCAATTTATGCTTTGCGTGTAGCCCTAGAGTCCACAGCGGCTTCCTCCCTAAATGTCTTTCCATAAGGTGTATTACACTCTCTTTCGCTCACTACAATTTTGAGCGCAGCAGGCAGCTACCCTGTGCATTTAATCGATTTCCTGAGTTGGATATTTCTCTTCAAGGTCCCAAATCCTTGTGACATATTTAAGCCGAGGCGTAGCAAGATCAAAATAGAATCTGTATTTCAAATTTTCATCCAAGGACCTTCCTAATATTCTATTGATATAGCATAGTTTTTTTGGTACAGTACGACAAATGTTTCGTATATCCCCGCTCCATGTTTTACGAGTGGTTCGTAGATGAGACCTCATCTCGGCCTATTTTATTCGTTTGCCTTCTTCTCGAAAGTTTCGCTTTGTCTGTACTCACCGTCTTCATTCTAAAAAACTAAGCTTGTCTTACAAAGACCCCATTAAGCATTTGGGTCCGAAAACCTATATAGGTACTTTGGTGAAGAAAAATTCAGAAAACTGAATATATGCAGATGACTACTTTTAGGATCCCTTTAATCGGCAAATTGTGAGCTTCAACTTGAGTACGCCCAATTCCACTATAATAGCGCAAAGTAAGATCTCGGAAACTGCCCTGTACCAATCCGCCCCATTTCGTTCAAATTTGTGTCGAGAACTGAAAGATGAAGTAAGAACGGACGCTCCTCACGTCCGATCCTTGCCGAGGCAGCCAAAAAATGACGAACGCCACCATCTCGACCGCAAGCCCGTAGTAATGGTTAGACTTCCCACTTGAAGTATTCCACCACCATAAAGAGATGGGGAGAGAGAGATGTAGAGCGGTTTTGGCCTGAATCGAGTTTACGACGGCTCAAACTTATCTCGTCCGTCTCCTCGAAGGTTAGTAATAGCATCAAGCCGCCACGGATGCATCGAGAGATGGTATGGTGACTGCTCCAGTTCTTTTCTTCATCCACCCACGGATGCAAGAGTAGGAGCGGTCGGTGAATGGATGGGCGGGGTAAGACTTGTTAGACGGGGGGGGGGAGGGCGTGCAAAAACGGGAGGTGAGGGGGGTAAAGTTGAGGGAGGGGGCGGCCATATATGTGGAATAATCGTCGGGGAAGGCCTCAGCGGCGAAGGGAGTAATTTATTCAGCAGTAGTTGTAGCATTGGCACGGCAGCGGAGATCAATAAGCGGGCCGGGAGCGGCTTCGGGGGCGATGGCATCCGCCGGCGACTGCCGCTCTCCTCCCCGCCGAGCGGTTTTGCGCCCCCCCTCTCTCCCGCTCCTATCCTTTTCGGTCCTTCATTTCTTCCTTTATACCCCTCTCACATTCACGCGTTCATTTCTTACATTATTTTTCCACCATAGTTATCAGTTTTCTCGATCCTGTGATTGTTTTACGACTGAGCATAATTTTAATTTCTCCTAGGTTTCATTTAGAGTGAGATAACTGAAGATAAAACTCAATAAATTAAGCCAATTGGTAAAGAAAATAATCGTATTTTGATATAAAAACATGAGACATTCATTCTCTCATCTCATTTATAAATATTTATAAAATAAATAGCGGTTATCCAAGTCAACTGAACGCTCTAGAGACAAATTATTGAAAAAATTATGAGGGTCGATAAAGATAAAGATACATTTATTTGCTTTGAAAACCACCCTTGGAGCATGAAAAATAAATTTACTGGCTACTTTTCTGTTAAAGATCAAATCAATAAGCAGTTTGTTCATAAGAATGAGGAAACAAATTTTACAAGACGTAATTTACGTAATATACGACAGGAATTGAATAAACAATTCATATAAACATACAACGACTGAAGCGATATTACACGATGAAAACAAATTAAATGAGCAAAACAAAGGTTACAAGACGTAATCTACATAATATGCGACAAGAATTGAATATATAATCAATATACATATAATATGCAATAGAAACATAAAAGAACTGAAGATAAACTACATTCAAGATAAGCTTTCAACGGGAATGTGACATAGGTGAACAATCAACAGTGAAATATCACCAATAAATGTGAAAAATAATGACGAACTATGAAGTAAAATATTACTATAATTGAACATTTAAGAGGTATTTGAAATGTGGATTCGAGTCGGATGTAAGAAAAGAATTTGCAAAGACTTTAGTTCATGGAGTAGGAGGAATTAGGACATCACCAGTAGGTCTAGAAAGTCAGGTGATGTGCGAGGATCAAAAATTAAAGAGGTTATATAAATACTGAGGGGTTTTATCTGTTATGAGAGAATAAAGGAGAACTCCCAGGAAATATCTTCTTCGTTGCGTTGGATTGAGCCAGCGGAGTTCATGAGAGTGGGAGGAGACATAATCAAATTTACGAATTTCGAAAATAAAGCGTAGACATGAATTAATGAGTCGTTGTAATTTTAGGGATTGGCAAACAATAGTCCAAAAACCATTAGACAGGCAAACAATGGTCCAAAATCGTTGTTATTAGGGTTGAGACGAGATGTTTCGGATTGTTAAGGGCAGAAATTTCCTTTGACATTGCAGCGGATAAATAACTCTATTGGCCTTGTTGCATATTTCAATTACCTGTGTGGTCCAGGATAGATTACATGTTAGGGTCACGCCAAGAATCAAAACAGAGTTTTTGAAAGGAATAGTTTAGGCTATCAATGACAATTCTAGGTAGGATGTCGAGATCTACGTCTCTTAATATCTTTTTACCACCCAGGATAACGGGTTGCGCCTTTACAGGGTTAATTACAAGAGAATTTTCGCGTACCCAAAGGCATATTGAGTTTATGCCCTCATTATATCGATCCCATATATTGATAAAAACGCATCAGAAATGTATCGGTGAATGTTTTTTACGCTAAATACATTTTTAATTGTTAATAATACAAAAAATAAACCTATTTCCAAAACAATGCATCGAATAAAGCAAAAAGAGATATTCGGCTCGATATCGTATTCCATCTACAGTGAACGGCGTAAGAAAATGTAGTCCATTTAATGACTTAAATATGTGATTAGTTGATAATAAGAAGTTTAGAGTATATCAGACGAAGTTCAGGTGTGATTAATGGAACTTAACTACTTTTTGGTCGTTACAACCATTTAGATTTGAAATTAAGCTCAAATTATGTTTCTAATATTGCTAAGCAAATCTAACGCAACCATAAATTTACTTATGCAAGATATGTCACTTGTCGCAATAGAGACCATACAGGATTTGTTCATAACTAGAGTGGTCGTAAGAAGCTCGTACTACATTTGCTGTTATAAATTACATAAGCACTTTTGAAACGACTGAATGTCTCAATATTACCAAAATATACATCCTTAAGTCTTGCCTCATTTGTCCCACAGTGTATGCGTTGAAAATGCCACCACTATAGAAGTCTTTTTTTGAGATTTGGAATGACGAATTAACGTAGTACATTTTTCCACAAAGATAATTGAAAAAACTAACGGGTAGTACTCGAAAATCCAGTCTAAAATATTCGGTCCGGCTAGTCCACTTATCCGCCGCCTCGTACCCATCCCAAGGGTTAGCCTATTCAAAAAGATAGTGACATGATTATCCTCCTATCTACACTTTGCCCGACGGTTTGGCGAGGAAATCGTTTGACATCCTCGAATTATATGACTTGGAGACTTCATGTAAAACGGGTATATTTGAGAATATTTCGATTTAAGCAAAAACGATGCAACAAAGCCTTCTTAAACTTTTAATTTTAGCATCGAATCTTCCAATAACGTAGATTGATTACTGCGGAAATGGTAGATGTTTCGCTGTCGTCTAATTAGTTTTTTATGTTGAGCTTAAAGTGAACGCTAAAACATATCAACCCCAATTTCCCAAATGTTGAGCAATGATAACATTAATGTTTTAATTATTAACAAGTCACCATTTTGAAGCTCAACCCAACGGCCAGAAATGCATTTCCTGGAATTATATCCTAAACCCTTATGCGCCAAGCATCTACTCCGAAAGTTACAGGATGTTTGATGCAATCAGCCTCTGATTGATGCAAACGCATTACGCTTTATTCATTTCTTTTAATTTTACCGATTTATTCTTTTAATAACGAATGCTCCAAATACAACGTGGAGTACTTCAAGAGACACAGTTGAAAAGTCACGAGCGCCTTAACCTCTCTCAATAAAGAAATATCATTATTCATTCCTTCCTTAATCTTTTCATTTGGAGTCCTCCGTTCTTCGGTTACTGCTCGAAATAAATAAGATTGATATGTCCTTAAATGCATGACCTACTTTTCAAATTACTATTTTACTAATGAGATTCACAAATAGTTAGAACGTTTGGTTGAAAATTGAATGAAATTTGGAAAAAAATATTTACAAATTTCAGCCGTTACGGGAATAATAACGCGCCTATCGGGATAGTATCTTCTAAGACTTTTCAGAACCTTTAATAATGAGGAAAAAGAGATATTCTCAGTGATAAAAAAGAAAAAAAAATTTTTAGTGCTAACGTATATGAAAGTATTTTTGCTAAATGTAAGATTATCCTTTGGAAGGAGAGAAAAGAATGATAGGCAACAGAATACTAACAAAGTTCTTATACTGATTGATACATAAAAATTAATTTTATAGCGGGTAAAGAATGACATTGGACTAATGGATAAAGGAATCATTACATAATAGAATCATAACCCTTATCATTAATTAAAGTGACACCACAGTTGGTTTTCGGCCCTGTATGAATGTTCGAACGATGATAAGAGCTTTAAAAACGAAGTAAAAGTTGGTTGAAGCGTCAAAAATTGAGAATATGTTATGAAAAATTCAAATTCTGAAGAGATATACTGGGTGCTCACACAAAGCAATGGCCTACTTGCGTTCTGCATAAAATATATCATTATAAATTCCTGGCATAAAGTAGTATGGGAATTTTACGCTGTCAGCTGGCCTCTGTTCCTCAAAGATGGAGTGAAAACTTAAGGCTAATGGTTGTGTGACGCAAGCGCCAATCCTTAGCCACGTTTTATTGTACTAATGCAATCAATGAGCAGTCAATTCTCAATTTTTTTAATGTCATCGAAAAATTACCAATTATCGCATACGAAAATTTCCAGGCTGACTTAATATTTGCATTATTCTTATTTCAAGGCAAGGAACATCCTTTACTCTTCCACTATCACAATAATACAACTATGCATACATTATTTGAGCCGTTTAGAAAATTCATCTGATACGGTAGTCAGAAATTGGAATGCGGAATGGTTCCCATGTAAGTGCATAGTAACCCAATATTTTAAGTTGAAAAAAAAAGAAAAGAGGTATTTACAAAATATATAAGAAGCGTGCTCCGTTATTCGACCATGTTTAATGAGTAAAAATTGAAAAGAAAATAAATTATAGTAGCACGGTAGAATGTGAAGGTGTAAGAAAGTGTTAGGCCCAAGTGCAGGCCCAAGAAGTTAGGGATGAATCGAATTAAATAAACTAAGAAAAGTAGCAATATTAGGACTCTTAAAAGTAAGGAAGAAAGTGTTGAGCAATACATGAGTACGGCAAAAGTGAATAAAATATTCGAGGTTCGATAAGTACAGATAGAATCATGTTAACACGGCCACTTCCGTGGACATAACACCAATAATTCAGCTCTCTTGGGGGTGCCTACCTCGCGAGGGAACGGTGTCATGATAAAATACAGAGGTTACCCAAATCTATTAACAACTAGCGGAAGAAATTAATGCTCTCTTGGTGAATACCTGAAGTGAAATGATGGAAAACAACCTTCTCGCTCTTAATAAAGCGAAAAATAAACTTAAAAATATATTATTCTCTTGTCTTTCATCCTCCACATCGTATCTCCATGATGCAATCTTGCCCGTGAATATCTTTGTCATTATGATATAACGTTAAGCAGTTAATCTAACGATCATTCTTTGCGGCCCTATAACTCCATTTTTGAACCTCGTCCATTTCTCCCTCGTCTCTTTTAATCACTACTAATTTCTCCCTTCATATCATTCTGGTTTATGATCCGGAATTCCCGAATCACCATACATAATTGTGGGCCTGTTAGCGTAAACGAGCGCACCATTTTCATCTGCACCGAACCGAGAGCCAGTATCTCAATTATCAGACAAATCATTATGCAGCATCGATTCTCGAAGTATGCTAAAGACACATTGAATTATATGACCAAGCGGGAAATTACATAGATCTGTGATGTGTGAAATCTCAGTAGCCATTCAGGGAGAAGTCAAAAATATGAGAACTCGTGTCTTTTCGACGTAGGTGATGAATATTTAGATGCTGAAGAATAAGTGGTCCATTCTATCTGCTATATCTTCGTGTTCTACTCAAGAATTCAGAAAATGAAGCCGTATCTTTCTCCGTCTTCTTTATTATTATATATACTTCAGTTTTCGGGTCATTAACTTTTTCTCGTGCTTATTTTTAAATCAACTAATTTGAGATGAAATTTACCCCTTTTTCCTGCTTCTTTTGGCCTGAAAAAAGAAATTGGTTGATCATGTAACTTTGACATTGAATTTGAATTTGGAACAATTCATAAAGCTCTATTTGATGCTTATTAAACTCATTTCTAGTTATTTTCCGAATTTTGTCACCTAGGTAAGGTCTCGTTAAAGCATTTCAAAGCTTCTGTAACAGGGGTGATGATCATTAAATTCACAGCATGTTGAGCGGCTAGGCAGAGAGAGTCCATGAAAGGAAGACTGCGTGCGGAAAATACTCAGTCACTCATCCCCCTCAGAAATTAGTGGCCATAAGCAGGTAATTTAATTTCTCACTTTAAAATTCCGAGAACTCTACGTCACAAGACATTGTTTATGGACCGAGTTGAAAATATTTCTTTTCAGTGCATTTTTTATGTGCAAAGTTTATTTAAAAAACACATTCTACTGTTTTGGTACTTTGGAAGACTGAAACAAGATATTTCTGAAAAGCAATGTAAAATAGACCTCGCTGAGTTTCACAAAGCAATGTTTTTATAAAATGAATTTTGTTGAAATTAAAAACATTTGCAGCTTGATTTCCTTCACTAATTTAAAGGTTCTACAAATTAAGGGAAATTTAACAGGCTCGTGCAAAAATAATAAATAACTGCATGGAATACAAATGATTTCGATTCTACGGTGGAATTTGAATTTTCCTAAAATTCTACGTCTGAAAGCACTCTATTCCAGCAATATATGTACCCAAGGTGAGCATGTTTAAGACAAATTGGTGAATCCCTAGCCGCAAGAGTGTTTGTCACATTTCATTCAGTGTTTCTTGCTTACTTTATTAATGGCAAAGGGCATACCCCTTCGTGCCTATGGTTGAAAATACTGGATCAGATTATAAAACATTGGATTAACATTCAGTCACCCTAAAGTTACGAAGGAAAGCATTACTTTTTATGCTCCTGTAAAACAAGTTTTCCCAAAAAAATATTTTATCCTACTGAAAATATACGCCTACTGAAAAATGAATAATGTATTCCTACGTTTTTTTACCGTCACGCAACGAATTTTAAATTTCATAAAGCAGTTTCAATACATTGTACTCCAAGTATCTGGAAGGTTTCTAGAAAATATCTGCCTGAAAGTTCCGTCAGCAGAGAATTTCCTTGAAAATTTATATCTTCGCAGAAGTCATAGAACTCAAGGTATTCTGCTCTATTCGCTGGCAAAGACAGATCCAATTCATTTGCTCTCTCCGTGGAATTTGGCCGAATTCCAAATATTTCCTAGGCTCGTGTCTGGAAGCTGGTTGATATTTCTACCAGCGTAGGAATCGAAGCCTTTTGCACGCTACATTTTTAAAATTCTCTTCGGACGTAAAAAGGTGCTGGGTGAAATATTTATGAAATAATTCGATAATGCACATAAATAAAAATTTTGTATCACAGTTCATAGGAAATGGATAATGGAAAATGGTATGACTGGAGATACACGGCTTAGATAGTCCGCAGTTTGAAGGATAATTGGCCGTATTCATTTATATTTAACTGAGCCACTTGTAGTGGACTACTAAGCTGAAGTAATGCACTATTTAGTAGCACTACTATTAATACTACTCATACTTCTTAAGTACTACTAGTAGTACTGAATAGTAGTGCACTACTTAACTGACACGAACGAGGTGTTATCCATAGAGCAGGAATAAAATATGCTTCAATTTTAGTTTCCGATTTATAAACGCTCCTCCATGGTTCACAGATACTACAAAATATGACGGTATGTCTCGGGTGACTCTTATGGCGGGGTCAACTTTAACCGTAACGAAGATTTTAGACACATGTACCAAAATATAATGAAAACGCTTTTCTTAACCCGGGCTCATGAGGTATGTATACTGCTTCTGGGTCGAAAGGAATACGTAAACAATTAGATCTTTACCTCTGACACAATATGTTCGTACATTGTTGCAATTCTTGAGGATCTTGTTGAGCAAGAGCGTAACAGTTAGCAAGTTAATTTCAGTAATTTCGTGAGTCAAGAAGTGTCTAACATAAATATATTCCTCTCGGTTAATCAGTTCAATGTCATTTTCAGTAGTGCAGTGCATATAATCTAATGCGTGCGGTGAATATTTCTCATGATCTCTGATTTTAGATCTTCGGGGACTATTCGTGGGCCTATGCATCAAAATTCGTTTAAAACACTTACATAATGCGCTTATTTAATAGAGCGAATTTTTTCATAGGCTACGGAATAGGTACTGGAGTACGATATAGATCAATTTATATAGTTATAATCCAATATAATTACGATGAACATTCACTAATTACTTTAAATGGTTCACATTTTAGCACTTTAATTCAGCCCAATTTATGCATAACAGATGAATTCACATACACGAGTTCCAGCAACAGCATTGTCAAGCGTTGCTTCATTGTCACCACTTAAATTATGTAATCTACCACGCTAGTGTAAATTGCAGCAATTTAAGTTGGCAGCGTTTTGTTGCTAACTAAAAAAGATACATGTGTACCGTATTTCGGTAAACGATTAAGTGCCCTTAGAAGCCGACTAGAGGTGTGTTGCTATCCACGTACTAGCCGAACCAATATTTACCCGTATTTAGGAAGCGACATCACGTTTTCAACCGCTGGTTTTACTTAACACCTACTTGATGGCTGGAATTGACTAGTAAGATGGCTTCATAGCCGGCCAAACCACTCGTAATTATCCGTCATGGTGTCAGCTAATGCAAGATTTGCGAAATTCAGAGGTCTAATTTCAATGCAGTTTTACTTATCTGCCATTAATGAGTTTAAGAACTGTTATTATGTCTCTGCATGGCCTAGTAAACTTACATTAGTGAGTGAAATCTTATTACAAGGTGTATTAGCAACCTATTGCTAGGGTACATTTTCCGTCATTCATTTGTTTGACGCTATTTTTGGTCACATGCAAGTACAAGATATAGTTGCCCGTTCATGCTCATATTGAAGTTAGTATATGGTATATACGGAAGAAAAAAGTAACCCTTGAACTCAAAAACGGCCTAAGTTAATCGTGATTTAGTGGAAAGCTATGAAAGGATACGGCCCCAGGAAATTGTAAGGAACGCAAGAGTAAGAGGGTAGAAAGGTGAAGCGAACCATCGTTTAGATTGATGAAAACTGTTTATAATAATCATAGTTCAGTAATGTTCGGTAATGCAACTTTGCAAATTACCGATTATTAATGTAAATGTTACTAATACATTTTTACTGTTATAATGATTTGCATTCTCACTCCTATTTAAAACGGGTTTTCTATCTAACGAGGTTCCAATTCCAATTTCCCGCTTTTCCTATTGCTTTCATTGATAAATGGGAATAATATTTAATGAAAATCATTAATATTTTAGTGTTCTCCTATTCCGGCAACCTCTAAATCATCCTTACAGAAGCACTTGGGTCGAAAGGAGGTGTGGCAATGGTTTGAACTCACGACCTTTGGATTGAAAACGCAAAGGAGGAAGAGCACTCCTTTGTTTGGAGTCCGTCGCGTCATTCAGCGCGCTCTAGTTTCCAAGTATCGTATTTTATAAAATTTTATCCCTCGGGAAATTATCGGCTCAGAAGATTCTTTTATTTCCCTTTATCGCTCACTCTCTCTATCCTTCCTGACCCACGAATGAACTAATGCGATTCGCTTGTAATTTCCAATCAAAGTAAAATCATCTAAAAATTCCCCTCATTATTCCTGTGACGCATTGCGTTATCCTCAGGCGTTGTACATCCGGCTGAGCGCATTGGAATGAATTGAGTAGAATCAATAGCGCGGGATCGCATTTACCGATAAGATTTAAGAGTAGGCAATTATTTTCCGTTTTAATTTGTTTCACTCGCAATATAAAGAATTGTGATTGAATATTAATGACATGGGTACTTTTTTATATTTTCCTATTTATGAAATTTATTACACCTTCCATTTACCTTTTTCCTCACATGGAATATAATATTTCATCAGTGTAGAACGGTAGGGTTCATACAATATCCATAATAAAATATTATCCATTCAAACACTGGGTTTTTAGTTTGTCTCATTACGAGTTGTAGGGTTACAAATTAAGTGCAGTGTTATGATCGAGACAAGTATGTAATTCCTTATTATTTACGTATTTTTGTCAAGATATATCTCCAAAGGTAATCGTGTGTGTCAAATAATTCCAATTAAGTTTTCAAGATTTGTTGCTTTGCTGAAATATTTTTTCTTGGTACTAATTTATACTAAGTTGCTTAGTGGCGTAGAGGTTTGTTGTTCTTCAGAGATAAAAACATAATTATACACTAGTAAATTACATGTGCTCTCAGAAAAGATAAATAAGCCTTAAATAAAACTATGAGCTTTGACTGATTTCTCTCAAACGCGAAGCAAACATGCGGAAATTTCACCAAGCCCATTGACATTTGATGGAAATGTCAGTTGGGGTCAACGATTACAAGCCCCAAACGAGGAAATTGCTTCAGTATCGAAATACGAAAGCATTGTCTCCGATCTCAATCCCTTTTGTTCGAATTTTAACTGCGTTTAACCAAAATATCGTCACTCAAAGAAGATTCGCGATTCTGCCAAGTACAGTCGTAACATTTGTTCGATATCCACCGAAAATTTCACTCCTCACTAATCGTATTTTGCGGTAATGTTATCGTTTTTTGTTAGGTGAAGTCATTCCATCTACATTACAGATAGAAGGGAGAGAGTCTCCTATCACGTCGTCAGTGAACTGCCCATACCAGCCACTACCAGTCAACGAATTGCGTGTTAAAATGGTTATTTCAACCGCTTTGAAGACAAACAACCACTGCATTGACTAAGAATGTCTTATTAGTTTCAGGTCATGAGCAAAGAAAAGTGTTGTAATGGTAAGGCTACCACCGAATTGTGAAATCGCTATATACAAGGAGAGGTGAGGATATGCTATGTTTTAATTGTACTTGAGAGGATAAGACCAAATCCCATGTAATGAGGGAATTCCCGACGATTGTTGGGAGTTGAAATCGCTACTGGGGTATAATTATTCAATTAACGAAAGACATAAGAGAGGTACTCTTTGAGGTATTTTCACATCAGACATTTGTTAATTAGCAAAACCTTAGAACTTTGGATGGCTCAAGGATATCTCATAGTACGTACACAAACTATAAAACCTCTTCAGAGCCAATGGCGTACATTGAATGATTGCAGAGCCATATTATAAGTGCATGCCTATGCATATCACCTAACAGGAACACACTGAAGGACTTTCAAGAATATGGGTGTCATAAGGATGAAAAATGAGATGTCTAGTTATTTGTGTGTAACAGTAATAATTATGGTTACATTGTTGATCATATAATTTTACGTTGTTACCGTCATTTACTTTATACTATGGATAATCCAAAAGACGCTTGTTAGGTTGCTGTGGTGACTTATAGTATTCTTTCGTTGAAATTCATGGGTTCTCCTCCGTAACTGAATGAACGATAAGTTCAGTCCAATGAAATCCTTGGACATATAACTTTCAATTTATATCACGTTGTGTACAATGTCTTTTTGTAAAAATAAACTATAATAGTAAAATTGAAGGCCAATAGCGAAGTACGGAAAAGTCGGCAACTCGATGTGGAGGAGGACCTTGGTTTCGCAGGCAGACTTGGGCGATGAGATTTTTGGAGCAGAGTAGGATAGCCAACTGTCGCATTTTGACCCGAAGACTCAGTGCTGTGTTTCAATTCATTTTCTCCGGGTCAGTTTTAAGTGTGAGTCAACAAACTGTTTACATTTCATACCCTTACATATTCCATCAACTAGGGAGAATTTTAGGGAAAACATATTCACTTCCGTTAGCCATTGTACCACTATATGTTGGAAGTTTAGTAGGGGGATTAGAGACTGGCAATTCTCATCAATAGATCACTACCAGAATGAAATTATCACATAGAATTCAACCTTTTTCTTCTTTAAAAAAGTTTATTTCTAGAAACAAGGAACCATGCGATAGAATATGAAAAATAATAATCGGTTGTATGGTTTATAGCTTCACGACAAACGGTGGGCACCCCAAATGCGTGAAAGCATTTACTTTAACATTCAAGCATTCAAGGAGAATGACTAGTGGTACCAAAAACATGGGGAGTCCACAATTCACCCTGGTCCTTTAAACGGCAACCAAAGTAGAGTGTATATACCTTTCCACTGCAGAAGTCAATGCGAGCTTCCTCTAACCATAAATCTCGTTGGCTCATGAATAGAACAATTTATCCGGCGAATTGATGAACGATTGGTGCATTGCTGCGCATTCATTGGTTTGCAAAATCTATGCTTAAAGTACAATTATAAATGCAGCAAGTAACACATAAAATCAGTTTTTGAAATTCCAGAAACACGCGGTGCAGTATGAACTACTTGACGCGCTGCCACGTAGAATACCGACGTATGAGGCCGTCGGATGGAACCAGCATTAACCGCTTATTCGGGAAATTCATATGACGAAGGCCAGAAGCAACAGCGCCGAGTTAATAGCAGATTTTCCAAGAACAACAATACCCATTTCAATTATTTTTCCTTATATTTCATTTAACACTTCGCAACCATAACGTCTCCGAGCGCTATATGTTAAATATAACCGGTAAAATTCCTCATAACACGATGAGTGCCAGGAGAGAATTTTAAGGATGATTTTTGTGGCCAGCGACCATTAAATTTAAAAATTTAAACACATTCATTTTGGCAAAAAACAAAAATTAAAGTTTTTTTTATCAGTGTAATCCACGTACCTATAATAAATAATGTTTATCCATTGCTAATGAATTACTGGTAATTAACAGTATTGAAACATATTAATTAATGATATTAATGAAACATATGATTAAATAATCAACCTGATCATTCTGCTACCTCGTGTACAACAGCTGAAGCTTTGTAACCACGGGAAAAAGGCTGCCCGTTCTGATTCTGTGTTTCAGACCGATATATCCGGGTCGAGACGGTCATAGAGTTGGAAGCCCTAGGCGGGAGTGAAGGTTTATGGTGAAGATGAGAAAGAGCGGGAGGTAGAGAAGGAGGGGTCAGAGGTCAAGAGACGGCACCCAGGAGCCGTGTTGTCACGAACTTGCGGCCGATGTTCAGGGGCGTGCGGGACTCGAGGTATGAACTTCAGGGGCGTTCGTAAGGATCCCCAATTCCTGGGAGCGGGGGGAGGCGGGGGTGGACCCTTGGGTGGAAGGGGAGAGAGGGACGGGGGGAGGATAAGGTCAGCCCTCCAGGGATGACCTGTGGGATGACCGAAAGGACTACGGCAAGACGGGCGCTGGGTATAGGCAGTGTAGAGGGAGGAATGGGTGGTAGAGGAAGGTATTCCACCGCATGTGACGTTACGTGGGGGGTTACATCGGAGCTGTGTGGTTTCAGGATAGCGTGTCGCCCCGTCCCTTTTGGGTTCCGTGATATAGGACGGTAGCGGCCGCATTACATTTTCGAGAGAATCGCATTACGATGCAAATTGAATATCGCCAAAAGCGTCGATGCATGGACATCGCAGGGTGAATTAACGGCATTCCATTTCGCATCGGATTCATATCGCTTTATCATTCATCAAAATGGCTAATCGATGCGGAGGTGCGACGTGATGTGCTTGTTTTATCCACTCTCCACTCTCCCCACCCCCTCCACGTCATTCATTGTCGATGAGAATCGTGTGGGAGTTTGGCGTTACTGTTTTGAACGCTATTGATTCATATTTTATTCACCCTAATCACATCATTGCTCCCAACCTTCCCATAGAAAGTCATGGGCTCATAAAAAGTTGTTTTGCTTTGACTTCTTTCTATAAAATAGTTACGTATAACTACAAATATTACTAATTCTATGATTACTTTTACAATAAATGCATTTATAATGAGTGCATACATGTTCGGAAAAAGCCGCAGTCATACTAAGAGGAAAAACGAAAAATATTACATGTTAACAAAATTGCTAAATATTTGAAAAACTCATTTTTAGGCATTACCTACTTAGTGGAGCTGATTAGCGTAAAATATTATCCCACTTTGTAAATTATACACTTGTTTTTAACCGAATGTTTACAACGTAGATACTGAAAAGTAGAGAAAATTATCGAAATTGTTCGAGATGCAGGCGCGGATAAGATTGGAGCAAGTGTGGTAAATGAAGAGGAAGATATCGGAGATAGTGCTTGTATATATACTTGATATGTACGGTGGGTAAGCAGAGGAAATTTATTAAGAAGATTAGGAGAATTCAGAGACCGTTGGAAGATATGAAGAGGTCGCCGGGTTACTTGACGTGGCTCTCGCTTCAAGGTCATTAATTCCAGATTTTTTGAAAACATTATTACAGCATATCTAGATGGGTTTTATAAGACAATAGAAAAGAAATAGAGTTTTCGAGAAAGCTTTACTGTAATTCAGCCATTAAAGTGGAGATTTTAACATAGGCTCTTATGGAGATTGCTCAGATTACAGCAGAGACACGACAATTTAAACAAGAAAGCATATTCGAGCTTTTAATTAAAACTGTTCATAGGAAGTGAAAAGTCCTTAGAAACTGAATGTTAAAAATACAGGTATCTAACCACCAAATATTTATAGTTTTTAGCAAATGGTTGCCTTAATCAAAGTGAAATTGCGGTATTTACACGCAAATGCCACTGAAGTTGGTTCCTATGGCTGAACAAATGTGGTCATTAAAAATATATTCATGAAATAATCTGAATATTTTGAATCTTAACTTAGATTTTTAATCGGTAACCCATTGCATCATTGCAAGCAGAATTGTTTTAACAAAACAAATGAAAAGGTGTCATTTAGAATTTGCCTTGACTCATATGGTCATACTAGAGCCACCTGAGGGAGTGATTTTGGGTATGAATTCGGTTTGGAGGAAATGGGAAGAAAGGTGATAGTATTCATGGACGGAATAAAAGAGGATAGGACGATGTCTAGATGAAAAAATAAATTAGGTGAGTGGATAGGGACACCCAAATGTAATATACTTGAGAGTCGGTACTAAATTCTGTAGCAATCTACTTTGGCTGCTAGATGATTCTAAGAATCTCAACATTACGGTCAGACACTTTGATTATGACATAACAGAGTTTAATTTTACGTTGTAAACAGTAAAAAGTAAAGGAATTTACACAGTTTCAAGGCTTTATACCCTCTTTCATAAAGAAGATAGGACTACAGACAAGAAAACATTATGTGAAAACATTCGTGTGGAGCGTTGTACTCTATGGATCAGAGTCATGGACTATTGGAAACGCTGACCAGAAAAGACTAGAAACCTTCAAAACCTGGTGCTGGAGGAGGATGCTGAAGATAAAATAGACGGAAAAAATAAGATATGTTGAAGTGTACAGAATAGTAGAAGAGAAAAGACGAGTTGTAGCACCATAGAAAAAAGAAGAACAAGATGGATTTGACACATAGACACAATGGGTTTGCAAAGAACATATTTGGAGACAAAATAGAAATGAGTATTCCTCAGAGGAAAACCCAGGAATTAGTTCATGGAAAAAATAGAGAGGAAGGTATATAGGAAGAGATACCAGGAGGTAAGAGAACTTGCATTAGATAAGGAAGGTTGGAGGGCTGTAGCCAATTAATTTTGAGATTGAAAAACCGTGTCGTGGGTATCGAAAATGGATATCTTCCGATGGAATGTTGAACGTTTGGCCGGAGGGTGTTGGGTTGGCAGCTCTTGGAGTGGTTCTGTCGGTTGGCGGTTCTGCAGGACGCGGAAAGTTTGGCTGAGGATGGGATTGTTGAGATTCGGGCATGGGTTGAGGAGAAAAGGGGTGAGCACTAGCAATGAGGCATAGGATGTTATGTTTGGATGAAGAGAAAATGCGTGGGGACTCAGTTAAGAGAGGAGGTGAAAAGAGTAATTCTTGATTACTTGTAGAAGGAATCGAGAAATAAAATGAGTGTCGACGAAGTCGTAAACAGTAGGCATTTAAGGAGAGCCAGGGCTTCCTTCGAGGAATACTGAAGTTACGCGTGGGACCCCGGAGAATCAACGCTCAGCAGGTGCTACGTTTTCGGTGCTTTTGAGTTATAGGTGATACATATATATCAATATCTCGTTGCATGTGAAGCGGACGGAGGTGAAGATGCTGTGATAAAAAATAAAGAAAAAGGGTGTTTTTCATATATGTATTTATATGGATGAATTTGTATGTTTAATTTGTAGCATACATGCCGATGTGACACAGGTGGAATCCTCTTCCATGTTAACCTACCTTAACCGGTAATTTTTCCTGTAAGCGTATAGCCTAATAATTCCGCTGCGTAATACGAAAAGCGATGTGCGGCAGGACGTCTCTGGTGAAATGCGTGGATGAAGATAAGAGGCGATGCGGGCGGCCAGGCGTGGGTAAAGCAGCGATGGACCGCGGGCATTGTGGATGACATGGCGGGCATGAGTACTCGCCACGAGAAAGCGGGAGAGATTAGATTTTGATAAGGGAAGAGAGAGATGTGGCGTGGGTGTCGAAATTGAAAGTGAAGTGCAAATGGGAGTGAGAGCAGGGATTAAACTCTGGGGGACTGAGGTTTCCATTGTCCCGACATTTTGAAGTCATCGGGAATCCAGGAGCGGAAATCGCATTTCCTGAGAAATGCCTACCGGAATCATCATTCTCATTCCATTCGCATAGATCATCGAAAATAATGAGTGTGTTTGCTCTGAAGTCACTCTACTAAGCTACCTTCGCAATAAAACAGAAAGCTTGAATTCTATTCGTTTCAGATTCAATAAGCAGCGCTCTAAGGAACTGATCGGACACCGAGTTGATGTGCCCTCGACGACGAAAGAACATCATAAATCGCATTCACAATTGTAGTTCAAGGGTTTTATCAACTGCGTTTAGCATGTTGTCGTCCTTGATCGCGCCTGAAAATCCGAGGGTGGCGTATTAGATTCACGCCTGAGCGTATTTTACACCACTCAAGATAAGAATATTTGCTTCGCTTGTTATTCCATATTAAAGCACCCGATGTATAGGATCAGGGGGCTGTTTTGAGTAAATAAATACATATTTCTTAGCTATTTAACTACTCAGATTTTAAAGGTTTATTTTTATGATGAGCATGTATGCACTTGGAGAAAATTTGTAAACCACTTACGAACTCTTCGGTCTCGAGTATTTAAACTCTGCTCGTTAATGGATGTGGTTTATCATTTTTATCTCCTTATATTTATCAGAAAAAAGATCTCTAGTTGTCTTTAGGGCTGATGAATTCAATAGGCCAGGAAATACGTACTTGAAGAATACAACTTACATAAAATTTAGCCTGTAAATCACCACCGAACATCGTTTCATTATGTTCCTTCGCGTTAATCGCGAATCGCGTTAATCGCTCGTACTACCATTAACTCCAGCAATACCAGAGGAAAGATAGAGCAACCTGGGCTCGACGCCTAGTAATAATCGGTCGTACCAAGGCCCGGAGATGTTCCGATGAATATGACCATCGACACTTAACATGGCTGCCTCTCATATGCAGGAGCATTTGCACCAAATTCGTGAACGAAGAGAAGCTCCGATAAAATATAAACCCAAAATGAAGTTGGAAGAGTCAAATATGATTTCACAAAGAGAGAGAGAGTGAAATTTCATGACTAGTGCAGAACTTCACCCGAAGGCTAAATATGGTCATATCGGCTCTGATATATAGTACCTTTTTTGTATGGCTTGCGTATATAATTGGTAATTTTGTCTGGACGCAGAACAATATCACTCGAAGAGCAATTAAACTAACAACTATTAGGTTCAAAGAGCAATTTTCCCAGTATTCCAACCAACTTTCTCGGAATTCGGGATTGGGGAGTTGTTAAACTCCCGGGGTGGTCCGGAAAGGAATTCCAGATCGAAATTTTGCGACGGGAGTATCCCGGTAATAATGTTTCACTCGGCAACGACGCAACTCTCAAATTCGACCATGTGAGTTGGGATTATTTAGCTGCGGCGGCGGATTTTGATTTCATTCTCGCTCTCAAAATAGATTTGGGCTTGTCAGAAACAAATTTACTCACATTTTGGATATTTCTTTCATGGTCCAAGGAACCTGATTCCAAATTTTTCACTACGAAATTCTAATTTAGAGTCATACGTTTCAATCCCATGTTAAAACGAGAATATATTTATATCATAATTTAAAATTTTAGGGGTTCTTTTAATACTTTTTAATGGCTGAAATATAATTTGGTTAAGAGAGTTAGTAAGCCGGATGAGAAAACCGCATAGTATTTTACAATGTTTTCCAGATATGTGATCATTGACTTGCAAATTGTATATAAGGATTATTTAAGACTTTACTTAGGATTTTTTATTCTATTCAACTTTTCCGAAATTTGTTGTGTTGTGCCGGTCTTCTTTAGCAGTGAACCTTATGACAGGCTTAACGTTTACTCTGAACAAAAAATGTTCCTGCAGTGATAGTTGTGGGGCATTAACACCTATTAAAGGCTACATTCTGTCGGCATTCCCTCTATAATGGTATCTGATTTCCATGAACTTTTTAGTAGGTAATTATGACAGTCGATAGATCGAAATTCAGTTAAATTAAGAAATATCACCAATTAACTCTTTCAATTAAGTGATATTATTTCACTGTTGAATATTTAAGCCACCCTTTTTTTTAATTTTGTGTTAAAATAAAACAGAATTCGTGCATAGCAGAGCTACATCAGACCGCTCTCTGTTTTGCATGTTTTATGAATGCGTTATATTGTGAGGATAACATACCCTACGGTTCGATCTCTGCTCTCATTTGTTTTCAAACCCTATAGTGAGCATCAACTTCATCTATTTGAACTGACACTATTAATAAAGTAATTACTTCTGCGCAGTATAAATGTTACTATGTAGTGGCTGATTAGCCGTGTAATTCTTTCAGAAAAAGTCTTCATAAAAATAGAGAAATGTAAAGAGGGTTCATAGGCTGTCTAGTAAATGGCAATTCCAGAACAATATGGAAGAAAGCTTCTATGAAGTGTTTTGATATCTAGATGATAAATACCCTCTGAGGTAACTCTTTATTGTTATACTGATTCGATATTTGGATTTAAAAAAAATGAAATATGGCTTACTACTCATAAGTATCAAGTATAAAAATAATGAGTGAGACGCAAACTTCCGTCGTATATACCTGAGAAGCCTAGAGAGAAACGTGTGTTCCTACTCATATATGGTGACGCAGACTCGCTAGCGGGGTCGCTTTCATGAGATCAGAAAAAGTTCCTCCCCCGAGGAGGACGTCGAGAGGGAAAATCGAGCAATTGAGTGAAGAGGGACATCGCCGCGTCTCGGTCGGAGAAAGGAAAGAGATTGAAAAGGGAAATGGCAGAGAGTGAAGAGGAGGGGAGTTTCTGCTGAAAAGGAGTGGGGAAGGCAGGGTAGAAATGGGGAAGAGAGAGAGAGAGACAGGAAAAGGGCCCAAACAAGTGAGCCTTTGATTGCGCGGGCGGGTTCACGCTGAAAAGGCATGTTGCTCGGTGCGAGGGAAATAGAAGACCGCTTATATATTTCTTTTTTATTTTGCAGTGCCCGCGGTTGGCGGATGTGAACGTTGTCCGACCGCCCACAGAAAAATAAGCATCGCTTCCATGCAAATTTTGCGGCGAATATTAAATGCGTGCATGCGAGTATATTTTGATGAGTAAATATATGTAGGTATACATCAACGTGTGAATGTGTACGCCCATGTTGTAAATATCAAGCGCACGTGCATGTACTAACATAGTTTTAGGAAAGATATACACGGAACAAAACTGTTCGGCAAAAGAGAGCCCTGCATTAATTTTAGATTTGATAATGTTTTACTGTATCGAAGAACATATCTTAGAGAATTTGAAAGTTACAAGTTGAGGCAGGTGTGAAGGAAAATTAATATTTTATATATTTCGAAAGTATAAAAATGTTTTTCCATTAAATTTTAAGTTTCAAACCAAAACTTCTATCACAGAATTGTTTTCAGTTCATTTTTATTAGTTTTGTGAACAAGGAAATAAAAATATGCCCCATTTCTAGAGAATTATTGATGCTCTCTATCCAAAACCTGCCTATTAGGTGATAGAACCTAGCAGTGATGATGACTTATTCTGAATAAAACAAGATTTTTCAATACTTGAGCCATAGGCTACCCATAACGTACACCTGTCTGTGGCCACCATCAGATGTAAAATTGTCACGAGACACCAGAAAATGAAATAACTCTTAAAGAATTTGGTCCAACTGTATTACCTCTGGTTGATATCGTAATGGCTTTTAATTGATTTTAAAACACTTTTCTATCGTTTAAGTTCACGTAAAATATATAATCACCAGATTTTATCTAATAATACCGTGCACTCAGTAAACTTTATTTTAAGGCATCTTCATCATACACGTTCAGTGAACGTAGAAATGAAAGTGTAAATCCTGACATTATAGTTTTATTACATAACCTGAATAATAAAGGTGCTCTATTTGCTTCCAACAAACACTAAGAAAAAATAAGTAGAAATTATTCCTTCTATCCTGAGATGCAATATGGTATTCCATGCTATCTAATGTCTAACAAATTGAGCGCTTCAAAGCTTGACAAGGACAGACGCTGTCCCAGTTCGTTCTATTATTGATTTGATTTTTTTCGCCTCACTGAAGTTCAGTGTTATGTTTCTCAGATTTGCTTATATTTTATAAATTGCACAGCACTATTTATTTAGCACATATGGCAAAAACAATGGAGGAGAAGATGGGTCTCTTTTCTCACATGTGAGTCTATTTAGAGTCCTGAGATATTGCTTTTGCATTTTCAACGGCCTTTTTACTCAGCTTCACTGACAGAACACCAAATCGGGTAAAACGTAAATCAAAGCCAGGGCTCTCACTAATCTGTGCGAGCATTGGCAAAAGTATCATCGAATGTCGTGGGTGAGTGTTTTAGTTCATATACCCGAAGACTTTTTTTCCATCATCATCACAAAAATTTCAAGTTTAGGCCGTTTTCCCTGCTCTGAACAAAGAATTTCAGAGCTAATCCTTCCATCTTTTTCTGACGTTAATATGTTTCTGACAGCTACTTTTTTATTTGATGTATATTTTTATCCCCCACCGACATTCGAGTGATTGCCCTGTCCGAGCCATTATTCCGGTCAAGTTTTCATCGAAGTTTGGGTTTTTAGTCCGGGTAAAGGGGTAAACCACTCCATGCATGTGCATTTTTTTTCTTCATTTATTTTTCCCTCCTCCCTAACCCACCCTCCTAACGACGCGAGGCACGTATCTGGAGAGGACGCTTCAGCGGATTTCAATGAGGTGACGCGCTGTATACCGCGATCAAAGCGTCAAAAATTCCTGGGTCGCCCTCGCTGGCGACGACGGATAGAAATGGTCCCAGGGACGGGCAATCCGGACAAATTGGCGCATTTTGCGGTGATGTACACGCCGGCGAACTCAAAAACGAACACGTTTGCTGATAAATGAAGGAAGGGAGGGAGGAACGGGAAAGAAGATTGAAAGGTGAGCTGATGTGTGAGCACTCGCCTTGGGGACCAATATGGATTTGAGTGAGGGGGTAGACGAAGAGCACTTCAGAAAAGCTGAAGTACAAGGGAGACAGGATGGGAGAAAAGGCAATGAGCGTTATGCCACCGGAAGTAATGCGGAAATCAAGGATAGAGTGACAAAAGGTTCAAAGTCAAAATAAACAAGTTAAAATTTGTGACTTCCACAATTTATTTAAAACCAACGACCGGTTTTGGCTGTCACGCCATCTTCAGGTACAAAACTGTATTGTCCGTTCTTTATATATATTACAAAGGATCATGGGAAACATTCAGTTTGGGGGGAGTAAATTAACTGTGGACGTCACAAATTTCGTCTTGTTTATTATGACGTGAAAGCTTCTAGTTTTCATATTGGTTCAAAGTCAAGTTATGTGGAGTAATAAGGATTCAGAACTAATGACAAAATTCCTAGAGAACAGTGCTTTCACGTGAAAAGGCCGTGAATTGAGTTTTTGTTGAGAAGATTTAATTGAGTTCTAATAGAAAGAATGCTATGAAATATTTGTTTCTTAATAAAATTTTGTAAAGAGCAAGGAGTAAGAAGAATGCAGAAATATTTTGGCCCTTTCTATTCACTGGGAATACTTAAAGAACAGAAATAAGAAAGCCTGAATTTGGTTGTACCTGAGGCAATAAAAAGAAATTCTGTTTGTTTATTACGTATTTTAGCTTTTGTACTTTAGTTAATAGTGTAGTTAAAATATTTTATTGCATTTTATCTATTAAAGCATATATTTATATAATAATAAGGGTACAGATAATTTCACCTATTCTCGTGTCCACCTGCATTTAATTTGGCATTCTAGCCAACGTGATAGACTGATTAATAGATCTGGGCTTCGAGAATGAGAAAATATTATAAAAATATTATGAAAATTTGAGTTAAAGGTTCCAAAGCTCTCTTTAGATTGTATTAAAGAACAATACAGAGATGTTTTAAATATCATTCGTATTTGAACTGATCATAAAAAGTAAGACTATCATCAGGAATCAATGGTAAGACCTGTCCATTGTTTTTTTCCGGACCCACCTATAATTGAGGACATACGCCATTGAGTACATTTGGGAAGATTTGTACAAAAAGTATTATTTTTGACAAGAGGTATGTCTTGAGGGAAACCCGTCGTAGCCATTAACTTGATATTGAAAAAAGGCATCAAGGAGACCACAATCTACCGTCTCATCTGACGGAATGCACTTGAAATGCGGTCCACTCAGCATCCAAGTAGGGACTGGTATTTCAATGAAAAATGACCTCATTTGACTGATTTCAAACCAGGTCTCTGGGGGATGGCCCCTTAGTATTCCATCTAACACACTGAAATTATCCTTGGAGGATTTTTATGCTTCAAATTCTCTCTCCATTTTCCTTAAACCAGCCATTTATCTGCATCATATTTTTTTAACCTTTCCTTAATTATTTTCCTGCATTCCACCTTGTACTTACATGTTAACTGAAACCAATTTATTTATCATACCAATATTTTTGCATATTTTTTGTTGAAGAATGTGTCAATTAAGTCTAGTATTCCATTCAAATTCTCTTTTCTCCAGATCTTTGCATAACTTCTCCGTTTAGGCATTGAATCTCCGATACATTGAATTTTCCATACGTGAGAATTTTTTGCTTAAATAAAGAACTCTGTTCATTGCTGAGTTATTTCTTTGAAAGAGTAATCCCTAAAATGACGGCCATAACTGTTTTATAAATTTGTGGAGCTAAATAATTTGGTCTACCTGCTGGCATTTAAAGTTGACTTAATTATCAACCTCTTGTCAAGTACCCGCAAATGATAACGCGATGAAGTTCAAATGCTTATCCATAAAGCCGCATTCGCACCGCTGGCTTTCATTCAAGCCTGTCTTTAGTATCAACTTTTTCATATAACCTAATTGCTGCCAGTAAAGAGCCAAGCAATTAGGAATTTGCAACCAATACGTAATTAATATTTTGACGGAGGAGAGAGAAAGATTTAAATTTAAGCTTCAACCGTATGTGTCAGTATCACACACCGCAGGATAATAGATCATCATCTATTTGGAAAATATCTGCAGTTTTTTGTTATATTTTTCATAAATTTTTATGATTAAAAGACAAAAATTGTGCCACAAATCAGAAATGGTCATAGCATGGTTAAATTAGAAAATATTATAAATATATGGGAAAAATTAATTTTAGAGACAAGTCCTCTACACTCATTTTTCAACGTTTCCAAAACGCCTTGAGGCTTTAGTTTACCATGTTTAGTATAATTATTAAATTGGAGCTATAAATGGGCAGGTGGGTATTCTTGAAAAGGTGGGCGTTGAAATACTTGGGGTGAGAAATGACGTCAGTCCTTTGAGCATTGGGAACCAACAGTTCGAGCAAGACTTGACAGACGATGAATTATAATTACATTGAGTGCCTCTGTAGCGGCAGCGAGTCGTTACTCAAAAGTTACTCTTGTTGTGTGCAATCATTCTTTCATATCCACCATTTATAACTTGAAACGTAATATACTTGCGGGAACGTTTTCCAATACCCAAAGAATTCTATCGCTGTATCATTCGAACCATTAACCAAAGATACCCTTTCAATTTTCTGGTACAGGACAATGCTCTACGTTCTACTAGAATAAAACATAATCTTTCTCCGTCAAATGTAGCTATCAGTTTTCACTGCGAAGTTAATTTTACTTTTACGGGTAATCAAGCAGCAAACAATAAGCAACTTAATGATCATGATCAAATACGTAACAAAAGGGAAAACCACCGTTAAAATCCGTCATAAAACCATAAGACATTTTTGTTATGCTTGTTTACTTTACCAAATAAAACTTTGAGAAAACTATATTTGCCATAGGAAGGCTGTACCCATTTTTATCTAAATGTTTCTTACGAATATATTTTATCACGATTGGATCTCTAAGGATATCTTATAAAATTCTTTGACAACAAATTGCCCTAGGCTAGCTCATGTCGGAGATAGACAAATAAATAAAGTTCAGTATTTTAAGGTGGTTCTGAGCGAAATGCTTTTAAAATTACTGCATGATTGAAACCATACATTTGATTTTTCTCGTTTAAATCTGAAGAATTTTGGGAAATTGAATCGATGTATGGTCAATAAGGCTTAGAATTTTTTGGAAAATATTTCAATTATGCATGCTTGAGAGGTTGTCTAGAGACTCGGCAAAAATAAGTAGATTTCTTCCCGGCAGTCTGAGCAAGGGAGACGAAAAAAACGCAGAAAAAGGTAAAATATGACGATAACTAAGACACAAGATGCTCTCAATGGAAAGAAATGATTCGTGAAAGACCCTGACTAGAATGGGAGGACAAGAGAGAGGTTATCAAGTTGAAAGGAGGTTGACGAGAGATAGGGAGTACTCAAAGCAGTTGAGGGCAGTTGACTGTGGTTTGAAATACAAAAAGAGAGGATTTTGGTCCACAGTAGTTTAAGGGTATGATGAAAAGGCATTTATACTTCACCTCGCAGTCTTTCTATAGAACAGAAAAGAGACTATTCTCATCCTGATTGGTTACTCACCGATTTTTTTAAGGTAGTGGTCATAGTAAGGGTTCAGGTACTCCAAAAAGTGTACTCCTTGCTCTCCTTTGTCTTTGGTCATTGAGGAAACATCCGTTTCATTCTCTTCTCTATTCTTCCACACTTCTGGCCTCGTTATCAGGGCTGCCCCATTTACACCATTACTCCTGATCCTTTTGTCCGACAAGACAAAGTACCGCCATTTACGAGGAAAAGAATTTAATGTGAGAGAGAATGAAAATTTTCTCGGCCATCAAGAGCACCGTCAGAATTTTAAACATAACGCGTCATATGGTCGGCTATTTTGGAGGCCAAACTACCTCGAAGGTCATTTTCACCATTTGGGCTCGGTGAGTAAGTTTGTAAGGGAAGATTGATTAGGAGAATGGAGAATGATCGGAGAGAAATTCAATGTTCGCATAAGGTAACGCTTAACACCGAAAAGTGCTAAGGTATCCGCTAGTAATAATTGTATTTCAGATTTTATCTGTAGTTTCTATTCCATTTACATATCGTTATTCAATAAATATTTTGAGGTCGAATTTCCCATATTCTGACTTACCCAAATCATTTCACGCCAACGCCCAGTGTTCTCAATTGAGGAAAGGCTATATTTCAACAATAACAAATAGTACCAAACAATTATTGATATTTAATGATTCACTAGTGCCTAAACCTCATAGAAAATTACTTTAGTAAAGATTGAATGAAAAAAATAACTTGGGCGTTAACGGGTTAAATATCTTGTAACACGAACTGAGTACTGACCTTGATATGCTCAATAAATAGCATAATATTAGGGATCGAGGATCTTCTGAGATATTTCCGATACTACCAGGATTCAAATCCTGGCTCTCTCCATGATAAACCACCACTTTAGCAACTTGCTGGCTCAGATTACGAAGAAAAATGATGAGTTTCAGAGTAAAACGCTAGAGACCTTGCAAATACATATTTTCTGGTTCAGGTGCAGACCTGTCCGACGAGGATACTCTATCTTGAAAGTTCTTACAGTAATATGAGTCGAAACAGAATGGCAGTTAGTATTGACCCACTCAAATGCTTGTGATAGAAGCAATAAGTAAGGTTAACTGGTTCGCCTATCGAGATGCATACAACCTTCCTCCACTACAAGTTCTCGACTGCTGAACTTAGGGTCACGGGTGGAGTCCCGGCTGGGTGGTATTATCACCACTCAGGGCATCAGTGTTTTTTCTCAAATAGGAACCTGCTGATTAGATATATTAAAGTAGCTTAGCAGGAACTATTCTGGACTGAAATGTCGTGTAGAAAAGACATTCCAAAATAGTCCCCTATTTAGCGGTATAAAATTTATCGAGGGTTGTATCAGGTTATCTTCATGCACAGTCAAAATTTATTCTATTCCAATTTTGTTAAAATACAAAAAATACAAAAAATGTATCTTGCAGCCGGGCATTGGATGGAGGCAAATCGGATTGGAATTCGGTGCCAAACCAGTCCCATCCGTCACTTTAGAGTAGTAACCCCATCACTAAAAAAAAACTAAGGCGACACATATTCATCCTTCTCTAGCTCCCGTATGCGGCAAGACCGCACGGAAGAAAACATATGTGCTCAATGCCGTAAACCGTAATACCTCCCCATTCTCGGAGCCGCATAAGGTATAAAAGTTTACGACTTTATCCGTGGGGATGGCGTGGGGCGGCCTGCTGCAAGGGTCTTGTGCGAAAGCGAAGGAAAGAAGAATAAGGGGTAGGTTGACGACTTGAGGAGGAGTAGAGAGAGGGATGCATGCATCGACAGGGATGGATGAGTCGGGTGGACGAGGTGGAAGGAAAGAGGAGGCTTAAAAGCAAGAGAATAATGCGGAAGACTGTAAATTAAGACCCGCGGTTGAGAGCCGAAGGGTGGAATATGAGATTAATGACGTCGGGAATGTTTCGTGGGAAGAATATGAGGGTGGGAATAAATTGGTGGAGAGGGATTGGGAGGCAAATATCAGAGAGTGGAACGTGGAGGGGATAGAAGGGAAGACTTGTTGAAGAGGAGTAAAAAAATAATTATTTTGGAAGTAGCGAGAAAAATGAAAGAGGTTAATAGTTCGATTCATACAGGAAGAGGGCGGTGACGGTGAAGGCATGTGCTTGAAGGAAGATGAATTGTACGTTCCGGGATGATACGCGAGGATATCCAAACTCAAACGCTAAATGTTCGAGTTTGAATGTTGAATTTTAATTCTAATTATATATACTAATAAATTCGTCAGCTTCTAAAAAGTCTAAATACTGTGGCTGAATTTCCGAAGGTATGTAGAAACTGGCCGATGAGTAAATTTCAAGCTTCTCCAAATGTATTTGGAGATTGTAAGGAAGGAGAAGAGAGAAAATAGGTATCATAGACGGGATGATGAAGAGTAGATCGTATATTGAGGCAAATAAAGAAATGATAGAGCTAGATAGGAACCTGAAGGTATGAAAGCCGGAAGGAGATTCTCTGACTTTAAAGAAAAACTAACTTCTAATGGTAGAATACCGAAAAAAGGGAATTATTTCCCATCAAATTAAAGTTTTTCTCGGAAATATTTCCTGGCCTCAAACTCGGTCCAGTGACAAATCTTCCCGACGACTAGGCCTGGCCAAGAAAATATCTCATAACTACATTATTTTCCATTCCTAATTAAGCAATTTTTGAAGAAGGTAATTAAAAACCGCTCAAAAATTTATTCAACACCATGACCATAATGTTGTAGCTAGCGGGAACTTTCAAACCTCACCTGATGACAAATATATGCGGACTGCCTACTCAGTAATATTATCAGTATTCACGTCGACAGGGGGCTACACAATGCCAGTCATTTGCTTTCGATCCTCGTCCCCGAATCTCCTTGCTCAGCGTCAGTTGGGATGGTGCTGAGCCAGCGACAAGAAGAGTGAATTGCACGGAGGGCAAGGTGACCTAATCCTGTGGGAGGTGAAGGCGGAACCGTCTTGCTCAAGGAAGAATGGAGGGGCATAAAACGGGATTCGGATTGGACAGATCGAGATGGGAGTTGAAATACCTTCAAGGTAATCGATCCCCACGTTGGTTACAAAATCGAGTCACACAAAGTGTAGCATTGCATTTAGGTATCGTTGAGTCAATTTTCAGCCAATTGTTTCACTCCTTGTGTCATTTTTCTCTTTTTACTGCAAGTTTTAAGCATTATACTGCTACAAACTTCATTAATTTTGCTCTTTCGACCCCTTAATAAGCTTAAAAAAATCACACTTTTAGGGATTCAAAATTTTCCTCCACTGAAAGGATAAGGAGTAGTCCCACTAATATACCTTGCTTTCACTTCTATTGAAGATGAAATACATTCTATGGTACAAGAGTTCCTACACTCAAAGATTTACGTAACAATTCATTCACTCAAACGACCAAGAAAGAAAACGAAAAAGAGGAGTTTTAGCTTCGATTAAATAAAGTCTCATTCTGAGTAGGTAAACAGCAAAAAGTAGCAGTCAAGCATGAAAAGAACTACATGATGTAAGAAAGTTACAGTATAGGTATGAGCGAAGGAATTTTGAATGTCATATCCATTATGATGCTAATATAAGCCACCATGAGTTCGAATCGGCCTCAGTTATCTCAGCTTTAACGTGCTTGTCACTACATGGCGTCTACTGCACGTTTACTATGCTATTTTTGTAAGGTCTGGATTAAACTAAACGAAAAACTATGCCGTTTCGCTAACCTTAACCCTGAACTTGCCTAAAACCTCCTGTCACGCATCGTTGTCTAAACTAGCTGGAAAGTACTCCGGCATAGATGTTGTCGTAAATGACTTATTTGAATTTTTGGCATGGTAGAACATTTTCCTGATGACAAACAATCGAATGAGAGGGATATAGAAGCAGCAATTTTCCCGATTCGAATTACATTGTCCGCCGATTTCAAGGTCCACAGATACGTGAACAAAGACATGTAATTTTGGAAAAGGTTGAATGACTCTTCCCGTGTCCCCAATTCATCGGGAACCCGACGCTCAGATTTGAACGAGCGACACGACTGGTCCCCACAAAGCATTCGCAGTTTGGCGAGGCTGGGGGAACGAATTGGGGTCTGTTCCCCGAAACATAAAGCTGGCTGTGGAAGGAGGGAAAGGAGGAGTGCGTGGGGTAAAAGTGGAGATAAAAAGAGGGGTAATAATAGTTTCGGCGATATTAGGACCTCGAAATGGGTTGCGTCTACCCCACATCTCTGCGGTAATACCCGAGTCATACGCGTGAAGGCAAATGTGAGAGGAAAATAAATACTCCACATGTAAGTTATAATAGCGTACCCCGCACTTGAAATCTGGTGGCAGGCACAGTGGTAGTGAAATCTAATGGCAGTCACCTGCGCGATGATTGATGTTAAGAGGGCAAAGGCTCATATCGTGGGGATGCAAAAAACTTGGAACGGAGAGGACAGCACATTGTAGGCAATGCTCTCCATTCTACTGCATTTTAATTGACTTTGGTTAAGGTTAAATTAATGCGCACCACCATACAAGGGTTGCCAATAAGTAATGTCCCACGTTTTTACCTAAAAAATCTTCTTCAATCTTCATAAATTAAATTCACATATAATAATGAATGACGATTTATGTACTCACTTTATCATTCCACATATCCTCATACAAATTCTATTTCCCTCCTCCAGTGATTCACTAAGTCGTGCATGCCCTGTTGGTACCAGGCTTTGCTCTGGTTATGGAGCCAGGTTTTCACTGCGAAAATCACCTCTTCGTCATCCCAAGAAATAGTGTAGAAAATTACTTAGGGTCAGTATTCAAAATGTATTGGAAGAGAAATTACGAAGCAATATACATTCTTTCACGTCTTTAGTTTGTGCTAAACTGGTATTTGCGACCCTATTCTTGTAGTCAGTCCTATGCAGAGTTCTAACCATTTTTCAAAGCACTCATATGTAAAATGCAGTAGTGTCAAGATAATTTTATAAAGCTTTGAAAATAATGGAGATGCGTCCCTCAATGACCGTTTCAACACATTCATTTCTGTTATTCTGCTCCTTTTTCCCAAGTGGAGAATTTCTTTCGGGCAACCCTCGTACATCTTAGAATCCAAACCATAGTCTCTTTGTCCAAACCAAGCTGAATGGAATACATTAATTGTGATTTCAACATAATTACAAATACAGAAGTCCATCTACAAAATTGGATCACCAGTAATTCAGTTTATGTGAATTACAGACAGAAAATTTTAAAGGCGATGAAGGATATTGCGGCTACTGGTACTATCGTAGTTAAGCGTGAAAATTTGTATGATTACGACTTCAGAAGTATATGAACTAGCATAGAAGCATAATAAAGTATAATACTAGGTTTTGAAGACTAAAATAAACCTTCAACGGTAAACGGAATAAGGAAGAAAAGATAAGAAATAACTCGCACGAAAGAGAGGAAGAGGGAAAGCAGGGAAAATATGATCTGTTGGTGTTCTACGAAGGAAATGAAAATTTAGAAGCGTTAATAAATGGGTTTGGTTATTTTACGGGATCATTAGCCGGCCAAAATCACGAGAAGAAAAATGAAATATTGAACTTAAAATAATCTTACAGTGTCATTTTCCATCGAAAGCTCCACTCGAAAAGTAGTTTGATCGAGCAACGTGGAAAATGAAATCAATGCTTCGCCATAGAACTTTTCAGTATGGGCGTACGGACAACTCTGGGGAATTCCATTAAAGGTTTTAAAGTTACCGAAGAATAGTGCCATTAGCAGATCGGCTAAGCTCAGATTAGGTATAAGTAGCATTCGGTAAACTGCCCGTAGTTGGAATTCTTAGAAATTGGAAAATTTAAATCTCCCATCTCTGACGAATTAACTAAATATATACAGAAAATACAGCCTCAATTCGATACTTGAGGTTATTTATTGAAAAGTAAACAACATATATCACATTGTCATTAATATGTATCAAATGTTTAATGTGTACCTGGATTAAAGATGACACAGTGAACATCTATACCGGCAAGTGATTCAAATGTTAATTAAACAAACGAGGATGTGCGTGGTACGGTGGGTGAGGAGAGGAAACTTCCAGTTGAGATCAAGGGGAGGCAATGTAGGTGGTTGGAAGATAATTAGGGGCTATGGTCATCTGAAGGCCACGATGGAGGAGAGGATGCTTGGTACGGGAAGAAAGAGAAATATTGTTATGGACGGGTAGGGTTGGACGCACGCAGAAATGAATTAAGAAACAAGAGGTAACATACACGTGTCATATGAAGGTGATAGCTCGTCAGATGTAAAAAAAATCTAGAGAAATTTCTCTAATTTTCAATAAAGTATTCCATTAATCAGTAAATTGGGTAATAATATAAATTATACATCAATAAAACTCCTTAGGTATAGGAAAATGTTCCGGCAAAAGTTCGCTACGTTTCAAGTTATCAACGGTTTCGATGAACAACGAATAGTAGACAATGGGGGCAATTTTTGAGTAAGAAATCACTACCGTTACAGAGGTATTCAGTGAATGCTTATATGAGACATGTTGCACAGTGCTTAAGGTTTTAGATGAATGGACAGAGTATTCGCTTCTATCTTTCGGAATAAACAAGTTGCTGGGTTGAAGGGAAAGTTTCCTTTTGTCATCAAGAAATCCTTCGCGAAGGGGCTGGGGATGGAAAACCATACGAAAGAGAGGAGAGACTGCACCCGGCGTCATTCCTCTGAAATAATCCGGTACGTACGGAATGGACGGCGAATTGGGGACTAGTGCTGTTCCAGAAGGCGAACGGGGGTTTGTTGAGATGGGGGAAAGAGGAGGGGCATTAGGTGATAAGGGATGTGGAGATTGGTAGGACGAGAGAGACGAAACAGAGCAACGAGGCTGAGTGAGAGAGAGGGAGAGAGCGAGGGCGTAAAGTGGATAATGGATGGATCTTAGGAGGAGGGCTGAGAGGCGGAAGGAGGGTGAAGGAAAAGGTGGGAGAGGGAGGAGGTGGCTGAGTGAGATATGGGGTAAATGCAAGGGAGGAGGTGGGTCGGAGGAAGGTGGGCAAGGGGAGTGAATTGTGTGCTCTCACTCGTATACTGCAACGTGTGTGGGTTTGTATGGCCTAGAGTGAGGACGAGAGTGGTGCTCGATGGTGTGGGTAAGAGTCGGGTGATGTACTGGCATGGTAGGAGCAGAAGGCAACTGCGGGTGGTTGGATAAAGCAGGGTTTTGGGGAGAGAGAGTAGGTTGCCGTGACGGAGGGAAAGTGATGGGATAAATAGAGTTCGGTCGGTTGGCCTGATTTGAGTTATTAGGGCTTGTTATCTGAATAAACCAATGAATACATAAATTTCCCCGGGGATGCTAAACTAAGGATTGCATTCCCAAAAGAGGACAGGGACTTTCCCAGGGGTTGAAAAGCAAAGGTTGATCATTTCTCAGTCAAGCGGCAATAATTTCTTGCAAGCTCATCGATCGGCTTTTTTGTTCTGAATTTTGTTGACCTTTCCCCCATACAGAGAACAGAACAGAAGGACCATGGAGTGAAATAACTAAGGAAAGGGCTGCGCAAAAAATGTCAGTATACGACTTTTTTAGGGTTAATGATATTAATTCATCAAAGTAGCTAATAATCTACCACAAATTTTAAAAATATTTTATGAGACAAATAGGTGATGAATACAGTGTTTTTTACATTGTAATGAGAATATAAACTTATGAATATATTCTGATTTTACTGGCTTCTTCTTTTCTGCGCCCGTAGTGGTCAAATATATCAAGCTCTCATTGCTTTCTGGAATTAGCCTGTCCTATTCTCGATAAATTGATGCAATTCATGCACTGGTTTTTGTGATTTTTGCAGTTACGGCCAGCTACCTGAATAAATCAACGGAAACATAAATGAATATATCCTTGGTGAAACGAGGAATTGCTTTCCTGAAGATCTCTGAGGGCTTCGAGATTGGTGAAATACAATAATGTCATCGATTATTATTAAATCAAAGAGGTAAAATTACTTGTAAACGAATCGACTATCACCATCTTCTAAGTTAGTTATCAACCATATGAATGTCTAAATTAACCCCTTTGAAACACAAAAAGATAATAGTCAGTATATTTTTTTATCATCCATTTCTTTGAATAAATGTAAGGAACATACATAAAATTAGAGTTTGTTTGCTCAGACTTAACTGATTGTTTCATCTCGACGTCTCCTCTCCCGAGCGATGACGCTTATGAAACAAGATCTGTTGGTCAGTTTTCATTTGAATCTTTAGGGCTGTTATCTAAACGAACCAATGAGTATGGAAATTTATCAGCGAAGGAAAAACGACAAACAAAGGATTGCATACATGAAACATTAAGCAAATCTATACCCTTTTGTTTACAAGAATAATCCCAAAAGAAGTGATTATAGCAGATCGTTTTTAAAAATCAATCACAAACCAACGGATTCAAATTTAATTAATTTATTTTTTTAATTTTATTTATTTTATTTGAAGTATGCCAGGGAATGAGGATATATAAATTTGATCTTCCAACTTTAATGGTGATTTACTCTCCACGTCCACTATTAATGCACTCAACTGTGTACATCTGCAATTATTTAGTACATTGGGCGTTATTTTTGTATAGATATGTAATGGGACCATTGGTGGAATTTCAGTTACCAGAGCCTTTTATGCAAATAATATCCCACATGAGCCCATGTAGAACTTGATACCCAAGGACTTTTGAACAAAAGGAAGATGGACTTGAAATTTTCTTTCAAATATTTTATATTCTCTATGAGAATGACCCGAATATAACGACGGAGAAAGATGGAAAGGATGAGCCAAATGGCGAGGAAGAAGAGGGAATGTTGAGGAGAGCTATGAAGAGAATACCGTTGGGGAAGCGTGGAGAAGGATAAGATGTAGATAGATATACTCGATATATTGCGTAAGATGATTTTAAGAGAGATGTAATGGCCAGCCATCCGTAGTAGAAAAGTGAAATAATATCCGATATTTTGGGATGTTAGGATAAGGAATGTCCTAAAGCGTTCCCGCCGGTACTACACCAACATGACCGAATGCTCCTCATTAGCACTTACCAGGTACATGTAATGAGCGGAATTCTATCGCAATCTGTCAAAAAATTATATCAATAACGCTATTTGCCATCAAATGAAAGTACTTTGTGCTCATTTATTTAGTTCATACATGAGGTATTTAATGGTGGTAGCACCACATTTAAGGTGAGTTAGGTTTAGAATATTATAAATGTTAAAAATCGAAGTGACGTCTAAATCTGGCATTACCTCTTACAAAACTTATTAACTGTGTTAGTAGTGTTCATAAGTGGCAATTGTTGCAATTTACTGCCAGATAATAACATAACACCGCAACAAGTATTGCTAAATTTCAGTAATATCAAAGAATTCGAGGAATCACAGACATATATATGGTTCATGTTTACAGAATGCAATATAAGCAAGTTATGCGGCAATAACTACACTCCTTATGCCCTAATTCGTACAAATCGTATTTTTTTGGAAGAATTTCGCTTATTACTCTAACGTATTTATTTGAAAAGTGAAAAATGAAAGACCTGAGCTTGGGCCACGATATTCATTATTTATAGTTAGCACGGAATGCGCATTGGGTAATGATATTCTTTTCCCGTGTTCATCTCGAGTTGCAATTTCCTTTAAACTAGTTTAGGTATTGACTATTAGAAGAGTATCTTAAATATGTAGATATGCTCAAGAGTTCCATAAAAATGTCCACTTAAAAATATATAAAATTGTCTTATTAGTAGCTGGCCACTTCAGTGAAATAGATTCATAGTACTATAATTATTTCATGAATAAAAGTTTGCTTACTTCGTCCTTGCGGGAGTCATACCGTACCCAAAATTTCCCCCTCTAGACGCTGGCATATTATTAAAATCTTGAATGGGTATTAAAGCCCCTTAAAATTGACTTCCAAGGTTGATTTTGAACCGTAAACATATACACCTTCTTGGGTTTCGAAGTCGAGTGATTTTGAAAGAAACGCTGGAAAAAAGAGATGAGAATGGTTGCGACGTGCTGATTTTGTTTTTAGCTCCATTTATATCTTGTAATTACTGAGCATATATGAGCCAATGGTTTTGAATTGAATGGAACACTCTGCTCTAAAAAATAAACGTTCTGTGTTTGCTGCGAAGTTCAATCTTGGTGCGTTTTACGCCCGCAGAACGCTCGTCACAATAATGTTCGCGAGTGTCTTTTATATTGGCAACTTTTTTCGCTTACACCTCTGAACCAGTAGCGTGACGCGCGTTCCTATTTTGGAGAAGAGTGCGCGGGCTGGGTATAATTGATGCGAATATCGTTCCGCCCTTATTTGCAACGGCGGGATTTTAATGAAATGGAGCTGTTCTCAAACAGTGTTGCCGCCGCCTCGTTTCTCGTCTCACGTCAACAGACGGCAACAATGAGCGATAATAGGGCAGACTGCAAAAAAGGAACGTGGCGTTCTCGGTACTAGGCGGTGAAAGAACTGGTGGGTTATATAGTGGGGGAAAGGGTTAGGCGAAAAATAGAAATCAGTCGGTACCCGGCTGCGATGGCATTAGCCCTGAATTGATAGAAGTCCACCGAGTTGTCACAATGTTTAATGTCATCCCCACAGTCGTAGCGAAGTGCGGTGCACCTTTTGTGTATCCCGGCATTGTGGACCCATTTTTTTCCCTCTTTCTCTCTCTCTCTCTCACCCTGCCAGATCACGTGCATGCGGATTCGTGAATGTCACCATTAAGCTTGGAGTGAGGGCCATATACACTCAGCGCTAACATAAGTAGCGCCATTCTCAGCTTCAAAGCGCGTGAGGGCGTTTTCCCGTCGTGTGGTCAAATGTTGCGCGCTTTAGCGTGGGCCATACTGAATACTAACCGATTGCTTAAAGCTGGATTCCAAATAACAACGTTTTGAAGTGCGGGGCATATATTTCGTTTCCCAAGCAAACTGCATCGACCATTACGATAAATGCTTACTGTTATGACTTTGGAAAAAGTGCTGCGATCCTGATCTAAAGACTGTATCACCTTCTAACCTTTCTATATTGTAAAAATTAAAAATTTTTATTAAAAGTCATTTTTTGGCTTAGGTAGGCTTAAATATAGGAGAGAAAATAGAAATGTCTCTAAAATTTATAAGATACACTGTCATCTACCCTCAAAGTTTCCATTTGTACCTATGCATACGTTTAACTGTCTTCATCCCGTTTATAAAACCTACTGTCATTCATATCCTTCCCCCCTTACCAATTACCATCCACTCAATCACGATCATAAGCAACTCTTCGCCGGCCACTAGTTCCAACAGCGACCCCTCGTAATCAACCTTGTGTTTTCTTCACGTTAGAAACAGAAGCAATTTTAGTACGCAGTGGAAACAAATAACTTTAAAAGTGTTGGACATATGCTGGAATTTCAAGATTTGAAAAATCTAGCCACATGTTTATTTCGTAATGCATACATTGAGTACTAGATGTCTAATGGTTCTGTTCTGATATTTGCCAGCTGTGAGGATCTCTCATTGGTGAAAATCAGACATGTTTCTTTTATTTGTTATACAATGTCGTTTTTAGCCATGAGTTCTTTCACTTTTCTCGGAGATGCTTTTTAGAAATGATCCAACTTTGTTATTTTTTTCAATCAGGAATTAGAACAATTTTTGATCAGTTGGTGAAATACAAATAAAGAATAAATCTCCAATAGCCGTAATAATTGGCACCACTCGTCAAAAGAAAGGAATAAAATTTGACTGTGTTGGTTTAACGTAAACGTCAGATGGTCACTGACATTTACGTTAAACCAACACAGTAAACATTTTCTTTCTTTTTTTTGACGAGTGGTGCCAATTATTACGGCCATTGGAGATTTATTCTTTATTTGTATTTTGTAAGAGGCCGTACAGCTCAAGTTTCCTCGATTTGAGTTGGTGAAATATATAAAGAATATCTGCATCGGGATGAGTCAGGAATATTTTATGAAGGAATTAAGCGGTTTACTTTACTATAAGCCTTCCTTCTTTCAAAGTGTTCCTGTGGCGATAAAGTTTGGCTCTACTTTCTGAAATCTGATCTTAGAAGAAGATACAAAATTTGTGGACTTTCGGACTTTACAGGTTTCATCCAATGGTGGAATTATTATCTCCTCATGATATTCATCTCATGATATCCTCTGTTGAATTATAATCTAGTATTTTTGAAATATCCCGTGAATGCTACTTGGTTTTTATTGCATGCAATTCAAAAAAGTAAAAAAATCACATAATGTCCAAGGAAATGCGATCATTTGAGGTGATTATACTTTTGGGAGGAGGTATAGTGGAGGACACTTACAGACAGTGCTAATCTGAGACGTGGTCATAAAATATTAAAATCGGAAAATGTTACTGACTTACCGCAGGTATTTCCGTTCAAATACCCTTAATTATTATTTTTTGACATTGGAGAAACGTTGAGTATCTAAAAAATGAACGAAACGCAGCGTATCCCAAAAGTATCCTTCACACTCTTTATTATATATTAAAAGCGTCTGTGACTAAGTATAAACATCAACCAAGAGCTCAGTTAAACCTACGGAAAAATAATTTATTTCAATTACACAATTGTAATCGAAAGGCTAAAATTGTAATAGGACTAACGGCTGAAATTATACCTGCCCACACTATGTAGGTACAATTTGAAAATCACTTATAACAATTTTCCACGCAGACCTCGAGCCTTGGAGACAACGTCTACAGTAAATATTGACTCAGCTGGCGGGGAAAGAAATGAAATTGTAAAGATCGTAATGTTGCATCAAAGAACCACACAAATTAATGTAGGGGTTAGGACATGTTATTCCAAAAATAAAACTTTATTAACGGGCGTCAACGTCAAGCCTTGCCCAGACTTGAACAAAAAACTTGGACCGTCACCGCATACATAGAAGTGGAAACATCAAAACCAGAAATTTAGGGGATGGAACATTGTTGAAGGAGCACAGCGGGGTATTAAAAATCGCAAACTGGCTCAAGGTTTACAGCTCTCCCTTACAGTAGGCTGATTTTCGCAAAGAAGCCTGCTGGAAGTGGAGTTGTTTTGGGGTGAAGAAGGCTGTTCGTAGCTTGGGCGTGTGCGGTGCTTCCTGGGAGCAGAGCAGAGGAGATTAATGGGTTTCCTACGCATGGTTGAGATTGGACGAGGAGTGCCCTTTAGATGTGTGCGTATGAGGAAGAGGAGGCGAAGGCTGGCAAGGAAACTGCTGGGCGGGAGGCGGAAGAGCCAGGCGATGGTTTTGCCGACGCGCGGGGAGCGAGAACCCCGACTCCCAGGGAGTATCGGCTCAGAAGACCAAGGGAGTAAGAGGAAACGTGAGTGGAGGACTTCTCGGCGCCGCCACGCTGTGTTTTGATTATTTCGTTGGCTTTTCCGTGGAGATGCTCGTCTTTCAGTGTGTTTTCGCAAGGCAGTCTCCTCGTACTTTAAATGACAGTCTCGGCAGAGATGAGTCTTCATGTGTAGCTCATAATGGAGTAAATAATGTTACAGTAACAGTTGTAGCGTAGAAGCCATTATGATTTAACGAGTACTATCCATGACTGACCGAGGTTTCTGAGTATCCTCCTCTAAAGTCCTTCCAAAATTTCGCAGGAATGCAGAAGCTTGGAAAGCGTGGTGATCCAGCACTGGCCTGGCAAACCACAGGTCCATGGTCTGATTTTCGATGCTGACGGTTGTTATATTCTGGCTGGTTCAACTTATTTTCAAAGATGGGTCTGGCAGAGGTAATTCCTCTCTCCACTACTTCCCCCAGAGGCAAATAAATGGTACCTCTCTTCCCACGTGTCTCAAGTTCTCGCCTTCATTTCGCCTTCATTGGAAAAGAAAAGTTAAACAGATAACGGTGCTTCGCCAAAGTTACATAGGCTTAAGCTGGCGTCTTATGTGAATATTTCAAGCAGTCTTCACTTTGCTTTGTGATCTCAATGAATAAGATAACAAATGGCATGTGAAAATCAGGGTAACAATACATAGATTTAAGATCAAACATAATGGATTTAGAAATTAAAACAGGCAGCATAGATTACCAATTGCATTACTTGCAAATTATGCAGTAAGCATAATGAAATATAAAGTAATAGACACAACATCAAACAGTTGGACATAGCTAGTTTTTCGAATACTGGCCATTATTATTACTGTATTGTACGGTTGTTAAAATGATTTAAAACACCTCTTTCCACCAAAGTTGCTCAGATGTATTTCCCCATCCTCAAGGCTTGAGATGAATATCTGGCTAAGTGCAACATAACAATTTATATTATACTGTACTCAGCCTGATATCTCAAACCCTGAGGATGCGGAAATAATCTGCCAAAGATCGGTGGAAAGAGAGTATGAATTTATTTATACAACCGTAACTAATCCTCCAGAACAATTACGTATAAGTATAATTTAATATTACTAATTGAAAAGAAATTGTCACCAACAATTAGTAGAGTTAAAGGTTGAAAAACAGATAATGTCACGAAGCAATGTGCTAGGCTGGGAGGTTGAGTGTAAACCGCTTCAGATAATCCCGAGCACGTAAGTTAGGAGTCAATCACGGTTCAATCACGAAGGGTTTGAAATTCCGGTGTGTTTGAACCAATTGCAAAAATCATACGCAGTCCTTCAAATTGATTTTTTCTTGGGGTAATATTGTAAAAGGACATTTATATTACAATTAGAGACACAATAAACAGCATATTAGATCGTACGGTTTCAGGATGAACGATGTGAAATTTTTCCATGTTAAGAAAAGAAAAACTATGCAATTTAAACATATTAGATGCTTAAAATAGCCATCCGTGTAGGTAACACTCACCGAAATCTTAAACCGTTCAATGTAGCACCACGTGACTTCTTAGTTACGTGATTGAGATTATCTCGCGCGGTTCTAACATAACACCTCTGGAAGGTAGCAAAAATAAAAAAAATCGCGTTGGAGTGACGGTTAGAGTATAGCCTACCCTTACATGCTTGAGTCTCGGCATCGCCAGAAATTTTGCAATATGCCCTGCACCCCTGTTTGACTGCGATGTTGAGAGCACTTCAACTGAAGTACTCCTTTACCCGGGTTGGACGGTAACCTGTGTTTCTCCTTGGCACCATTTGCAAAGAGCAAACTAATGCCTGTTCAGTGGTCTCTTTTCCCTTAAACCCTACCACATGCCCTCCAATCCGCCTATCATCGACGTATACGAAATATCATGCAAGCCACATTTAGGGCGTGTAGCCTAGGAAGATTCCACACCTAGCACGGAGAGCTCGAAAAAACCCTTGGCCCCGAGGTGATGGTCAATAGAAGTTTAGAATACACGACCAGACAAGAAATAAAGGGATATCTAGGTTGAAAAACATGCTATCATGCTATATCCTCCTCGGACCCCGCGTGTCCTATGGGACACTAAACAGCCATAAACAGCCATTAAGATTCTCATTCAGACCCTCTGTGTGCTTCAAGCTACATCTACATCATACCCTGCAAGCCACCCAAAGGGTGTGTGGCAGGGGGTGCTTCCACACCAGGCATGCATGAATGATACGGTAGAACACCGAAATTACATTGAAACCAGCGTACCACACTTGCAAAGCGTCAATTAAAAATCTAATAACCAAGAAACAATATATCGTCAATCGTTCCAACATGCAAGGGATACAAAAACTACTACTACATATTCAAAATATCATGCATAAATAAGAACATCAATATTTACATCATGTATAAATAAGAACGTACAGAGTACAAAGAGAAAGATCTACTAACTGCCTATTGTCACTATTCGAACTATACATGACGACGATCACAGCTGTTATGGTCCCGACTGGTACGCGGAAAAAATGACATTTTATACCTATCGCTTCTACAATTTATCTCTCTAATTTTATTGGCGCGATCTAATCTGCCGTAGTACGCGGGGGTTAATAGTATGTATTTTACGTCGTCAGAGAAATGATTTTCCTGAAATTTAGTAAGGAGGTTAAGCCTATAATTTTATCTATGCTGTGATAGCGATTCCCATCCTAATTCTTCTAACAGTCCAGACACACTAGCAAACTTATCGTAGCATCGTATCACAAACCTAGCTCCTCTTCTCTGCACGCGATCTAACACTGACATCAACCCCTCTTCGTTTGGAACCCATATACTAACTGAATATTCCAGATGAGGCCTAACGATTGAAAAATAACAACGTTCTTTCACTCTCTCATCATATTTTCCGAGACTCTCTTGATAAAGCCTAGCTTCCTGTATGCTTGACCGCATATTTCCCGAATATGTTTTCCCCAAGATGTGTCGTAAGTAATTGTGACCCCTTAGTACTTAACAGACACGGCGTGAATAATTTCCGTATTAATAATTCTGTAAGCCCTACCTGGCCTATTTTTCTTTTTCCAAAAGCTGACTGCTACGCACTTTTTTCTGTTTAGTTCCATCTGCCACTTTTCGCACCAAGCATGAATATCAAGTAGGTTGATTGTTAACGAGTCGCTTCTTCGGAATTGTTAATATCCCTATACACAACCACGTCGTCTGCGAAGATTCTAAGCTTACTTTTAACGGCACTGCTAATGTCATTTATGTATAAGAGAAATAAAAGTGGACCAATGACACTTCCCTGAGGAACACCCGATGTAACCCTGTGTTTGACATGATACCGTCTATAACAACCCTTTGTTCCCGCCCATGTAAGAATTGATTAATCCAACTAATAATGTTTTTATCTATTCCATATGCTTTAGTTTTAAGAGTAACTTAACGTGAAAAACCTTATCGAAAGCTTTCTTAAAATCGAGGAATATTGCGGCAACTTGAACATTATTTTCACCCTAGAGCAAGATGTCATGAACGAAGAGGACCAATTGGGTTTCGCAAGATCTACCCTTTCGAAATCCGTGTTGGTTATTTATTAATAATTCCTCCCTATCTAAATGACTCATAATGGAGCTTACGATTATGTGTTCAAATACCTTACACGAAATGGATGTGAGAGAAATAAGCCTATAGCTACTGGGGTCTTCCCTGTCGCCGCTTTTGAATATAGGTGTGACATTTGCTATTCTCCAGTCCTTAGGCACTACGTGATCTACTAAAGATTCGGTAAATATTAATTATAAGTAAGGCGCTATGTCTGATGCCAATGTGTTATATACGCGAGCAGGTATTTGATCTGGACCGGGGGATTTGTTGTGGTTGATATCTTTTAGCTGATGTTCTATGCTGCGGCAATTTATAATAATTTCAGGCATAAGTGTTTGGGAACGAAGAGGCTGCGGATCAAAAAGATGTGGTGTACAAGTATTGAAAATGCTTTTGAAAAATGATTTTAACAAATTGGCTTTTGGTTAGCTTTTCCCCTTTGATATTCTTAAGCGTGTGTACTGTTGATTTATTTCCTTGAGTGTCCATAACATACGACCAAAATGCCTTGGGATTATCGTTCAAGTGTTCTCCCAGTAATTTACTTTTGAAATTATCTAACGCCCTTACTCACCCTTTTTTTTGCTAAGAGTTTAGATATTTTGTAATTTTCGGTGACTGTGTATAGTTCTTCGGAAGATTTGTTCTTTTTTGTCCTTTTTAATCTCGCATGACATGTTCTCTGGTGCTTTAATGTTTTCCTAACCTCCGCGTTAAACCACCTAGGCTCTGCATTGGCTCTTTTCCAGTTACTTGGTATGTATTTGCTAACTACTGATCGTGTAACGTTGAGGAAAGTATTCCACAAAACCTCAGTATTACTGTTGATACTTATTTTTTTTAAATTAGTAAATGACTTTTGCAACTCTCGTTTCATACCTTCGTAGTCAGCCTTATTAAACAAGTAGATTTTTCTTTGTGGATTATGTTTCTTGATCATGCTAACGGAAAAATAGCTTTAACTATCTTGTGGTCGCTTATTCTCTAATCAGTACCTATGTTTACAACCATGTGTGGAATATTTGTCGCTAAAAGAATGTGAATTTTTCCCTCTAGTTGGAGCAGTGACTAATTGATGCAATGAGTGAGATGTGAATGTATACAGAAGTGACTCACAAAGGTCTTTGTCTTTCCCTTCATTGGTAAAACTGTACGTGTCCCAGTCTATGGACGGAAGATTGAAATCTCCACCGCTTATAATATGACAGTCGATTTTTTGAGTGGTTAACTTACTGAGTTGACTTTCTAGTCCTAATATTGAGCTTACATAGTACGTGTCACATAGTACATATTACAAGCTACAAGGCTGACATTGTATGTAGAGCGTCCGCTAGATGTCAGGCAGTGCTGGGAACTGGCTTTGAGCCAGCAAGTGGCGTCGTTCACGTCGTGAAGTTCATTGGCGAAGATGTACAAAGGGTACAAAGTTCTTGTACCCTAGAGTCCGAGGAGCATATGCAAGAAAATTTAAGGCAGGACGATACACTTTGAATAACCAAAATTTATAAAAACACGTGTTTATCCTAGTGGCGTAAATGACCACTGCTTCCGGTCGCTTCTCCAAACCCAAAATTCCTACCAGCCAACAGAGAAAACCCGAAAAATTTCCCAAAAGCTAAATGGTACGAAGTTGTGCGAAATTCACTGTGGAAAAATCATTCATCTGGACTGGAATTCGAACCCAGATCCCTCAATTTCGCTTAGCGCTCTCATACAGGTACCTTTAGCATTATATTTACGGTGCCTGTGAGGACAACTTGCTCCTTAAAGCCCCCATGAGGTTCATAGTGTATTCACAGTGTAAGCGGTTAGCTTAATTCGTCAGAGCACTCGGCGCGAAATCGAAGAATCAAGGTTCGATTCCCAGTCCAGGAGAATGTTTTTTTCCGAGTAAATTACACACAATTGTGTTTCAGAGCGACACAGAGAGTATTATCATGACGCCTCACTACATATCTAGGTCTGACAGATGGGTTAAAATAAGAAAGATACACTGCCGAACAGATAAGTAGAAAAAATTGTTATTTCCGTGCACAATAAGCGACCACAATAAAAACTGAGCTCAACTAAATACACTTCCATAATGCACGTCACCATTTCACCTCCCAAAACCTTACATCTTTACACGGCTGGTGATCTAACACCCCTGCCATACGCCCAAGCAGCGGTTCGCAAGGTAGTATGTAGATGTAGATCAATAGCAGGTGACTCCTTTGAAGTTATTGGGCTAGTTCCGTGATTCTTTGAAAACGTAAACGAAGTGATCATCAAAGACCCATTGCTATTGCAGACTTTCTTATTGCAGACACAGTCCTAATTCCGTTCTGTATTACTCAGAACTCACCGCCACGTACCGTTTTGAAAATTGTGTTGGCTTTTCTTCTTGGTCTTGCGTGCCTTTACTTTCTAAACCACCCCTCTTTCGTTTTCTTCCCTGCCTCTTTCCCACCAATTCGCCCCCATTTTGAGATAACGTGTACTCACCGTTTCTCCCGTCCCTCCAACACACAGCCTTTAAGGTGGTCGTAAACAACCCTCCCCTTTTGCCTTCTCGTTTCCTTCCTTCGAGTTTCCCCATGGGGTCGTTTTATTTTCGAGGATCCACAAGCCCCTGTCACGATATTCGTTCGACGGGTGGCGTTGGTTCGGGAGATGATGTGTGGCTCCCTCACGACGAGCGCGTCCGAGACACGCACACTTATTGGGGGAGAGAAACCCATAACTTCGTATTTTTTTTAGAAGCAATTTTATTAATTGCGGGGGATTACGCTGATCGTTTATTTAAAAAAAAATTTTTCGTGGCGGTATTCACTTTTTTTCTTATTGTCGTTCCCACGTCTATCATCCGACGGATTTAATCCCCTCCTCTGATGGGAATGCTTCAAAAAAATTGAAAATAAAAGACACTACTCGAATTTGCATGGCCATCAGTGTTATTTTAACAAACGATTTTATTCTCATTTTGTTTTTGAAAGGTGAGGGATTATTTCGGTTTGGTTTTTAATTGACGTGGGTAATGTGTGCTTAACTCCTCCTTCGCAGAAAAAAATTATACGTTCATTTCAACTGCTAGATTCCCTCCGGCGGAGTAGAATGTTTAATTTGAAATTATTAGAGCGGTGTTGATTATTTTTTCATGGATGAGCGACTCGGAAATTTTACCTCTATATTTTTTCAATCCATCCCTTTGCTTCGAAAAGGCTCTCAACGCATTCATTTTAAAATGTTTTGCAGGCAGATGTATTAGTCTCCTTGGTGAAAAAAAATACTGCCTGGTGAACGCTGGATGGCAAACAATATATTAAGGAGCCCAGAACGCACGGAAACTTCAATTAAATCGTCAAGTGGACCTTGGAATTTTGAGGCCGACTCCTTGTCTTAAAGTTACGATATATTAGGCACTAAATTATGTTCACAATCGGGAATTGACGGAAACTAGTCTTTCCTAGAAGTTTTGACGCAGCTTATAGAGAGAATTATGACCTTAAAAGTTCCACGGCGTGGCAAAAAAAAGTTCCAATAATTTAAATGGCAATGAGGTTTAAGTGTGATGTGAAATTCCGATAAAGTTTCTGGGAGATAAAAAGTAAACGGCTTCGATATTAATTTCAACCGTTTAATACATGGAATATTCTGATTTGGGTAACATAGGTGGAAAATGCGGATGCAGACCCGTGACGTATATTGATTGATACAGCAGCAAATATGCAAACTGACCTAAAGTAAGTAATGGAGTCATGATGCTATTTTTGATTCCCCTACCCAACTGAACGGCAGGAAAAAAAGGCAATTATGGTTAAAAACGTCAATGTTCCAGATGGTTTCGCTAAAATCAGGTTTCACAGTTCAAAGTTTAATTTCTTCATCAAAGGTTTAATTTCCATCTGGACAATGTGGTAAGCAGTTAAATTATGGTTCATTATCCGTAGTCCTACCGTGGTTGATTTTACACCACTAAGAATATGAGCGGTCGGGTGAATTCTTTTAGTCGTTCCCCTGAAGATGATTTAGACGAGGCAAGAGTCACAATGAGGGATTATAGGAACCAAAGCCACCAACAGGGTATGTTAACAAAAGCAATTGGATTTCGGTGCCAATATGCAGATTTATTTCAGCAAAAAATCCGTATTCTTGACGCTCATTTTTTAAACACTATGGCTGAAATCAATTTCGGTTTACACATATCCAAAATTAACATGCTCTTTGGTAAAGTTGCAAGTATTACGAGGAATTTGAAAGTAACTATATAGAGGGAAGCTAGAACGGTAAAACTAGGCAGAATCTAAGTTACATAATGCCTAGAGTAATTAGTTATAGACGAAACAAAACTTTAAAATAATTTTTAATACATCAAAAGTTATCATATATATATATATATCCACCAGAAGCGAGCTTCAAGCTTCATTTGATTACTTATTCTTTGAATGAATTAAGCTTCTTTGGATTGGTAATGATTCTCAAAAATATGTACCAATGTCCATTCAAAGAAATGATTTACATGGACAAAGTGTAGAGATAAAGCACCTTAGTAATACTATATACAATTATCCGTTGTAAGTACATCCAGTCACACCTTTTTATGCCCCTATAATCTTTTACGCTCTGCCACAATCAGTTTTATGAAACCCACATATACTGTTGGAGGTCATCAAGGGTCATTTTCATTACAACCATCGTCATTAAAAACAAAATCAATGGGTAATTAACCAGAGCCAAAATAAAATGAGCCTCTATTTATCGCTTTACAAGTCTCGATGGGGAATTCCATCGACATTATTAGCCAGCCCGCCCACGCTACATAATGGCAGGAAACGTCGACATATATTGTATATTCATTACATTCGACCAGAAAAACGTCACCCATACCACATTTTTACTGTCGAGTTTGGAAACCCGAAGTTCAATACATTATGTGAATAGATGCAGCAGTGAATGGAGCTCATTCTGTCACTCCCGGTGCGTGATATGTATATACCAGATATCCATTCAGGTCAATTACGTCAACGCGTGCTGCAAATGGAGAGTGCTCTTGTTAATCACTCTTATCGCTTGGTCGGATAATTCATCAACGTCACCCAAATCAACAATCAAAATGGACTCCACTGAACACCTCCCTTATCTCCGACCACAGGAAACAGGCAATCCAATCCTATAACACCATTACCTTTTTTTATAATTTTTCCAACACTTCCTTTATCCTTTCCCAATTTGAAGTATTATTCGAGGTACATATCCGTTTTCTGTAGTTTTACTAATCTGGTAAGCCTTACCTTATACAGTTGAATTTAAATTCATTGCCACGCACTCCATTGCCAAGTATAAGAAGATTAAGAAAGTACTTTGTGCCAGACGTGACGGCAAATTACTTTCGATAAAGCATTAGACTACCATTTTTGTGGTAAAATATTCTCTATCCTTACCTTAGTTCATATTCTGTCAGGTAATCGGGATATCACAGCAAGAAAATCAGTTTTTGCGCAACGAATATGATAGGAATGAATAAACCATTTTTAGAGGAAAGGGAAATTTTAACACATTTGATCTTTAAATAGAGCTGGAGTGGTAATTCATGTCAAATGAGGTGGGTGGAAAAAAGGTCATACAGTAAAGGAGGAAAGGTTTTGAGACTGTACGTGGTGGTAGCAGCGTACAGAGGGGAAGATAATGCCAGAGAGTCAGAACGGACCGTGGGTCAAAGCGTTGCAGAGAGGAAGGAAGAGAAGAGGATCGGTTCGGGAGAAAGAGATAGGACGAAGGAGAAAGGACTTGTAAGAGAGCGGCAGACGTGATGAGAAGGGCGGGTTCTGCGAGGAATAAGAGGGTGGGACTCAGGCAGGGGTATTGCTGAAGGGGTTGGGAAGGCGTGGGTGAGAGAGAGAGAGAAAGAGAGGGTTTCCTTTTCTTTCTTTTTTCAGGGGTTGTGGGTAAGTGTCGGTCGGTTGAAGTGAACGATCTGGGATGGCGGGTTGGTTTCCGAATGTGAAGGTGGCGGTCGGGGAAGACTTTGGGATCGAGATCAAGAGGAAAAGAGTTTTGTGCAAGCGAGGAAGTTAGGTTTCTCCTCCTCTCTCCTCGAGGCTTGGAATCGAAAGGAAGGCAGGGAAAGAGTGTTGGCAGCAATAAAACGGAGGAGACGAGAAAGAAGAAGAGTACACAGAGGAGAGTGAGGTTATTCGGGAGGGAAATGGAAAGCGAGAGAGGGAAAGTGGTGAAAGGGGTATGGAATCAAAATTCATTGGATCTGAAAGAAAGATAGAAAAGGTTGTAAGTAAATTAGCGGATCCAATGGCATTGAGTGGGAAAGGTAAATATTTGAAAGGTAGGGGTAGATATTCTTTTTAATGAGAATGTATTCTAAATTCGGTTTATTATATAGTCTTTAAATATGATAACATAAAAACGTATCAGTCAAAAGAGTTGATAACACCTTAAAGAAAATACTGGTCCTATTCTGTCGAGCTAATATTCAAGTAGATAAAAAAATAGGAAATGTTGTTCTGGACTTTCAATTTTGTAATCCTTTCCGTTTATAAAAATGAAGATTTTGAAACAAGGAGCAAGTTAAGTATTTATTCATATAAAGAATTAACACCTTTCCTAACTTTCATTTCCTTTAAAGCAAACAATACTCCAAAACGGAAAGAAACGTCTCGATAGCTGAACAAAATGAAAAACTCGAAGCGGGATCGACGGATCCGGCTTAGAGCCTTGAGCAAGGTGACTGTTCTGTGGAATTACATTCAAATTCAGGGATGCTTAGAGACTTATCCTTATGGAAAGAAGAGAGAGTAAAAGTTATTTGATAATGGAAAATATTGAGCGCCTCATGGAAAACCTCGAATTTATTCATTTTCAATGGACATTTCGCCCTAGGATAGGATTTCCGTAAGTTAGGTGGATATAAAGTCTTTTTAAGATTCCACTTCAGGGAGTAAGTTTTAAATTTGAAAGGTGGAAAGCTGCCCTATATGATCTATGAAGTTATTTGCCACCTTCTCTATCTAGAATTAAAAGCATTACGGAGGATCATTAGGCGCGCTGGCAAAAGTAAAATAGGAACAAACAGCTTGAGAAGTACACAATAAGATGAATTTATACGCCAGAGGCTTATAAAGCGGAAGGGGGAACGAGAGGAACGAAGGAGAGAATCGAAGTAAGGCGAAAGGAAATCAGCAGAGGACTTCCACATTTGGGGTTATTCATAGTGCTTTATGATGATTAATTGTAAAATTTATAACAGCCTTGGACATAAGATATTTAACTACAAAATGAGACATTTATATGGTTGATATAACTAATGAATGAGAGCGAAAACAGTCTGGTATTTTAATATGGTAATATATCACCTATTCTTCAGTGCTTTATACATGAAAGTCGGGAGATTCGACCTAAATTTGTTATAGGGTATAGGTAGAAGATAGTGGTTTCTATATCTGATGTTTGTGATCTCAGCTCCTTCAATAATGGAGATCATTTGTGGAATCTAGAATTCATTCTCTGGAGCATTTGCAGCTCATTATGCAGCTACTGTTGCTTCGATTTCGTAAAATATGTAAATGAGTCGATAAGTAACGTCCTCAACACTATTTTGGTATACCTTAACGCGATGTTTATAATGCAAGGGTCTATATTCTTCTTGATACTATGAGTATATTTTACATTTTTAAGAATCATGTCTCCCTCATCATTTTGAAGCTTTTCAAGAGCTTAATGTACGGCAAAGTAAGAGGTTTCTTTCGGGATAACCACGTTAAGAAATCCCTACCGGGACACTATGTACATATTATAAGGAACCACTCCCATCTCTTCAAATATCCTCTCTTCACCACTCGCAAGGAAGCAATCCATTTCCGGAAGAGTCGCATCCCTGAAGCTGTACACACAATTCAGTTAAATTTTTCATTCCCAAAATGTGGATAGTTGGGAAAATCCTTAAGACCTCGCGATTTGAATACTCCTTGACGATTTACTAATAAAACTTGACTTGCGTTTACAATTTCAGCAAAAATATAGCCGTTATGATGGAAAATGACATTGAAAACAAGAATTGCCGAGGGTCGAATCAACTATTATTGTTGCGTTTTGATGAATAAAATGTAGGCGATAGAAGGTCATGTGTGTTGATTGCGGGAAATGAAAGACAATAACGGCACGAGGCTGAGATACTCGAAAAATGATACGGTATTCTCATGCTTATGCGTCGTAGAATCTAGTAATAAGTAACTTGATGAATACATTGGAAAAATGTGTTATTTCCAGCCAAATGCGTTGTGATTGGAGCACTTGGTATTAGGAAGTTGGTTATGCCACTGCAGCGAGCGTTACCCGTGAGATATTCGATGTTCTTTCCTACTAAATGCTAAAACTTATATTGTGATTTAATAAATGACAGATGAAAATACGAGACTGCGTATAGTCAGATATTTACTACGGGAGGTGTCTAAAATTTGGATAGGTTTGGGTGAAGTCTCTACATCTACTATAAGTTAAGGACTGAAAAGTTATTCTTGGATCCTAAGGTGTTACACTACCTACAGATTATGAACTTATAAAGACAGTATAGGAGAAATTTGGATGATGGACCTTACTTCCACAATTTTGTGCGAAAATAGTGTTTGGTACCTCCTTCCTTCCTACTCGGAGCAAATGGTCGGTAAAATTTAGTAGTTAGTAAAGCGTGTATCAATAAAGGCATATATTTTAGATACTGTCTTTGTAGTATATGACATCTGGATATGCATGGTAATAATTAAAATACGATTTTTTACCACGTGCAATACCTTACCATCTTCCAGTATAGTATTGAACGCGATTGGTGATTTATAATTTCGATACAAGGAAAGTAACATGTCACATTAAAATAACACATTCCTGTGTTCAAGATATGGAAAGTCTAGCAATATTCCCAGAGGCCTATTAACTATAACCGAGGCTAACTAACGTATTACCCTCCACCATTCTCACATCCCCGGCCCTTCCACCTGGAGGAAGCTAATCTAGGGTCAGAGTTTGAGGGTGTTCGAGAGTCTTAGTGGAGGCAAAGATGATAGGGTGAGTCATAAAAAGGAGTATCCTGGGCGTGGAGAAAGAGAGACAGCGAAAGGAGAAAATAGAGTGAGAAGCCAGAGTAGTAAGAAGACAGGAGAACTCAGGTGGATATAGCAAGTGTTCGATTCTATGGGGATCCGTCTCCAGTGCCTACGTTTTGTCTTTTGTACGTGGGAATACAGGAATTTAATGTTCCATAATTGCACACTCGTGCCATCGCAACTAGTAGCTCCTAACAATGCCAATTAGCAGAAGACAAGCGTAGGAATCGCTGCTCTCTGGCCGAACAATACGATGAAAGACCATAAAAAGAGGCAATTAAAATGGGGGTTTGCATTGCTTCAAAGAAAATATTTGATTTTAATCAAAAATGCTACATTATCCAGTTTCATCATCTCCTAAGATTACTTCCACGCTATTTATTTTAAGGACAACATTTCTCCTCTTATCCTTGTAGACGTCATCGGGTCAAAGGATCATTTTAGCATGTTGCGTTAGTGCATGCGGATACCAATCTACTTCAATATGCCTCCGGGTTTGGAGGACAAGCATTGTACTCAAAATTAAGTTAGTGACGGGAGTATTGGAAGTAGATGGAACCGCCACGTCATGGAACCGCCATTAGCACGTGGGAGAGACTTGGAGATAGAAAGTTGTCTATGTCGAACGATGTCGGAAATGACAAAATACCCAAGGCTTGTGGGAAATACTATGTAGTTTCTTCATGGCTGCTTTTGTCAATCTTGCTAATAATGAGGTACACAGAGAAAAACAGACAGAAGGTGTGTCCTCGCTATGATGACTTATTACCTTGGCAATGGCAGTGAATAACTAAAACCATTGTTGGAAATACATCGTGATGCGGAAAACTCCAAGCGTTCGTTTAATTTTAAAATTGTGGTAAAATCACGGCTCCTTCTTTCGTACATCCGTATTCAATTACCAAAAAGTGAACTGCTCTAAAGGGGAAATTCTCATATTTGCTGTAATTAGGACCACTCTATTAATTAATACTAACGATATAAAGCACATGTCTAAAATTGAGGGATGAGTATGACGTTTTCATTCTAATTAGTGTAACTGTAATACATATAACGATGACGCAGTCACACGCGTTATAGAGTCTTGTTTTCGCGCCCCGAGGTTCCCTAAGTTAGACGTGAATCGATCTCTTGTATTCGCCGATTGGTCACGCTGTTACGTTCGTCGATCGTGTGAACCGCGAAATTTTGGAGGCGCCGGAGCGGCCAACGCTTGGAGACTCCTGGTGCACGCAGCAAGTGCTCCTCTCTCTCTCTCACCGTCTCTCTTCTTCTATCTCCCCCTCTCACGGTTTCCACCCGGAAAGGCTTTCCTTCTCCTCTCCAGGCCCTTTCATTTCGGCAGGCCGGTCATCAGGGACTGCCTCTGTGAAGGGGAATGGAGGAGAGAAGGGGGCGAGGCAAGTGCTCTGGGTTGAGTAAGGAGGGGGGTTTTTAAGGCTCGGAGTAAGGGTGCGGGATAGGGTATGGAGGAGTCTAGAGGGTGGAGGCCGTGGGAGTAAGGGCACAGGGATTGGCAAACGAGCGGTCACGTGGTCAGGGGGCAGAGGGGAAGGCTTGTGTGTGTGTGTATGTGTTAGGGGAAGGAAGAGGCAGGCCACGGGTGAGAATGGGAGTGGGTGTGGGGAGAAGAGGACGAATGTTTCAGGGACGTGGAAATAAAGCCCTGGCCGTATCCATCCCTCTTCCTCCCTCGCCCTTCTTTGTCTCGTCTTGCCCTTCCACTTCCTACTCCATCCCTCTCCTTCCCTATTCGCTTACTTCAAAGTCTACTCCTTCCACGCATCCTCCTCTCCTGTTTACTCACAGTCCTACGCTGCGCGCCCGACTTAATTTCCTTTTTTCCCCTTTTTTATCCTCATTTTCCCTTTCTTTATTTCCATACGCCTCAGTTTTTTCTAGCAACGTTTTCTCTCTCTCTTCTTCCATGTCTCATCTTCTTTTGTGTTCTCTCCTCCCTTCAAAATGGTCGGCTTTTCCATTTCCTCTCCTTGAATTTCACTATATTCCGCTTTCTTGGCCATCCTCTGGTCGTTTTGCTCCAGTAACGTTAGTCCTCTTTCCTCATATTATTTCGCTCTCCTCTCATGCTGTACCTTTTTCGTTTTTAATTCTTCTCTCTTGCCTTCTCCTCTCCCTAATCCCTTTGCAAACCTCCCTTTTCTACCTTCATTATGTGACCTAGCTCCGTCTTCTCTCTTTCTTCGAGTAAAATTCATTTCATATCTCATTTTTGCTTTTATCTCATTATCTTGCCTAATTTTTTTCCCTTTCACAAACTCTTCTGTTCTTCCAGTGGCTTTTCTCTGCGGTCAGTAATTTGCATGGTAATGATGCATCAATGAAATCATATTCTTTGACTTTTGGCTTCTATTCCACCTCTTCCTTATCGAGTTTTGGTCACTTCTGAACGTTCTCAACCTCCAGACACCTAAATTTCCCTTTTTGGTCATAACAAATTTCGTGTGTCGTGCTATTCTATTTACATAAGGTACGCATTTTTAAAATAATAATTTTTAAACTTTGCCGCTAATGAAATCACATCAACAAAAGCCTTTCAAACTTCACGCATTCGAGATTTCGCATCATTAGTTACCATTAATTAGAACTTGCAACGTAAAACAGGCACAGTTTCAATTATTAAAATCTTGTTAAATGAAGATATCGTTTTTCAAGAAATGAGAAGGTTTATGTTGTCAATAGGTAATGTACAACCAGTAGTTATTTTATATTTATTATATGTATTTGGAACATTTTATATATTCCAAAACAAAACGCATTTACTTATTATGCAACAGTGCTTCTTAGAGTATAAGCTCTTTTTGAGTTTTCAAAGTATTGTCAATGAATTAAACCTTAAAAGGGAGGGATAACCAAAGTATGGTACCACTCAGTTTTATCCTACCATCTTTCCTTCATTTGCTTATAACCGCTGACTTTATTTATCCCATAAACCATAATGATTCAAACTTTTCATAATTTTTATAATCGAGTCCCATTTTTATGCCTACCTCTGTTTCCTTTTTTTCCCCTTATCCCCTCCTCACAAGGCTGATTTTATCTCCTTCTATCCTTCCTTCCATCTTCGACCCCGCGGAAAACCCTTTCATCCGCCCCCCTGCCTTCCGTTTTCCTTTAAGCCGCATCCCTTATCCCTACATCCTCCTTCTTTGCTTCACCTCGATCCCCTCTCCCATTTATGCACCCCTTGCCATCTCTTCTTCCTTCCTCCCGCCCTCCCTTCCTCCTCCCTTTGCCTTTTCCTTTCCGTTTTCCTCTGGGAACCGAACGGCGGCGCTATATGAGTGGTCGGGTGTTAAAGGAAGCAGATGGAGATAGAGGAGGAGATGTTTGAGGAAGCGGGGTGCGGAAGGAAGGGTAGTTCAGGCGGTTTTTGTTACGAAGGTGGTGAGGAGGGTTGAAGTAAGAGAGGAGGAATTGGAATACGGGATTGGAGGAGTTGGTTAGAGGAAAAGGGACAGATAAAAATAGTGGACCACCACCGCAATGGTTTGACGGTCTCAGCTAGGTTTACAACACGGTCGCTCTCGCGCGGACAGAAGGCCTCGATGTTAATCATGCTGATCGATTATTCAGAGCGAAAGTTTATTGCTACCCGGAATAGCAATAAATTTGAATGCCATGCCTTTCCTTCTCGTTTTCTATTTGAATGTCACTGCATATATTTTCTGGCAATCAATGATATTCAGCACTCATGTGGTGTTCTTCCGTTAAATTTACTCTGTGCTCATTCTTATTAAAATCAAGTGATTCGAAAATTAAAGAAGACGAGATATTTCTTGATTTCAAGGAGGTATTCAGCAAGTTTCCTAAAAAAACTCGTAATCAAATACAATCTCAAGGAGTGAATAAAAAAATTGCGAACTGGATACGTAACTTCCTCAGCAATCTCAAACCAAAAGTAGATATTGGTAATATTAGCTATGATACGGTTAGAGTGACATCCGGTCTTCCACAAAAAAGCAAGGTAGGTCCCTTTTACTCGTTGTTTAAATAATGGCTAAATTCTAGAATCAGCAGTAAATCAAGATTATTTGCAGACGACGAGGTTATCAATTGCGAAATGAGTGAAGATGCGGACTTTAAAGTTCCATCATCTGACCTACGCGGTCATTTGTGGTACCAGGAGTAGGGGCTAGAACTAAATCCTAGTAAATGCACCACAGTTCATTTCTTGCGGAAGTCATTCCACCAACGTCATACCTAAACTTTACACATAAGAGGTACACACTAAGTCTTCAGATAAAGTGAAACGCCTTGGAACTAGCATAATTATAACAATTTCATGAAGAACACACAATCAAATCATGTGGGGCACAGAAATTAAGACTTTAGGATTTGTTTAGCTTACAATAAGGTCCACGTATGAAATATAGAAAGAGGGATACAACTTTGGCTTAGTTTGACCAGAATATGAATACGCCGGGAGTATTGGAGATCCTATACAGATAGATGTAACCAAATAAATTTATAAAATACCAAGGAAAGTTGCTACTACGTATAGTGTAGTGTTTCACAGCTATTAGAGGGATTAAGGTCGGAGCCACCAGAGTCTCAGAGGTTGCACGCTAGACATGTTTACAGTATAAATTCAGAACAGGTGTGTTTCAGAGCGACGTACAGAATATCATTTTGATGCCACACTTCACCTCTAGGTTCAACAGAAACGTTAAGATAAGAGAGATTCATTTCCGATCATATAGGTTAAACATTTTGTTTTTTATACGCAAGATAAGAGACCAAAATAAAAACTAAGCTAACCATTTCACCTCCCTAAACCTTAAAACTTCTCACCGCTGGTGTACTAACAACCTCTTCCACACGCCCATGGAGCAACTCGCTGGGTAGCATGTAGATGTAGATTCTGAACATCAGTTTTCAGAAAATATTTGATGGAATTTCACATTATAAATGAGAGTATAAAGTATTTCCGAAAAATTTATCACTGCCACAAGTATCAGCAACTCGACTCTATACTTATACATATTATTCTAGCTTTAAAAATTGAGATTAAATGTAAAATAATGAAAACGACAGTTTTTATATCTTTCCTTATTTAGGAGTCAAATTTACTCACCATTATCTTACTATCTTGCAGTTCCTTCCAGTAAGTGTGGAAAATTACACCTTCAACTTGCAAATTTTTGTAGTTAAAGACGCAACTATAATAAGCAAATTCAAATAATAATTTAGGAAGAATACGAATCACTCACAGTGAAATGGTTTAATAAAATTAGGATACATATGATCCTTAATTTTTGTCTTGCTTGTGGGAAGTGGGTACTTATAGAACAATATTAAACTTCATAATTAAATGTCATGTCGGATAATCACTCTTGTGTGAACCGAGTTATGTATAGCGAGATATACGTATATGGCATCGGATATTATTGCATAAATACGTTATTACAAGATGCTGTATTTATGATTATTGACTCGAATTCATCTCTTGAAATAAATAGAAATATTTGTATGAAACTCAAATTCATCGTTGGGAGAAATTGAGTTTTAAAATATTTTGTTTTACTTTATCCATGAAAGTTTTCTTGTCAAAGAAAAAGTACAATTCTTTACGGTCGTTTTGAGTGAAGATAAGTATTTACCCTCCAGTTTTGACTGGGAACTAAGAAAACGAACCTTTCCCTTCAGAGTGTAGAGTAAAGCATAAGCCTCTCTTAGCAACAGGAATGCAAAGAAGTGTTACCTTACGCAACTTTGAACAATGCCAGATGTGGAATTCATTTTCTCTTAATTGGGTGCGAGCATGTATTCTTCATTCTCGCATTAACTAAGGAACACTTACTTGATAGAGATTAACCTTCAAGAAGGAGACAAATGCTTTGCTTAGCGCCCAGCAAGGCGAAGAAGAAGAATCACCTGATGCAAATTCTCGTCACTGGAAAGTGGAGAAGACAGCAAACATCCACAGGTTTATCCCCGAATGCGGTCTCGGTGGAAATCGATTTGGCCTACCTCCCTCATAAGATGAGGAAGAATGGAACCGAAAGGGGTTTCCGTGGGTGGGACCGTTGGTAATGGCCTCTGGATAAGGGATAATGCGGGACAAGTGTCGCTTCATTCGGCCGGAGCCGGAATGGGACTCGTAAGGCTCGTGGAATGGTTGCAAAGGGGTTTGTCGAGCCGGGACTACGAAAGGTTTTCCTTACCATTCGGCCCTCCAGAGGGTTTTGAGTGAATTGAGACAGGGGTTGGAGGCAGAATGTAGAGGAATGGTGGGTTGTTTGGTTCAACGCGAGTCGGGTTGGGGAAGAGATCCAAAGTGATTTAAATATATGGCGATGGTGAGGCGTTTGGCCGAGGGAGGCGTTCCTCGCTGCTACCTACTTGTGGAGTTCACAAATTGGTGCTCGCTGTCCCTCTCTCCCTCACCTTAGCCCCGTTTCGCCTTGCAGAGAGGGAACTTAAAAGCTCTTAAAATGAGGTCTCGTTATCCTAAAGATTATACTAGGCCGTATCAACACAGTGGAAAACTTAAGTCGGAACGATCCCGACTCCCCTTCCCTCACTTAAATTGCACAAAGGAAGAGAGGCCAAAGGCGGTGCGGACTCTGCTCGGGGACGGACGGCTTGATTGCATGGAAAACTTTAACCTCACGGGTGCAATCTTTCTGAATGTACGATCCAGGACTTAAACCACCCCAGGGCAGTGAGCGGGTAGCCAGGAATAGGGCGGAGAGAATGATATTGCCTTATGGGATTTCGTCTCGTGAAGGGACATTGGAATGGGCTCTCATGGCGTTATGTGGCCCTACTTAGGCGCAAATGGTGTTCCCTCCGTCCTGCGAGTCCCTTTAAATTTTTTCAGGCAAATATTCAGAATGTCCAATGTCCATAGCAATCCTTCTTCTCTAGGGAAACCGTGGAAAAAAATAAGTTACATAATCATTCCCTACATAACTTATTAAATTTTGTTGCATACGCATCATCTAGAAGATGGAGATTCTTCAGTTTTTAAATTTATATTTTTATTCTTCAGGTTAAAAAATTACATTTTTTGGTTCTCAGATTTCATTTCTCTTTGATATGTGTCTTAGCTTAGCTGTAAATACATAATTATAAAGTTTGTTTTAAATTTTGGGCCAATTGTTTTAAATATGCGGCGGTACCAATTGTTTCCGCATGAATTTCCTGGGATCAATTAACTCCGAAGTAGCTTCGTCTGCTTTTGCTCTGCGCTTCATCGACCCGTGCGGATTAAACATTGTGTCGGGCATCAGGTTAGACTTAGATGCATGAAAAATGATGGCATATTGTCTGGTGTAATCCAATAAGAAATCATTGATAGGAGAATCCATAAACTTTTCAAAACCTTAGCAGATGTTTATTCCCGAATCTAGAGAAATCTCCCTCTGGAAAGATACAACATTTCGCCTCCTGGTCTATCCCCAAGTCCTACCAAAGTTTTAGACTTCTTATTCAATTTGGTTACTCGTGCATTCTCCTCTTCAATAAATGTTATCGGATTATCATTATACCCTGCATTGTCAACTGAATCAGCGTCTTGTTTCTGATGTAAACACGATGTGGTGGAAGAGCGTTGTCTAACATGAGTTGGATGTGATCCATGATCTCGTCCTCAGCTATTCTCTCCACAAAGACGTCCCTAGGGCACACTTATGACAGATCAGCTAAGCTTTATACTTAAAGAAGTTTCCGAGGACGTAGCGTATGCACATCCTGACGCCTCTCGCTACACTAACTCAAATACTGCTACAAGCTAACGCCCGGATAATTTTTTCACTTCACTACATCTATCCTCTTCTTATTGAAAAAAGAACTGCCTTAGTCTCAATCTCGCCCCAATTAAGTATCCTTATTATTATTATGAAATTCGGTCAAAGTTTATCGCAACCTCAAGAGGCTCAAGGTAAATTTGTTCCGGTCTGTCAATCGAATTATCATCTGCTAAAGTCAATCATTCACGTAGTGTAATTTTCATGTTGTAAAATTAAATTTATTAGACTACATTTGATAATTTTCACTCACGTACTAATTTATGGACCTATATAACAATTATTTTTAAGCACCCATGACATATCTCCAAAAAACAGTAAACTGGAGAAAATATCTAGATAATAAACATTCTAGATGCGTGTTCGGTACGATTAAGACCTATGACCCGGCGAGTGATCCCAAAAGATACCACCAAGATATTCTTCGAATGCTTAGCACCAAACATACTCGTACCATTGGCTTCCTACCTCAGCACCACATTTTATCCTTCAAGATGAGAAACAAAGATAAGCTTGTCATAAAAAAGCAAAAAAAAATCGTAGGACGTTTCTAATCTCAAACGCGTTTCTATTTTTTTGGCCATGAAAACACTCATTTCCCTCTTCAGACGCCGGTTATGTCAAAATATTCATGAAGCGTCACCGCTGCAGCGAACAAAGTGGCCTCGTAGCTCAGACCCACGGTGGCATTCGGTTAACGTAAACACCCTGCACGCAAAATATGTCTAAGGCGTCCTTTTACCATTAGCATCAGACTGATAATATACCGTACTGCTAAGTTATATTTGTTTGATGGAAATAGTGTAAAACATCGCTAGGTAAATTAAATGTTTATCTGCGAAAGTATATTCGAATCGTGATGGCACTAAAATGTAGTAAACTACTTGCTTTTTATATTCCCTGTCTTCATAAAAGTGGTTATATAATCAGTCGCGTTCAAAATAAAGAGTAACTGGAAATATAATAATGACGCTAGGTATTTTCCTCAGAACTTATTGAGGCTCCGCTACACTCAACGTAAATACAAAGAAACTAGTTTTACTTCATTTAACTCTTTGGAAAATATCTAGAAATCTATCACAATAAATTTCCTTGTGGTCACATCTGACATAACCGAGTATACGATGATGCAATCTCACATGGTCTGTAGAAAATATAGACAGGAAGGGATACACCGAGAGGTCATGCGTAAATCTGGTGGTAGATACTCTTGAGAGATGGGACATTAGGCGCCTAAAGTGCTGAAGTGGTAGGCGTGCAGCAATCTATGAGTGTAGATAAAGCAAAAGAAGTATGCATGGAGGAAATTATAGAAGCAGGATCAGATTTACAGGTTTATCACCGATGAAGAAACGTGCATTAAATCTTCTTGGTCCGTCATCCAGTGGTGTATTCGGTCACCAAGTCAATGGATCCCTCAAGACGAGGGCTGAGGCAATCATTATTTCATTCCTCTGACCTGTAGGTCACCTGATAATACTTTTCTTACAACATACGCAGGGGAAAGACCAAATTCTACATGAGACGGACATTCTTGTGAACTGCATTTGTAGAATAATTTCATTTTTAATAAGCGTTCATAAATGAATACTCTCAATGCATATCGATCAATCCATAATACCCTATAATGCATAAGGCTCGAGGTTAACACTCACTTTCTCATTATTCTCCACTCCTTCGATGTATTTTTCAACCCAAAAATAATTTATAAAGGGATACTCTTCTTAATCAACAACGACTTTCCTCAGTTTTTATATCTTCTTACGAATTCTTTCCCAGAATTCTTTTTTACTCACGCTCCTTCATTTGCTTTTCTCTTGATTCGACATTATTTTTATGTCAACATCCAAATCTTCGTCTCAAACCCTTCTAAAGTGAAGCTAACTCTCTTTCCTAAGATCCACATTTATCAGTCGTAAAAAGTTACGCTCAACATTAAAGTTTTTATTAGCTTTATCGCTTCTTCTCAAACTTGTGTACAGCATCAAATCCCCACCTTCACGCAAGAGCACGGACCACTAATTTGATCGTATGGTATTCTTCTTCTAGCTCTTACCCCTTCAGAACTTTCATTAAAAATACTGAGTAAATCAGTCAACCGTCCAGAAACTTTATTTTTTTATCAATGAAGTTGAGCTTCTTACTTTTTGCGAAACTTTCTATCTCTTCTACATTGTAAGCGTTCAACCCTTCCATTTCACTGTTTGCTCAAATTCATATAATACTTATTATAACGCATCATTTGTGTGCATGTTAAACCAACCTTTGCATAAAGGGTGATTCAGTCACCTCATCACTATATTTCTTCTTAGCTCCGTAACTTTCCCCGCCGAAGTTTTACTTACGGTGGACTTAAAAGCTTAGGGTAATGAACTTATTCATCTCCCCATCTTTCGTTATATTAAAAAATATACATACTCAAATACGCAGCGCTTCCTCTGAGGAATTTTGAAATGGGATCGTTGAAAAGGAAGGAAAAGTCGTTTTCCTTCCTTTCTTCTGTTCTGTTTATTACTCTAACCTATGCGTATCAAGCCTGGACAAGTGATGTATATTATGATTATAAATATCAGTCCATTAAGTCTTACATGTACCATGAAAGTAGCATAAGGTAACAAAGGTTATCTGTTAGCAATGTATAACTGTTGCAACTATCATAACACGTAGAAATTAAGTCAATTGTCTTATGACGCATCTAGCATTTTGAGTATTAAATTATTTAATATACATACCACATCATAATTTTGATTACTTTTGAAAGAGGAAAATTGAATTGATTTGAAACTTGAAGGAGTTTTCTGTAATTCCTGCGAAAGATTCTTATTGAGGTATATTCTGTTCATATCTTATTAATGTAATATATTCTATGTACAAGGAAATATTATAAAAATTGATACTATTTGATTATATTCCTTGTCGACAGAGTTATTTTTTATATAATACTCGGTTACTCGCCGTATTATTTAGCTTTTCATATGGTAATGAGAGTTAAATTAATTTTTTTTACAAAGAACTGCACGGCAACTGTGGTATTGGCTAAATATTAGATTGTTTCACTAAGATATTTTATCAATTAATTAACCTTTTGGCTCTGAAAAGGAGCCTATGACTATTTCACGTGGGCTATGAGCCGAAATACTAATATTTACGATAATATTGCTTCAAATGTAAGGGATGCTGTCTAGGTCCGAGCGTGAATAAAATCGATTAAATTTAATACGCCATTTCTTCCGTAGTTTGATATTCAGCTCGACTGGACTCTAAACCAACACCTTCAGCAAAAACAAACCATCAGCTTTTAATGACCACTATATATATTTTATAAAGTTTTTGAAGCAGAACTACGTTGCAAGGAGAAGAGATGGAAGCGTCACAAGTGAAAAGACAGGTTTGAGAGGAAGAAAAGTACGATGTGGATAAGAGAGAAGTGGCGAAACCAATATACTTTTAAGGGCGATAGGAGAAAGGGGCAGGAGGCTAAAGTCAACAATAGCAATGGCCCAGCCTTGGGGTCTCATAATTTGACGAGTCGTATTAGGACGGAAAACAGATGGGATTCGACTCACCTATCGCTGCGCTTGTGCTTACATTGATTAGAAAACTTTCTCACTTTCCATTTTTAACCTTCTTCCCTAATTCAATGGAATTTTGAGAGTACCGTAGCTAATATCTTAAAAGCGTTCACCGACGACGTTCAGTCTTTTGTGAGATTTCAGTAGTCAAAATTAAACCGAAAACCGCAATTAATTACATTAATACTGTGTAATATTACATACTATTTATTTTCCGATCGTTAACAATGTCTAAGCGTCATTTTTAAGGTACATAAACCAGTTTTTTATGGTGTACATACCGGGAAAATGACTCTTTGGATGTTTCAAATCGATCGTAAAATAATAAAAGTGGAATTATATTAACCTTTTCTTAAAAATCGTTAGAATCGTGAACTTTCACAAGGTGATGCCTCACTGCAGCAATTTAATAAAACCATGAGCCGTGACTGAATAAACATAAGCGCCTTGAGGCGATACCGAATAAGCAAAGATGGACAATTTCCTCTTCTTTCTCCCCCATATATCACTTTAACAAGTGTTCCAAAAGGCACAGGCATCGCGGGAAGGGAATCCGAAGACTGGACAAGCATGTAAAAGTAGGACGGCCGGAGAATTTGTGAAGTAGTCCCTTCCCTCTATTTTTCGTCCGTAAGCGAAAACAAGGCATAAGCTTGCAGACGATAGGATTGTTGAACGGGGGAGGTTAAGGGTGGTTGGGTGGCTGGGTCTAAGGAAGGAGTAGGGTATAGAGAGAGGGAGAAAAAAAGAAACCTCGCGGCATTATAGATACGGAAACATTTCGAATGTGAGGGTTTTCTGTGTATAGAGAGGGCGCGTGGGTGAGGAACGGAAAGGTCAAGGAGTGAGGCGATGCGAGGGGGAAAGGAGATGGAAAGCGGAAGAGTTGCAAGGGGCTTTTTTTCGAGGGGAAAGGGGCGAGAAAGGGAGGAGGGATGTAAGGCTCCTTCTTGGGAGAAAAGTTGAGACCCCTGTGAAGTGGGGAAGTAAGGGTAAGAGAGGATAAAAGAAGAAAGAGAAAGGGTTGGATCAGGAGAAAGGGCTGAAGAAGCTGGAAAAGAAGGAATGGAATGAAGAACGCACGATGTTTAGTTGCGTAGATTGCGACATTATATATGCCCAAGATATCTCTAATTTGGGCTTCGGGATAAATCGCATTGCAATTTCATGCCATGCATAAAGTAAGCTCCCGTTAATCCAAAGTTAATCGTGCCTTCTGAAGGTCATAGGAGTGTTCTACGAGTGCTCTTAAACTTAATTCGGTTGAAGACAGGAAGGTATCTCTTATAAATCAAAGTCACTGCCGGGATGCTAACTCGGGCCCATAACAACGGATGCCACCACTCGACTCCTGTGCTTTTTTTAAATACGATATGCGATGATATTTAATGAGAATTGATATTACTAGTAGGTCAAATTTTGGGATAAGTGTGATGCGATGCATGCAAAGCAATATCCAGTTTAGTGTAAATTACACAATGATACAGAGTGCTATTCGTTACATACATTATCAACCCCCATACTGGCGATACAATTTGTATATCGCTAGTGCTTGTAGCAAAATCTACGACGCATCTAGCAGTATGCGATTCATAGGAAGATCCCTGGTACAGTAGGATTGATGAAGTGATATGATATATGCGATACATATGAAATATCACGTTTTTTGATGAAAACTACGCATCAAGAAATTCATAACGTTTATGTTTTTGAATATTGCAGTACATCACTCTTTGTGGAATTTGGTATTCATTATATGTGTTCTCGAATAGGTTGTATAGCAGGAAGGACGAGTAGTCTAAAGGGAGGCAGAGAGTCATGGGTGATCTGCGAAAGAGAAGGATTGGGAAGGAAAAGAAAAAAGAGAGGATGGGAAAGAAAATAAGAGACAGGAGAAGGACGATCAGTGAAAGAGAAAAGGCCGTTGGGATACAGAGAGTAGAGCTCGTGTGACGGAGAAAAATAGCAAGATGCAGAAAAGATTGGGAAGGGATTTTTTCGGTGGAGGAGGCAGGGATAGGCAGGCAGTTTGATTGATTATTCTAACCAAGTTTTTTCAACGTTGAAAGCCTATTCGGTGCCATGAATTGATGATCATGGCGGAGATGAAAACACACTAAAGAATACTTCCGGTTAAGCCGGGGGACGAGCCTAAGGACCCTGGGAGATAGAATCACCCCGAGGGTGAGTTGCAAAGTCAGGGAGAAGAAGGTTTGAATGGGTTTTGGCTGGCTGGTCGGTGAGTGGGGCCCAAAAAGGAGGTTTCTGTGGATTTATAGGAGATGACGGTGAAATATTGTGAATGGAAAGAGTTTTTGGGGATGAGAACAATGTGACGGAGGAAGAGTTGTCGTGTGGCATACAACTCAGCTTCGTTGAAAGAAAATTCCAATCGGATCATAAAATGTCCCAAGAATGGTAGACAAATAGTAAAACATTATTATAGAATTTTTTTCTTATTAATTTTCAACTATCAAACAACTAATGGTACGTCATACCATCAGGCATTATTCAGACAAATTGACAATGGCACTTCGACGTTAAATTTAACTCTTAGTCCAATCCCAAATCCTCTGCAACATCTTTGAATGACTGCTCAGTATTTTTCATTTAAATAAAGTTTAAGAGAGAGCTAAACACCCTGATTAAATTACAACGTATTATAAACAAACTATCAGTAAGAAAATATTAAAGATCCTAAAAAACAATGGAACATTTTTTTCACATTTTTTAATACAAATTTTAACTCAAAATTTTTTTTCATAGTGAAAAAAAACCATCTGACATAGCTATAAAACGGCCTGCTAATCCATAGAACGAGCTAAATTTAAATTATTCTTTCATGTTTTCATTGATGATGAAGAGTCAAATTCATGTTTTGTTTTTTTATTCAATTCCGCATATACATGAGTATTAAGGTCGAAAAATATCTTGCTTTTTGGTGTTCTTCGTGGCTCATTTCATTCTAAAATGTTGAATACTCTAGGAAATGTAGATGTTTTTAATGAAATTTCAGTTATAAATAAATTAATTGCAATGAAGAATTGCTCATTTTCAGTCCATGCGCATTTCATCGATATATTTTTAAAAGTGTATCACTAAATTGAACCCGCTGGAGCTTACATAAATACAATGTAAAATTATATTTCCTCCTCACCCTTACGGTGTATATACGAGGTGTGATCAAAAAGTAAGGTGACTTTTCAAATTTCGCGGGCAACATACATTCGATTTTCAATTTTTTTGTTTTGTTGTGTTTGTACACATGTCCCAAATATTTGTTTACAGTTTCAACAATATGACATATTTAGTCTGTTATTGACAGATACAAATGTTAGACGTATTTTGGTGTGCTCGGCGATTTTCTGCTATTAAAAAAAATTGATCAAAGCATTTGCATAAAAATTTGGTGTAAAAATGGAATTAAGTGCTCTAAAATACATGAAATGTTGACAGTGGAATATGGTGAGTCTGCTCTGAGTAAAATAAATGTTTATAAGTGGTACTAGCTCTTCCAAGATGCCAATGACGAACCTCGCTCTGGACACCCCAGCACGTCAACAACAGATGAAAACGTTGAAGCAGTGAACGATATTGTTTTGAAAAATCGCCGAATCACTATAAGCAAAGTTGCCTAGGATGTTGGCATATCGCTTGGCTCGTGCTATGCAATTATTTCGGATGTTTTGGGCATGAGACGTGTGTCAGCGGAGTTCGTTCCGAAACTGTTTAATTTTGACCAGAAGAACCGTCGCATGAGCATCGCTCAGAAGCTGTTGAATGACGTCAATGATGATCCTGATTTGCTCTAAAGGATCATAACTGGTGACAAATCATGGGTATATGGTTGTGACGTCGAAATCGAAGACCAATCGTCCAAATTTAAGTAACTCAGGAGAATCAAGATCGAAAAAAGCACGCCAAGTTCGATCAAATGTCAAGGTTTTGCTCATTGGTTTCCTCGATTACCGGGGAGTAGTGCATCAGGAGTTCTTACCTCAAGGTTATACGGTCAATTACGAGTATTACCTTGAAGTTATGCGCCGTTTGCGAGAAGCAATACGGAAAAAAAAATCCGGAATTGTGGAAAAACCGTTCATGGCTTTTGCATCACGATAATGCGCCCGCTCACTCATCGTTGCTTGTGGGAGATTTTTTGGCCAAAAACAACACCACAATCATGCCTCAGCCACCACATTCACCGGATTTGGCCCCCTGCGACTTTTTCCTGTTCCAAAAACTGAAGAGACCTATGAAAGGACGGAGATTTGCAGCGATTGAGGAGATAAAGACTGCATCTCTGGAAGAGCTCAAGGCTATACCAAAAAGTGCTTATCAGAATTGCTTCGAGGATTGGAAAAAGTGTTGGCAAAAGTGTATTATATCTGGGGGGGATTACTTTGAAGGGGACAACTTGAATATTGAAGAATAAATATTTTTTCTTAAAAATATAAAGTCACCTTACTTTTTGAACACACCTCGTATGCCATAAATCATTCCGGCAATTTGGCCGAGAGTTGTAGTTCACGAATGTGAAGACTACCTACAAATCACATTTCGCTAAATTGGCAGTACATATGGGAAAAACTGGCAGCTGAGGTTATTTTGCCATTATGGTTGGCGGATATGGGTATTCAACAATTGGGTTGGTAGGTTTTTTACTGTCTTTACCCAAACATTACAATCTCTGGACAATTTATTATTCTCTCTCTTGAATGGTTTGCAATTACGTTTGTGTAAATGTCCATATATTTTCTTTATATTCTATTTTCAATCACATTTTTTCTTCGTTTTCTCCTCCATCACTCTTATTTACTTGACCTCACCTTTAACATCTCCAATTTCACATTATCCACCTAATCAGTACAGCGGCCATGCACGGTAAATGTAATCTAAAGTTTGAATTATGAGAAAACTTTTCCTTTGGGTACACGTTTTTAGTTGTAAATCGCTAAATATAATGGCTTCAAGTCTCTTTGAACTGCTACGCAGGAAAGGAATTTCGTATATATTAAGCCAATTGTAAAATCGAAAATAACTCTTAGGTCTCTATTTTGAACTCTTCTCACATTGCTATGCAAAAATGGCTAACTTGTCCTCTTACACTTGGGGATTCAACCTCAGTAAATACAGAGCAGAGATATTCAAGTAGCAGTAACCTCGTCTCTTCTGTGATGAATGCAAAGCTGAACTTTTTCCAGCAACTTGCTCTATGCTCTCCCGCTCTGGTTAGCAGAAGTTTGGTGATGCTAGAAAGCTGCCTTTTTCTCGGATCTGGGCTTCGCAAATGAGGTTGAGCTTTGCGCCGAAGCTCCGGAATTGGATGAAGACAAGATAGAAACAACTGACTATATTCAGTCGCAAGGGAATTCTCTGTGCCGCGCGAATTGTTCCCCCTTGCCTTGGGGATTTCTAGTAAAATTGCTCTCCCCTTAATGCCGCGGAGCAAATGTGCCGCAGCCTTCGAGTGATGACAATGAATTATGCTTCTTCTAAGTAACTAAGTACCGTCTCTCCTCTTGAAAATTCAAGCGCTGGGTTAAATACTTAAATGTAAGCCACTAGTACTGGGCTTAATAGAGGTCAAAGTCATCAAATATAAAGTTGTCTTTACCTTTGTTAAGAAAGCACAAAGATAAGCAGTAAAAATCAATATAAAAAGTAGAATTTTCCGTCAACTTTCATTACACCAAGGAATGAGTTTATTGTTACAGAACTTAGTGAGTTTTAGCATGATTCTAAGCGCTAATCCAGCAGTAAATACTAGTATATGATATTATTCAGTTTCTTTTCACTTAAGGCCAATAAAAGGAAAATTACATTTTCCCTTTTCCTCTCTCTTCATTTATACTCTTACCTTATGATACCCAAGTTGTCATTAAATTTGACATATTTTGTATATCTCATCAGTGATGAAATGTCTTTGTCACTCATATATTTAACAATTACGTTTTCGTCAGTAAGCTGTAAAATATCCGTATTTATAGATAAAAATATCGAGTGGCAAACGGGTGCCATCCTTCTTACCTGCCGAGCTCTCTGTTGCTCGGGATCCATTTTAAATTCGTGTTATTAATGGTATACCAATGTGAAGTCGCGCCTTTAATTTTTTGTCAGATTCCAAACTAATTGTTTGTATGTATCCACCGGGATGCCTGATTCATGCTTGCTTATATATACAAATAAATCTCTTTGAGCGCACTTTTGTACAATATCAACATTCCCGACATTGAAACGTTCGATTAAGTAGAAACACAAAAATCTTTGCGTAAAGTGCATCAATATAATTTTTATATGGTATCTACCAGCTAGTTCAGACAAAATTGAACTTCTCCCAATCAAACACAACAAACTAAGATAAAGTGCAATTTATAAATTTTTCATCCAGACACGTTAATGAATTAAAAGATAAGATTGTAGGACAAGATTCGTCGGATTTATTATAGAAAATAATGGATTGTTTACATGAAGACTATGAGAAAAGAGTAAGACAAATGAATGATAAAAGAAAACAAATAAGAATGCATTACGTTTAGTTATTTAGCAATTCCATTCTCTAGTGAGAAGCGTGTTACTCATACTGATGATCAAGTATTCATAAAAATCAGTCGATCAAACAGTGTGTAGATAAAGAGTACATGTGGCATCACTTTTTGATGAATTCTGATATTCACCGCGAATGGAATTGTATTAGAAAGCACAAGATAGTTAAACCATGGTCGCTCATTAACGATATGGTAAGGTATTTAATGAAGGGTATACATTCGAGATGATTTTAACTTTTTGCCGGTGAGAATCCTGACACTACATTTAGTTCAAGTATTTGACTCGACCTCGGAATTGTAACTGTAAATTTAACAGTGCTATTATCATTTTGTGAAAGGTTCGATTTATATTTTCCGTGATTCCGTTTAACGCGGTGCGTATATCCTCGTCTTATATCGAATACGAACGTGTTATCTTCAGAGATTAATACTCTTCCGCGGAGAATTTTCGCACAAATCCACGCGGCCTTCTTCGCATTCATTCCGCGGTCGGAATAGGAAAGAGATTAAAAAGAAGGGAACGAAGAGTTTCAGAAGTCATTACGAGAAAAACATGGTGGTGTCCTGTGGGGGCGAACGGAGGCTTAGAAACGCATAAAAGCCGCGGTGTAAAAATGGGTGCGGTAGGATGGGTACAGGGCTGAAGGATGAGGAGGAGGGTGAAGGTTAGGGAGTGGCACATAATGCCTTTTTCAATCAACGTGAACGAGACTAAACAAAGGGGCAAAGAGGGAGACTGGGGAGTCTTGGGGAGGCCCGAGGTATGCGGGGAGGAGAAAAATGTGGTGGAAAGGGCTGAAGACTTAAGAGGTGGAGGGAAAGGATTGCGTTGGCTCGGGAAGGGTCACGGAGACTGCTTAGGAGGGGGGAGAGGGGGATGTAAAGGTGGGGAATATACTTGGGTAAAGGGAGGGAGAGACTTTGGAATGGGTAAAGCACGGAGTGGGACAGAAGTGGCAAGATTCCGAGAAGGTAGCAGAGGAGGGGGGATCTTTTTGAAGCAAAAGAAGTGAGAGAGAGACTTTTTGGGAGAATAAAAGGTCGTGAAGTTTTTTCGTAAGGGGGCTGGAGAAGAAGGGTGTGGGGTTTCTTTTATTTCACCCCCATCATCATCTTCCCCTTCTTCTTCCTCTGAGTGCATGATAAAGAGAAGGAAGAGAGAGAGCGAAAGAAGGAAGCGGGAGAGAGAAACTGTTTAAGAGTAGAGGTTGAGTGAAATCTTGCTCGCTCCTTGCTGGTTGGAGTGGAGAATTGGTGCGTATAGTTCAAAAAAACGTCTAAGGCACAAGTTTATCTAAACTTTGTTAAGTAGAGGCTTGTGCCAAATTATTTACCACGCGACAAAGAGTCGAACGATTTCTTCTTTGCAAGTGTGTAGGTGACCAATTTTTTCCTCAGATTTATTTTTGTCATGAGTGAAATGCATATACTGATATGAAATAAGGTAGAACCAGCATCATCTATGTCAAGGGATTGCTGGATAAAATGGCACATTTACTAAGTCAACAAGAATATATGTAGCACATTTTTGTAAAATTCATTTATAATAGGCTTAATATGCTCAGTTGTCTTGGATCTTTTACCCGGGTGTATATTTATCAGTAATACAAAGCGGATTCGTTCGCAGCCACCATGTAGATTTATTTGGATTTTTACATCGTGATAGGTAAATTTTTGGCGAGACCTCATCCTATCATACCAGCAATGAGGCTGATTAAACATTCTACTTGCTTTAAATGGTTGATCGCTAACGAACCGCTTTATTTCCCTTATGAAACCCTCTTACTATGAGGCTCCATGGTGATAGATGCCGTGTTAAATCAATAAAGTTATTCAGATAAGAGACAATGAAGTGTTGCTGCAGGAGAAAACCGCTTAAAAATGTTTTGGAATAGGCTTGAGATAAATAACTAATAGCAAACGTCATTGCAAAAATATTCTTTGTTCCTCATGTTTACGTTCCGTAGTTATATGTGTTAACTACAAAAAAACAAATTAGCGGTTCCTTTAGTGGTACTAAAGTTGTGAAACAAGGAGGAAACTACTCGTCCTTTTTGGTTGAAATTTAACAGGATTCCTCGCAATGAATTAAAACACGCTTAACAGTCATGATGGAGAAACAGTGTGGAATATAACGATGCAGACGGAATCTCTGGAAAACCTGTGCCGTGGTCCATGACCTTAAGAGGACATATTAAGTGAAGGCTTGCTCTTGGACGGTTAGAGAGAAGAGAGAGGGCAGGGAGGAAATTGGTGGTGCGAGTGGTCTGGAAGAAGAGGTTAGGCTAAGAGGGTTGATTAAGAGATGGACGGACGGACAAGCGAGGGGAGACAGGACAGTGGAAGAGAGGGGAGAGATAATGAGCGAGGGAAAGAGAGAGGACAAGAGAAGAGGAAATGGGCAGAAAATAAAAGGGATTAAAGCAGAGCGGTGGAGGAAAGGGTGAGTGGAAATGGAGCGGAAAGAATGGTCAGATTAGGACGGAGGGACCGCGTTCAATCTCTCTCGTCAAGGAGAACCTTGCGAAAGAGGAGATCCGTGTTTACAGTTGAAACCTAGGATTTCTCTTATCATTCATACCCTTTGCTTCATGATGGTGACGGCAAATTTGCAGGAAAAAAGTTTCCCGTGCGTCATCCGAGGAGTTAAATGAAATTGATAATTATCTGATGATGTCCTCACCAATTGTGATCCATATTTTTCTTCGGAAAATTATTCATTGAGATCATCTCATAATTATTTTTGTAGATTGCTTGCTGGGAAGGATACGTATTTAAGCAGCCAGCCGGGGAGAATGTACGCAACTGATCAGTCCATAGCTTCATTCTAATATCAGGTAATACTATCGAACTTTGTTCCTTATGACAACGCTTAACTTTAAATCTTGAAGGCGTCTTCAGACCGCAATAACGCAGTTCATTGGGATTATCATTCAATATTGGTTGTTAGAGCGTGATTCTTCCCATTTCACAATGTAGACTTGAGAGATTACGCGATACGTAAAAACTTCCTTCACAGCTGAAGAATTTTTTTGTGATTCTGAAAACATTTTGCTGGTGTGACCTTAATTAATAATAGAATTGTTAATAGAAATATTTGAAAAATGAATAAACAAAACTAAAAAATATTAAGGACATGTAGGTTTTAAAAATTCCTCATTTTTATGCTCTCCAAACGGCATACACGTATCACATTTAAAATTATCTGGCATTTTGTCAAATATCTCGGAAAATAGTGCAATAAGTGGATAATTTTTTGGTAAGGGTGAGATTTTTTTGTTCAAAATAAGATGAGACTAATTAAATATCGTAACAGGCGAAATGATATCTCTCATTGTAAATATATATCTTATAATGTCCTTATCTAATGCTGTTTTGGATGTTTTCATGTACTCATTTTCAGGCAATTTAAAGATCGATGAAATCACATCCTGGAGTAATCACCCTATGCTGTCACAACTTATTTCCTCTAATACATTAGTATGGTTCTGTAATAAGCAATTTATTATCATTACAAAAGATGAAAGACGTATTGGTTGAAATAATTCTTGTAACCAGACTATGTAACCGACGTTCAATGAAAATAGTTATCTTAAATGCCATAGGCACTATTCTGAGACCCTGAAAAATTTTCCACCAACCCAATTAAAAGACTTTATGATGTGGTCGGATGGGGGTTGTGATAGGACTATTAAATTGGGACTTCCAGTTTGCAGCACTAGAAAAATCAACATGATTTCTGAAGAAATATTGTTAGCATTTAGAAAAAGTTAGCAGTTAGAAAAAAATGAAGAAAAGCAATAGATGGATTGCTGATTTAAACTTAGTGCTAAAGCTTTGCTAAAAATCTCCCAAGGCTCAAAACAATCTCTAAAAAATAGATAGGACCATATTACCCCACACTACTACACAAATAATCGGGCCTCTGGATTAGATAATATTTAGAATACCGGTAGATTTACGATTTCATCCTGCTGAAAGTCTCCCTTGGCGTGGGAACCCGGATTTTTTTGCTCATGAGCAAAATCCTCAAATAATAACAAGATTTATGCCTAACTATTTCTGAAAATATTTCTCCTCTTTTTTTTATCCTTTAGGCCTCAAAGGGTATGGTGGATTTTGCAAGTAGGTTTCATATTTCACCTTACGAATCATGCTTTGACATTTCAACCTGCATAATGTACCCTCTACTTTTTTAAAAAGAATCTTCAAATGGAACTTAGTGTTTTTATCCATCTATGGAGCTTAAAATCCACCTTTTCTCAATCGAAAATCATCCCATAGTAAGGTAATTCGGGAAATAAGGAAAATTTTCGGTTTTATCGGAAATATTCCGCTCAACTCCGAGCCTGCAACAGTTTTAGGAAACCCTAGAAAAGACTCTCCTTAGCTGCTGGAGTGACCGTGTCGTTGGTCCTAGAGGACGGTGTTTTAACGGCCACCGCAACTTGGACGTTTTGTGGCCTTTCAAGTGGAAGAACAGTCGCAGTATGGCTTTCAACTCGTGGTGACCGACCCAGACGTACAACAAGAGTGTCCATCGAAGCGGGGTTGGAAGAGGTAGCGCGGTAGGTGACGATGGCACCATTGTAGCCGGCTCGTTAAAACCAACACAGCGGGGCCTCCACCACGGTGGCATGGTTCAATCTGTAGCATTTCACGCCCCTTCTCAACCCATCGCATAGCAGCGAATATCTTTGTTATTCACGTCAATGCGGTGGCGGGCGGCGACGGCGTGACCGCGTCATGAACTCCGTGAACATCCGCGGCCGACGATACGCGTGGAACGTTGAGGGGCAGGGGGAGCAAGGGGGCTTTATTATGACCTTACGTAGGCATGACGGTCATTTATCGAGCTTAATCGGCACGGAAAGCAGAAACGTGGCGGAAAACCACTGAGCGAACTCTATTATTACAAGCCGATGACCAGGGGGAAGCATCGGTCGGTCGGCGCTTGCTTGCGGGGAGCACCCGCTGTGGCGGAATGCTATGTGCATGACCAGCTGATCGGATGCTGCACGCACGATGGATTACCATGGAGCTGGTAACGAGGGCGTTTTGTGAGAGGAAGATGTATTAGTTAGCGTTGGATTGACTTTGTGCTCCAATCGCACAAAGAGAATATCGGCGTCAAGAGATTTACCGAGAAAAAATGAATATATAAAAATATCAGCTTACTGCTTTTCCATTGGCTTTCACTTTGATTGGAACATGTCAGAGTTTCACCTTTTGCGCTACAAAACGAGATGGTAATGATGCTGCCCAAGGTAAAATATGTTCAATTTAAGAAAGAATTTTATGTAACGAAAAATCTCCTTCATACTTGTTCTATTAAATACCATTGTTTGAACTATTGGGTAAAAAAGATTTCACTCGTAGGTCATTAGTCATAAACATTCTATTTGCTGTGCCATTATATTAAAAATTGGCGAAGTCATGGGATTTTTACTTTTAAAATCGATATACATACTCCTCTGTGCAAGATTGCTCGCACTCCGTTTGATACAAAGAATGTACATAGGAAAATTAACATGATAGATGATCTTTTTATGAAACATTTTTTAGAAGGTAAATTCAAGCCCCCTTTTGAAACATCACAGGTTTACTTTGTCATTAAACGATGAGAAAATATCGACAGCCGCAAGGTCTGCTTCATCACAAATTGTGGTCAAATCTTGGAGCAGATTCTAATGTCGATTACATGGAATATTTTTGTATTTAATGCAGGAAGGTCCAAGCTGGTGTTCAAAAGATCTTACATTCGGAAAAGTAGTGATGGCTTCAGAAGAAGTTTCGATTTTCCAAACAGGTCATAATACTACTAACACTTCCTTGCTTGATAATCTTTTTTGAAAACGATACTCAGGAAATTGGCCGATAATTTGACCTTGTCTAATTTCTAATTTTTATATTGGAGGCACAGTGGCCGGATGGTTGTCTTGCTTTAGATGTCACTCATTTGCAAACAAAACTGATATTAGCTTCTCCCTTGGAATAGTTCATATGGAATCCTAGCATCACCCATAAAAGAATTAGACAGTGGTCTAGTAAACATGAAACTAACTTGGGTGTTGAGTGAAGTTAGTGTCATCCCTCGAACATGTAAGACTACTCAACCTTATTAAAGCCAAGAGTTGGCATGCCCTGATAATCTTATTTTGACATTTTTGATTGACATGGCAAAAATAATTTTCCCGTAACCCGTTGGTTGAGCCCACGTGTCAAGATTTTACCTTAACTCTCCTCAGATTTCCGTGTCAAAACTCGAAGTGACTGAAAAAAAATCAATACGTCCATCTTCAAATGACAGGCAGTGGATTATGGATCCACCTCAAAATTTTCAAAAAAGATTTTAATTTATTCCGCGTGTCATAATTTGTCAACGTGCCAAATCTTATGCCACCCCTGTGTCGAGCGAGTCTGATAAAATTGCTAATGTTCTCAAAGTAAAGCGACACGTATAACGATGTAAAATTTGTTTCAGTGCTTAACAGTTTATTAGCAATCTTGATTGGATCTTAAAAATAATGAGAAAAGATACACCTTTATACTCCTCAGAGAGAAACATAATTACTATCCATTAAAGCTATTAATTTCACATTATAAATATGATAGTAAACGGGTAAAGATGAATTATAAACCATGAGAGTAAACTGCCGCATGATTTTTGCAGGCATGGGATCTATATCTTCACATGATTTCTTTACACATCTCAATTTACGTCCAAGAAGAATGTTCTCTTTCTTACCCTGCCCCACTTATGCAAAATCCTCCTCCTCTCATAGTCCACAGCAACCATTCGCCTCTCTTTACCTATTCCCAAAACTTACTCCATCTCCTCTAAATCTCCTCCGGAAGCTTTCACTCCTCATCCATAACCGCGAGTTATTCTTCATGAAGTATACGTGAAAATAAATAGTGCTCTCAAATAAAATTTATTCATAATTTTTTTAATAAAGCAATATACATGTACTCAGTCTTTTTTCTCAAATTGCATATCTTAACATTTTTATAATCCAGCATTTTTTGTTGGTTTTAGCTTTTGGTAGGCCATGCTAATATTCAAATCCGGCAAAAATAATTCCAACACCGTCAGAAAGTTTACTAAATTCGACGCCGATAGAAAAGTTAACGGAGATACGCACTTCCCGATCACATCTCTGAACTGTGACGCACATTGGCAAACTCGATGTTGCCTTAATCCCTGACACTCGCCGAAACACAAACCTGCCCCACTCCAGACTTGTCTTTTCCTCCCGGACCTCCTTGTTTCTAAAAGCCCATCTCTTCAACCGCTAGACAAACTATTTTGGAACGGCCGACTGCGGGCCTCGCACTATTGTTTCCCCGGCCGCGGAGACCTCTGCTGCACGATGCTCAGTCACTTCCCGTCCGCTCCTGCTCCATCCCCCCTCTCTTGATACCGGAACATAGCCCGCTGGTAAGACCCAAAACACTCAATCCTCCCTTTCCCGCAACTCCCCCATCCCCAAAACGTGAAACCCAATTACCACAGTCAGGTACACATTGAATGGTTGCTGGGGAGGGGAGGACGGGAGGGACATCCGGCCAGATTCCTATCCACTGCACATCGGTCGGGCCACCGCACTACAGATAAACTGCACAAGTCTCCCCAATTCGTATCCCGCGACACTCCTGAAAACACCGAACTCTACTCTCTGGTCGTCCCGTAACTGCTCAACCAGCGTGTTACGCGCTGCCGAAACGTTCTGCGGGGAGGGAAAGGGGTAAAGGGAGTATTTCTCTTTAAATTGTACTCGTGGCGTATCTCTATATCTATCCGTGTGTAGTCCACTTCCTCCCTACAGTACCCTTCCGCCTAATTTCCCGCTTCACCATCTCTGGTCGTGCCCTGAATCAATAGGACCTCCACATCTCCGGCCAGCCCACCAGCCAAAGTACGGATCCCGCCCCCACCAATCTATCCAGCAAGTTAGATTAAAAGTATTTTCCCCCAAGTTTAAATGGGATTAGTGCGAAGGCACGAAACTGGAGTTATGCATCGTCAAACTCATTGTTGAGTCCGTGCGTGATGATTTAAATTCTTCGCGGGATGTAAAATTGTGAAACAAGTTATTTTTGCATATTCTTCTTCCAAAATTAGATACTCGGAAGAAACAATCAATGTGATTGCTTGAGTTGTGAGTAGGGTGAAGAAAAACAATGGATCCAATATGAGTATGCTTGTGCGACCGAGGGAAAGTTATGCAAGAAAAGTTACGTTCATAACTTCTGACACTCGTCCTTCCTTTCTACTTTGCCAATCAAAGCTGATGCATGAACAGTCTCATGGCTTAATTCATCCCAAGTAACTCGAGTATTTCACTTAACATCGCTACCTTCTAGATTATATCATTTTTAGACACACTGTTTCATAAACATAAGTTTTTCTCATGATCTGATGCCACATGCGCAGAAGGGGGTGTAACTTTCAAATTAGCATTAAGTGGCATTTTGAAGCGTGCAAAATATTATTATTCTGAATTCAAAGTAAATTTCACATGCAGATATACTAACATGATTGAGCAAGCGGACTCTTACATTTTTAGTCTTCTAAAATAGATGTTGATAGTGGTTGCTGATATAGATACATATTTGTACTTGATGTGCTTGACCATTACGGATTCTTAACTACGAGAAATTTTAATACTTATAATGGATTTGAATCAGTTTTTATAAATCATAAGCATGAGTTTTTCCGGAAGGAGATAACAGGAATTGGACTTGCGTCTATGAACCTAAATCGTAATAAATTCTTGATTAATTGTGATTTTAAGCTGAAGATTCCGCTGCTGAGTTTTTTGAAAACTTCGCAGTACTAAGGATTGGGTTCTGTTCCTGGCATAGCGGAAATTGTTAAAAATCTAAATTCCGCTGCCTCTTTTGGTACTATAGGAAGAGCACTTAGAGTAAAGTACTACCCCCGTTGAATTGGACAAATGGCCCCCTATGCGCTTCTCACCGAGGCTGGCTTTGTCACCAATTACATTAGTGGGACATTCTATAAATTGTCCCTACTGCGGCAATCATCATGTTTGGCGGGACCACAAGCCTCATTCTCTTCAAAATTTGAAACGTTAGGCAGAATGGAGAGTAAAAAAATGAAAAAGGATGCCTGTTTAAAAATGCTTACGAATTCTACCAGCACTTAAGTTGTAGACGGTCGATAAAGACAAGAGGAGAAACACATATGATGCGCACAAATTTGTTTCTTTCTATGTTTGTTTTCATTCAAAGTATGTTAATTTTTCATCACCAATTTTACAAATTGCGAGCATATTAATTTAGGACAGAAAGGTGACCACTGAGGTTGATAATTGTTCAAAAATATAAAACAATTTTAAAATTATCCAACCAAACCAAAATTACATCAAATGTTCCTCGAATGTGAAATAACTCTCAACAAATTGAAGTAAAATTGAGATAGATAAAATATTCGTTTTCTGGAGTCCTCGTAAGACCTAGATTATTTCTGTGAAGTCTTAAGTTTTGCGCTTTTAACAGGCCTTTTACTAAGTTAAAAAACTTAAAACAGCCATTGTTAAATACACGTAGCGTATAAAAACTCTTTATTAATTTTCTGTGAACAGAATAGTATAAATAGATCAGTGCTCTGTAAGATAATATTCTAGTTGCCGAATATGCCATTTGTCACTGAAGCTTTTTTTAGGTACTAATTCTAATACTACAACCTAACCCTTCCAAATACAGGGACGCAGAAAAATTCAAACCTTTGCGCACTTGTAATAAAAAATTATCGGTAACCTTATCTTCGCTTATCTGTACGCTCTTGATTCTTTTTATCCTCCCGAGAGAAAAAAATATTTTCCGGTAATAATGCCAGGCATCTCACACACCCTTCACTTCATCCCCTATCCACCGCGCAGATTTCATTTCCTCCCTCTCCATTCATTCCTCCCCCTACGGGTACGCATAATTCTGCCAATATTATTTTGCATACCAACCGCCCACTCTCGTTTCATTCTTCCACCGCTGGAATTTTTTTATTCCGGTCCGCGACCGGGAACGTCACCCTCTTCGTCCGTCCCTCCTACATTTCATCTCCCCTTAAATTCTCCCCTATCCTCTCTCATCTACGCCTTTTCCCCGGGAATCCCCTTTCACCACGGTTCCCTCCCTTCTCGACTCATTGTTTGCTCCGCTAAATGCGCATCGCGGCCTTCCATTTGCATATTCCCTTTCGTCATTTCTTCTCATCCGTTTTTTGCTCATCTTCCACTACAGTCACTCTTCTCCTCCACACGTGTCTCCCTCGGTCCATTCCTAATGATTCATCACGTCTTTTTTTAATTTTCTAGCATATACCTCCTATTTCACACATTCCCATCAAAGGAAGTGAAGTAATATTGACCATATCATGCAGAAAGAATGCACTCAATGTTAAATTTAGTCATGTATACCCATAAAGACTGTTTTAGGTGGGAACAGTCAGGAATACTAATCATCGGAAGGGAACTCTAAATCAGATTAAACGTCAACTATTTCCTCCAACCTGCCCTTTCCTGGCATAAATCTTTTGCTTTTAAAAGGCAGTGAAGTAATATTGCCCATGTCATGCAGCACGAATGCTCTTAACATTGATTTAATGCATTTATACCCATAAATCCTTTCCAATTTTAGGTAGGCACAGTCAATAATGTTAATTATCAGCGTAGGACGTGAATATCTTATTGAAAGTCAACTATTTCCTCCAAACTGTTCTTTCCTGACATTCATCTTTCGCTTCTATAATTTGTGGTAGTACCACACACGCTTCCCTGTTTCTTAGACTCGTAAATGTCCTCTCTTCAGAATAATCTTCACCGCACTTACTTATGTGTTTCTCGGTCTGCTCCTTGCTGCTACACCATTCTCTCAATGTATCAAAAATCCGCCTGGTTATGAGACTCCGATTTATTCTCTCGGAATGGGCAAACCAACAAAGCACGGTCCTTCATACGTATAAATTACACGATATACTATACCCACTTGTTCATATTATCCAATCCATCCACAAAATCCACCTAACTTAGCATGCTTAAGAGAATTGGCATTACTTCGCACAGTTCAGTTAACATTTTTAAGGGGGAAATTGTTCTAATTACCATGTTTGAGTGGAGGCCCCTTTTATTTTGACAAGAATATTCTACAGTAAGCTCCTAACAAGAGCAAGTTAGCGAGTTGGCAAGTATTTTTCTTCTCTTGTTCCGCCTATATACTCTATTCTACGGATACTTAATAATATCCTATCCAGCTTAAAATATTCTTGCAAAACCTGTGTATTAATGCAGTCCCATTCAAGCCGTGTCTGAGGTTCGTGTTCGGGGGGAAGCATTGATACTGCGTGTACCACATATATGACCTCAGGTTGCTGATTTAAATTTTTTCAATTTCATTATCAATACATTTTAATAAAAGTTCTAATATTACTTTTAAAGGGATAGATAACATTGGTGAAAGAAATTTTTACTACGGTAATGTGCCTGAAAAGTTTGTATGGAAAACCTTTATCTGAGATTCAAGAAGAGCAGGAGCAAAAACGAACGCAAAGAAATTCGGAAAACTAGAAAAAAGTAGGATGGTAAAACTCAATAATTGAAGTAGTGCAGAAATATGCAGACGTGAAATACATAAGAAAAACTAAAACCTCTTATTCGGATCGAGGAAAGAGCAGGTAGAAATACATAACCCTCGAGATAGGTGTGATTAGATAGGAAGAGTAAAATAACGCAAAAAAATCTGTAGATAAAAATCAAAATATAAAAAATGAATGTTAAATGACAGTTTAAGTCATTTTACATACTTTGATTTGCTTCTAAACAAACCTATTATTTCAAAGTCCACATAAGTCCATAATGGTTAAGTATAGATTCATGAATTCCAAGAATCATATTTTATGGATGATTATTACGAAATTTCGATAAAAATTACGCTTTCATTCCGTTGAAACCATTCAGGAACCTCTCCTTTTTTACCCGTGATTCCTCTTTTTTATTAAATAAATATTTTTTTATCCCCCATTCCAACTGCTGTTGCTACGTTTGTGAAGAGAACACATCTGTATTACATTTGGTGCCACAATATAAATTAAGTCGCGTGATCATTCACTTATTTCCTGTTATTTGTAACAGGAAATTTAAGTTTCAAATTCAAAATTGAAGTTTCCTGTTATTTGTAATTATTTAAACTTGAACATTCTATTTACTAGACACTTTTATCCAAATTTTCGCCTTTCTTATTTAATAAATTCATTCCACCGTTGGTTACTCACAAACTTGCCCTGATTGCCATTCAGGACTGTAAATTAAAATCCTTTCTTTATGAATTATCTACAGGTCATGCATACACGTGCATATGAAAGGCCTTTCTCGCGTGCTGAGAGCAACACGCTTCATATAATGAGACTACGAGTGATAATTAATCATCGGGCCTTTAAAAGGGACGCAAGACTGAATTATTCTCAAATATATATCTTGTGAAGTAGGTATTCAGTATACAAGGAGAGGCTAATTAACACTTGTGTAAACACATATTCCGTTCCATATTTATATGCCTAATTTATATATTTTTTACTTATGTTTAGCAAATTTCTTATTTGGCTTAAAGAAAAATCAAAGTCTAATCCTAGATGCACGGTGATTTTTCATGGGAGTCAATAATTTCAGCATGAGTATTTTAACATTTTTCCAAATGTTATCAGTTTTTTAGTGATATTTCATTACGAAATCATTCCTTGATATAACACTGCAAATTATTTTCAATCCACTCGGTAACAAGTGATAAATTATTACAAATATTTATACTTTATTAAAATAAACTGAACAGAAAGTGAAGTACACTTTTCTTCTTGAATAGATAAAAAAATTCTAAAATAGTTACCCAGCGTCAGTAACGCTGCATCCTGGAAACCATAAGTTTCCAAACTTACTTTCGGGGCGGTATATGTATTTCTCTTGAGAAACATGTCTCAAAACAAATTCAACCATTAGAGTACAAAAATACACTGTCGTTGATAATTGTGGCCTCGCTGAAATAAAGTGTGTACACGAACTTTCGTCTAGATTATAAAACATACATGTATTTAGAAATTATCCATGAAAAGCGTGGAATAAGTTTCATAACTCTTTTTTTTAAAGCAAGGGGTTCACATTCTCGGAGTGAATCTATTGAATAGCTTGGTGATTCTGCCACTGACTAGCCAGCAGTGATTGTAATTTTGCCTATTATAGCGTCTCTAGCGATCCCAAGTTAGCTCGTAGAGTTAGTCTTATGAACAGAATGAAAAACTATTATAAGTGTATTAGTCTCTTCAAAATTTATAGATATAAGTATAAAAATATTTTTTAGATAAGGATTGTCTTCGTTTATATTTATTCATTATCAGAACAAAGGTTTTGTCGTCTTTTGAAGCCATATCGTAAATGTATTTATTTCTTTTGCCTTGTATTTCAAATAAGCTACAGAAAACATCGATTCTGCCAATTTTAAGTTGTTTACGCTAGTCATGATATTTCATTTCATTCGCATGGTCCATTTTCAGTGGTTCAGTTCCAAAAAAACGTTATAAATGCGTTGGATAGTTTAAAAGCCTGTGCTCTGGAGAAATTTCATTGATGCTCTACATGGGTCACCAGAGTAAACACGAACATTTTTAGGTGCAATCACAAAATGTACTGTTTAGAGGAAGTTGGAGCTTTTTCGGGCCAATAACATTTATAAAAACGCCTAAGCACAGGTGAATGATTTCTATCATCAATAAATATGGCCCTAAAATGACAATTGCGGAATATATCGATAAATACATTAGAAATAAATCAATGTAGGTTAGAGAACGCAGAGTATCCTACAAAGCTTTGCGGGTATTTTTAAACCATTCGTTTGATACTTATCCACATGCGACGGCCACGGAAAAGCGGAACAGGTACGGCTTTATATATATATATGTCTAAATAAAAAGTAGGTTCCCTCCATCAAAAGACTACTTAAGTAATTACGCCTTCCTTTCAGCAGTTTTGGTGCAGGTCTCTTAAAAAAAGAGGGAGAGATTCGTGAGAAGGAGCAATTCTTGCGAATCAGAGACGGCGCCTCACTCTAAGAGCTGTATAAGAGTGGGGAGGTGGAGGTTGGGAGGAGAGTAAAGAATGGTTGGATAGACGTATAAGAGGAGAGAGAGGTGGGGATTGTAAGAGACCAGGGGAAGGGTTGGACGTATGTGTGTGTGTGAGGGCTAAAAAAAGGAAGCGGATGGATTGGGGTAGGGTCGACGATGGTGGTCGGAGAGGAAGAAGGAGTGTGGCAGGGTTTCATTCGGGTTGGGGAGGAGAAAACTTGCGAGGAGGCAACAGAATGAGGCTGACGGAGTCAAGTGCGGGTTTGAGAGAGAGTTTAGGGGACGAAAAGGAGAATAAAAGGGCAGGAACTGGATAAGGGATCGCCGTAGATGAGACTGGAAGAAGGGGGGAAGAGTTCACAATCGGGAAGTAAAGGTTGGTCACTATTGAAAAGTTCACATCGGGAAAAAGGCCAAAAGAGTGTTCAAGACAACAAAATGACGTGTTACACGAATATGCAGCTCTTTCTAAGTTCAAAATAAGGGTAGTGCCGTATCACTAATTTATCACTTCGCATCTATATTCACAGTGAGATATGATCTACTTTTTGGTTGGTATAACTCGGATCATTATTCCAAATAGTTTAGGCAAAGAATGACGTAGTGAGGTAAGGACCATTAATCTGAAGTACATTTATTATTTAAGTGTATTGAAGCTAAAAGTATAAGTTAGTTTGTTGTCACGTTACTGTCATAAATTTTGTTTACACTTTACTAGTGATGCCAAGTGTCCCTTGCAACGGGTAACATTGCGTTTCGTTTTAATCCGCTATGATATTTATTGAATATATGCAGCGATACATTAGTAGCTGTTGAGCTGTTGACGCATCCAGGATTTCATTTTATGGAACCCTTTGAAGTGCTGTATGCTGTAGTAGATAGCGTAAATTAGGAATATGGGAGAATGATTAATAATATAGGGCATATTCCTCAATATAATGAAAAAGTACTTTCAAATGTGTAAAGGTTCCAATCTTACCCATAGAGGGCAAAAAAGTATATTAAAGATGCAAACTTCTTCCATACGGCGCTTCTACATTTTACCTAGCGAGTCTACCCTTTACAACGTGGCGGAGAGTGATCACACGCCAGCATTTTCGTGTTATAAGTTGTTAATTAAAAATAATATTCGGTTATGCAAGGATTACTTTTCTCTACCTTAGTCTACGGGCATTTTATCTTGGTTCTGCAACATTGCTTTGCTTAAGGAAAACTGAACATTTGAACCTAACAGTTCCAGTGCCATATCCCATATTGTGAGAAGTACAGTACCACTGGTGCATTGACATAGCCAAGGCAAGCCAAGCATTAGTGCTCCCTTGTTGCTCCCTAGCGCATTTTTTGCTTATAATCTAGTTCTCTCGCTTCGTATAATGATCCATTATTAATTAATTTCACAGATTTACTAACAATAATTTAATAGTACGCTGTAGCAATAATGATCATTCCTCTTCGCGCTTCATCTCCACGAAAGAAGTATAATATGACACAAATCTAGCGATTAATAAATACTGAAGTTTCTCCTAAAATATCTTTTATGGTCAGAAATGCTTGCGGAACAAATAGTATTTTTGTTAGTATTTTCCACATAAGTCCAATGTGATTGACTTATTTTTCAGCATGAAATAATTGGTGAACCATAATAATCAAGTAACAGCTACGTGAAAAAACATTGAATGATGTGATTCTAGTGGTGACAAAATAAGCCATACTTTTTTTAAGCTATGTTTAAAGAATTTCGAGCTTAAGGCAACAGTTTTTTCTCTTTTGCTTGAATTTTTTTCCAACCATGCATTAGTTCAAACAATCAAAAATCAACAAAGCACTTTAATATATTATTTTGCTTTGTATCAGAATATATTTATCAGAGCTGAAGAGTTTTCTTAAATAGACCTCTAAAAGCGTATTTATTTGTATAGAATTGCACTCTACTCGAAGAGTTTATTTACCTGGAAAATTTTCAAACCGAGCCTGAAAAAATTTTATCTTTTTCCTTGATAGATTTCAGTGATTCCTTTGCAGCAAATAATTTTCAAGATGAATATTAACATTTTACAGTGAATGAAAATACGGTAATATTTTTATGCAAGTATATAAAAACGTTATCTATGCATGCTCTGATATGGTTTTATAAGAAACTCTGTTCCAAAACATCAAAATTCATTTCCCTACTGTGGTCCAGATAATATGCATTTGAAATTTCAAATAAGGTTAATGGCTAATGTAGTAAGATGGCATGTTCTGTGTCATTAACTTTCATTTCGTAGAATGATTCAAAACATAAATAAATGCCTTTTTAAAACTTCAGCGACATCCTCACATGTTACTCCTCCCATATACCAAAATATCATTGAGCGAGATTCGTGAACAGAATGACAAGATAAGTGAGCATGAGCATACAATGCCATTCTACTTCACCTGCCGAGAAATCGTCCTTGACGACAAATGTGGAACAAAAAGCCTGCCAGCATGTTATCCTGGATTCCAGCTTGGAAAAAATTCGTGCTCAGAGAGTAACGATGGGAAAAATGGATGGTAAGAAGAGGCCCCTTAGAAATGTTTAGCTGCTCTCAGAAGTGAATTGAGGCAAAAATGTCGAAGCGGGTGACCTTTTCTTGCGATGGTTTTTCTTGAAACGCGGGCATAAAGTAGTGAGAGGAATTGGTGCAAGAGGCAAAGAAGGCTGTTGAGGAACAGGTGGAGTCAGCAAGAGAAGGGTGTAATGGACTTTGGTGGATTGTCGTGCAGAAATAGGGGAGAAACTGTTTTTAGGACATCTAGAGCGTTATTGAAGGAGGAGATGACAAGGCAGACAAAAGGAGTTCCATAAAAGCGCCCAAGGTTTTTCGTAGATTATATACTGACGAAATGCATGCAAAATGAGTGTGTTTCTTGAAAAGCTTCGGCCGTATTCCTGGGACTGGAAACTTTATTTTTCCTCACGACAATGATTACTTGAGTAGAAGGTTCCCTTTTTAGAATTGAGGGTTAGACATGACAGCTCCAAGCATGAGAATTCTACCTTCAGTTGAACGGTTTTATTTACAGCATCTCTATTGAAAATTACGGAAAATGTACCAGAGCCTAAGGCTTAGTATCTATTAATAACTAAATATATGTTTAAAAATACATCGTGATTTAAAATTTTAATAATGCCATTTGGACTCGTTAATTTTATTTGAGCTAGGTGCGTCCTCATTTAACATTAAACCAAATCTCAAGCAAATTCACTCTGATTCAATTTGAGGGAGATTTTCATGTTGAAGTTGTACTTCAGCAACACTACAGTGTTCAGTACTTTCACTTATACTTTTATTAATCATTTAAAACATTTCTTTATACCATTGGTGGCCTTATTCCCAAAATTTACTCGTTAAGTAAACAAAGAGCTTCAAATTATGCAGAATTTCAAACACTTCTTCTTCTATTGTGATATTTCATTTGACTTGAATTTTGATTCGTTTTCTATCGAGAGAAAAACTATTATGTGAGACTATGGGGTATAATTATTCATTTTTAAGAAGTATTTTGTTGATTTGTATGGGTGCATAAATAAAAAAATGCTTCCCTCCAAATATTATTCCTGATTATGAATAATGACACAGGACTCAATATTTGCACAAATAACATTCAAAATCAATAAAAATGCTTTCCAATGTAGACTATATGAATAGTGTATAACGAAAAATTCTTTATCTTGTAGGTCTGGCAGGAAATTACTTTCACAAAACATAAATCTGAGATAGAAATTTGTTCCCCGCTAGATGATGACAAATTAATAATGAAAACACAATTAAATCCACCAAAATTATTCATTCTAAATAATGCATGATGAATAAAAATGAAATTCGAGAAAAGGCAACACTTGAGGTAAATCAAAGTTTATGTTGCATCATCTATTCAGGGATTATTACCTTTTAGAGATACTACGGTGAAATACGAGAAGAAGACTTTCGTGCTTATTAAGGCTGATCTTTTTTTTCGAGAATGAATCAGTAGCTCTCCAAATGTTCAGTCACTGATATAAAGCCGAATGAATGAATAGTAAGTATGCTGAGAGGAAGAGAATAAACTTAAGCTCTCTTGGAGGAAGCTGGAAAGGATTCGGAAAGAGAATTCCGGACCAGGAGGAATTAACAAGCGAAGTCTGTAAAAGTTGCGGGTGTTGTGGAAATGGGGGTAAGAAAGAAAAAAAAGCTGTAAGGCCGACAATAGGCTGGAAAAAGTTGTTGAATGGGGAATATGCAAAAGAGAAAAAATAACAAAAAAGCCTTAAAAGTCGCACGAACTGCGGCAGGAAAAGAAACTACCGCCTGACTGGAGAAGAGAAGGCACGCACGCTCTAGCTCGTAGCAAATGAACAGCGACATCTTTCTGAAAATCGGTAGCATTAGGGCGGATGGTTAGTTGCCGTATTCCTTAGAAGACATGAGACCACTCTGCGTCTACAATTTTTGCTCAACGAAAATTAATATTTTTGGAAATATTTTTTATGAACCTTTTTCATAAATTCAATCTTTTCGAGCCACAACTTTCACGAGGTAACTCAATCAGTGACTTAAGTAGTTCACAGTCCTCTGCTGATAAATTTGCGAGAGGTGTATAAGTAACCCTTGGGTTTGAACTCCTAGATAAGTGAGGCTGAGAGAAATGACTTTAATTATAATTAGAGCGGCTTTTGGTATAAATATTTGGGAACATAGATTATAAATAAATAGAAAGATGCTTATTACATTGTAACATACGAACATACATACCAATCACGTCGTTTCCTTCCGGGGTAGGCAGAGTCACTAAGTTTCACTCATAAGTATATATTTGTACACCTAACTCTGCTTCAATAACTTCCTCCATCTAGACCTATCCTTGCAAACCTCTATTACATCTGTGACCCAGTGTGTCAATACACCGCATATACCTCCTAGTGGTGGGTCGCGGGCAACGGTATGCTGGCTCTCAAGGTAGTCCTTTTAGAAGGGATCCTAGCCCGTTTAGAATAGCGAAAGCGGGCCTAGGGTATTACTATGCTTTGGTTTCTCTTGTGGCATACTGGCGAAAATGTGTAAACACTGACCGGTAGAGCGCCATAACCGTTAGCAGAGAAAGCTGCACGTGGTGCGGGTATTGCGAAGGCTGGTAACCTTGCATACTCTGTTACAACTTACTCCTAAGAGTCACGAAGTAGCCTCGGGCAGCCGAAGCCACGATGGGCGGCGGAAGCTGAATAAGGTATTACATTGTAACAATTGGGAAATTATGTGTCAGATGATAGTCAGTGCCTGATCTGGTTAAGGGTATTTAAATTGAATGTTTATAAAATTTAAAAAGCAACAAATGACTTTCTACTCTAAAAATACTAAACTGATCTTTGAAAATGTACATATAAAAACCATATTGCTACATTAAAGTATCACTGAACTTAAGTAAAATTATTTTGAGCTATGAGGGAGGTCTCAAAATTTATTCAGGTAGCGTATTTCTATAATTGCAATAAACTGTGACTAGAATTGGATATTTCCATGCATCAATGTTTCTACTTCAAATAAGAGCGTTGTTGATTGGTGATCCTTACAATAATGCGGAGGTTTTTCTATGTTTTCAACACTTAATATATTTAACACATCCATCACGCTTTCCACTTCAACATAGCTTCCGTACGATGAACTACATAACTGTACGTTAGGCTATCTACGTACGTAACATACGATTTAAGAACAAAATAAGCTTAATGCTTCTTAATCTGGTATTTTTGGTCGCGTTTAAATAGGATGATGATTTTTTTGGAAATTCTGACTGAAAACTTGAAAGGAATTCAGATCGTCCAGTTCCCTAATAACGTTAACTGGGCTAAAATTTGAGGGTAAACCAGTAGTACCACACTGAATGCGGAAATTTCACCTGCATTTGCGCCTCGCAAATCCCTACCTCCGCTGAGCTCTGACACTCACTCATGAGGTCAAGGAGGAATGCGTCAAGCATCTCAAACCAAACTAGGTTACTCGGGAGGCGAGTGCGAAAGATGGCGACGACGAAAGGAAGAAGAGGCTTTAAGAGGAGTGCGCAGCGTGATGGGTGAAGTTTGAGAAAGTACTCAACGGTTCTTTATTTTGCACGAGAAGGAAAGCGAAAGGAGAAGATTATAAAAAAGAATACGGCAACGGGTATAAAATGTAGGTCACATCCAAAGAAATATAGGTTAGCCTATAAACGCATCCCTATTAGTGTAGATGATCAAAAAATGATAATTTTGACGCAGCGGTTGCAGGAGGAAGCGATTGTAATTTCTTTCTTTCAAAGAAACTTGGCTTGACTTCTAAAACCGTAACGTTCGATTCATATAAATGAACGGAAATCGGATCGGAAATTAGCTGGACACGATATAAAGATGTTAATTAGTATTAGATAAGAAAGGAAACGGAGTAGGATAATTCAAATCCGTATTCTATATCTAATGGTCTTCTTCTTCAATGACCTACACTTCAAGGTGGCTAAAAGTACTATAATATGTCATGTGTTTCTTTGATATCAATGTATATTTTGCAATTTCATCTTGAGATGGGAAGTCAAATCACCTTAATTATTGGTTTTAAGTCGGGTAAAATGTCTTTGTTTCTAAAGTGTTCTCCATACTGCCACTGAATGACATTCTAACGTCCGAGTTATTCGCTTGTTTAAGTAAAAGTCAGCACTGCTTATTCATTGAAATTTTTATCTGTATTTGGGAAAGTATAAGAAGAGTGAGAAAAAAATAGTGATACGAGAATTCCGAATGAGAATAGCTCAAAATGTATTAACTCCGATACTTAATCATCGTATAGTTCATTTGTAGGACATCATTATACATCGCGTATTCATTGCGTTTTTAAGTATTCTTGCCATCAAAATTAGGATTCGTTGATAGTATTTTTTCTAAAAGATGTTACTGTCTGTTGCCATTTAATTGTGAAATAAAACCGACATGCAGAAGAACCTTTGCGTTTGCTTACTAACCTTGCAATCACCATTCAATTCCTTGCGTGAAATACCTTGGTATATAGTGATAAAAATGCAATCACGAGTATACGCACAGCCAAAAGTGAAATCATTCATCCTAATCACGGCTAACCACATTAATCATAAACTTGTACGTATCAACGGAGCATGTTTCGTTGGTTTGGTCTTTTCGGGAGAGTGGCAGTGAGCTGAATTACATAGTAGATTTAGGGAAGAGGTCTTGAGATTATGAGACAGAGAGGTATCATGTCAGGTCAAGTTATGACAGTATGCAGTGGAGGATATTCTTTAGAGAAGGGATATTGGGAGTAATATTTCGGCAGAGATTTTATAAAGGAATGCACGAATGTAACTAAAACAGATTTCCCTGCGAGGATAGAACAGTTAAATGGAAATTAATAAATCAAAGTCAGTTTTTCCGGCCTATCACCAAAAGTTACATTTTTTTACTTTACCTCTTCCGAAAAGGAACAACTCGAAGATAATTTATGTTATTATGATACTATGAGAGAAAACGATACCTTATTTCCTATTTCTCGAAACGTATCTTAAAATCCATTTGATTTGCATTTTAATTCAAGACCATACACTAGGGGTACTTTTATATTCGACATTTTACGGAACACAAGGTTCGCAATATATCCTGCTAAATATGGATAACGGGAATCGCACTATACTTGGACTAATGTAACGTACTCGGTCATTCTTCGTGATTCTCTACCACACGAGAATCTTTTTCGGGGTCGCATCAAAGTGCAGCCGAACTTAGCCGCCTCAGCGAAAAGTAGAAAGTTTTAACGGGTAGGCATGGGAGAGAAGTGGCCAAAGAATGAAGAGGGATTGGTTCTCGGCAGTACGGGAGGGAGGGAGAAGAAGAAATAAAACCCTTCCCATTTCTCGAAACGCATTGAAGTCTCCTCAAGCGAGCAACGAAAGGGATTCCAAGATGGGAGTGGGAGGGCGAGGTATAAAGAACAGGGAGGAAGAAGCAAAAGATCTTTTCTGGCAGAGAGAGAGAGAAGAGAACTTAAGGGCGGCGGGCCGGAGGAATTGGAGAGTTGGACCGCGATAAAGGAGGAGAGGACGAACGATTTGGAAGGTGCTGCCACCTCGGCAGTCCTTGCCATTAATCTGGAACACTTCGCGCCGGGGAAGCTACGGGGAAGAGCGTAGTGTGAGAGAATTGTCGGGTTGAGGTGGGAGGAAGAGGTTCTTGGGGAGTTTGAGTGAGGGAGAGTGGGCCATAAAGGACGGGGTGTCGCGAAAGGGGGACAAAGTGGAAACGGGCGGTTGGTTGGGCAAAGAGATGGGTGCGAGGGAAATGGAGAGAGGGAAGTGGGAATAAAGGAGAGGAGAAGTGGAGAAAAGGAGGGGGTTGGTGGTTAATTTAGGTTAGAAGGAAGGTGGAAATGTAATGGGCTTCAGGCTGCCCAAAAATGTGAAGGAAGTAAGAGGTCGTTCTAAGGATTATACTGGCTTCCCATCCCTAGGTTCTGGGCTAGAATCCCGGCAGTGGAGTTTGGTTTTTTGGTTAACCTCTTCTTAAGCAGTATCTATGCCCGGGCTCCAAAGCTCGCATCATACATCAACCTATTTCCCGGTAAGCCGAGAAACCTGAAGAGTTCAATAATTTTTCTTCTTTGAGAAACACTCATTTACTCCTTTCGATAGAATGGTTTTCTTATAACAGTTACTTTTTTTTTTACAAAAATCTATATTTAATTCCCGTTTTCGAGAAGCTTTGTAGGACTTTGTGGAGGGAAATTTCTGAAATAAGACATATAATCCATTCGAGGTAATGTTCAGCCTTTCAGATACGCAGACACTCAACTACTATTGATGGAGCTTTCGTAATATGACCACAGTGAGCAAAATAGTTCACTTCTCGCTGTGTGTGATCAAAATATGAAAAACAAAAAATCGCTTATATGGTGCGTGTCACCGCCCTCTCCATTTTGTCACGTCTGTTCATTTTTAAATGATAAGCCAAGTCAAGCGTTCGGCTTAATTCGGCTTAATCAACGTGCTTCGCAAGAACGCCTGCAGGCATATTTTCAAACTGACCGCCCGGAAAAATAGCTGCTTATTACTAGCTTCATAATTGAGGCCGTTTTTCTACATGATGGTTCCTTAATTTCACTATTACACACTGTTAAAATTTGAAATCACTAAGTTTGAAAATGTCCAAAATAATTTAAAATTTACCTAGAACGCTCAAGAGGTGTCAAATTGATTCCATCATACAGATGGCTTGAATGAAGGTGATTGCTACTCCTGAGAGCCATAGATTGCACTTGTCGAGGAGGGGTATTGTCCGTGTATTTTTATAATTTCGAGGATGCTACACTTCATTCTAACTTCCTCAGCCTTTTCCTCCTCCTCTGTCCGCCTTCGTTGAGGATCGCAGTTGTTAGGGGAAAACACTGATTGGGGAAAAAGTAGGAGGGGAGGAAATCTGATTATTAAGAAAAATACAGTCGGTCTGTCAAACATAGACACAAGCTTCTCTAAATCTTTCAGAGTTCAAAAGGCCAATTGCTCCCTTTGGAGTAACTCATATTTGTATTCTGACGATGGCACGAAGGAAACTGTTGGCAATCAAGGAAGCAGTTTAGTCAATCCAGCTTGCTTTATAGATGTAATCAATATTGCTTGTCTTTAATGGCTGGTAAAAGTATAATATAACGCAGAAAAAGACTACGGTGTATACAAAACTCTTCAAGTGAAATTTGATTGCTTTATCGTTGGGAAAGATAGCTTTCTCATCGGCGGAGTTGAAAAGATGCCCCTCGGGCATTCTATGGGGTGATAATGCTAGAGCGTTTTACTGTTAAACTATGATTGAACCGGCTAACAAGTTCATATAATAAGTGTGCCCATTCATGTTTTATAGTAATATTACAGTAAGGAGTAGAAAAAAGTCAGTGACGAAATATACCAAAAGATTTCCACTGAATACGCTCCAAAAAATTTCAAACTTACTATAATCAGGTAGTCAAGAGAAGGTTAAAATTGCTAAAAATATATATAAACGCTCTGACACAAAGAGAACAATGCCTTTTGCTCAAAACCTGAGTTTTTTGGTCTCAAACTTTGGTATGGAGCGAACTGTAATTAGTTTACAATTTGGACCTGCTTCAGAACACTGTATCCAAACATACGATCCGTTTTCTAACCTGCCGACCAGTTAAGGAAGGCCGGCCAGGAAAGTTAAGTTTCTCGCTATTCTGTAGAGATTTGCACAGGCAGGAATTTACAATATAAACCATATTTTTAGCGTCATGTAGAACGGACGGTTCTTGAATTTGGATTTTAATCCGTGAAATCATCGACTGACAATATTAATAAAATAGTCACCAAGAGAATTAATATTCTTAGTATAATTAGAAGCCTACTTTTTTAAAGAATGTATTAAAATAAATCATCAAGCGTGATCCTAATATCGAGATCGCTAGTAAATCGTAGGGTTATACATTTAAAAAAATCTAAATGCAAATTTAACAACTTTGTTCCTGTGTCTGTTCCGAGAGACGCACGCTCGAGACCAAGTGACGGGGAAATTATTGCTTACTGGCCAAACAACTTTTGCTCGCAACCAATATTCGATTGCACCACTGAGATGCAGCAGTCTCAGCAGAAGGCACTGATAGCGCAGATCAAGAAGATCGCGCCAAGGTGTCAACAGCCACAGCTCCGAGCCGGAGTGAAGTTCTCGAAATCGGCCGGGATACTACGATGTAGAAGGCAACGGGAAACTACTGCATTAGCCTCCCTAGGAGATGCAGCCGTACATATCACATGATGGCATTCCTCCCGGTAAAATATTCCGGAGGCCAAATATTCCCCCAATCAAATCTCTGGTTGGGGGCTACTGGTATGGGTACAAAAGTCAGAAATGACTAGGAGTTTGAATATAATATCAAAAATCCCGACTCCTTAGGGAGATACATGCGCACGTGCTTAAAACGATTTCTATACATCATGTTAAACAAATCTTTAGACTACTCCAAGACTAGATACTTTCTTCTAACTCCTATGTTAAATAAAAAGATACCGAAGAAAGAGGACGAAAGGGCGGCGCAATTTTTTCGGAGGACGAATCATGAGGAATGAAAAACGTTTTTGAATGAACGAGGAATGAAGTATGAGGAAGGGGTGAGTAGGCCGTTTGAAGGAGGAGGAGGACCTCCTTGCATTGGGGTCGAGCCTGGAGCAGACGTGGATTCTGAAGACGAATGAGGGTGCCATTTAAGCAGTCAAGATTGCAACAGATGACTTTCTCTGATATACGGGACGTGGAGGATATATAATACTTACGTTATACGAATGACCTCATTTTGACGACTGCTGCCAGATCTTCACCTTTAGTAATAATTCTGACGTTGGGATATTACCTGAAAAAAAGAAAAATGCGTGAAGTTAAAAATCATACCGTTAGCTACACATAAAATATTAATGTATACTTATTCTAAATTGTTTTTTTCAAGTGTTCAATAAAATTGGAATTTCTTATTTTGATCAATTAACTCTGAATAACATAGCAGTAAATAGTTCACATTATTTTCCTCTCAGTGACTGAATCATTGTGGCTTGGAATGAGAAATATTAATAATAGAATACTTTTTGATCGAAACTTGTTCTTCAATTTTTCATATAAATGAATTTAATGAATTTACCGCTAAGTAAATATATGTATAAGTTAGCTCCCACTCCTTGCTAAGCCGCTAATAGCATGTATCTAGCCGTATTTTTTCAGTAACTGTAAAAATTCCTATGCCTATGGGATCTGTAAATAGCAATCATTGTTTCAAGGCTCAAGATTGGGATTGATACTACATAATCCTTCTCTCAAGATAAGCCTACTCAAAATCACGTATTCATAAAAATGAGTGAGGTCATTAATTGAAAGATATAATGCCTAGTGTCAGATGAAATTGTTTCAAAATTTAGATGTCTATTAGAGTGGCATAAACACAGGCTTAAAAATCAGGAGGATATTCTCAATTAAAAACCATCATTTAATATGTTTAGAAAAATAAAACCTGATTTGACTAAGAAATTGTACATGTGTACGCAAGTAAACTGGAATATTTAAGAAATACTATCCCCATAAATAATATGTATCTTTTTCACCAAGTTTGTCGTTTAATTAGGAACAGATTCCATAGCCCAATGAGTCTTAATTTTTCCGTGGTGTGAATAAAAATGTCCATTTTTTAATACATTAAGATGTAGTAATATAAGAAAATTGTTTCTTAAATAAAAATTATTAAATCAAGTCTATAGGCTTTACTCACAAGGTTTTGCCCATGTGCTTTGCATTTAATATTCATGTCGCAATGATACCACAGAAAAAATTGATAAGTAAGCGTATTTATTTTGCATATCTCGACAAGAACAATTAAAATGATTCCAGCTATCTCTCCATCTCTTTGCTGGTCTTCCTGGCAGAAAAAAAACCTATGGAATTACGGTTAAAACAGTATTGAATCCCTTGAGTCATGCAATCTTTCCTAATGGTCTCTCTAGAATAACATTCTCTCTCTGAAGACACATATTTTTAACATGGCAGGTTTTACGGATCTCTTCATTCCGTATTCTATCTCGTCATACCTCACAATGATCGCAATGTCTTCATATAACTGGTTCTTAGAACTGTAATGGCTTAGAACTTTAATGGTTTGTAACGGTCTTTGCCGATCTAAGCCGGTCTTTGGTGGTCGTAATTCATGATGGTTCAGATGAATGTTTTATAAAGTCAGACATTGCTTGCCATCAGCATGATTTTATTACTCCAGAGTGTATCTTTAAGGCATCCAGAGATAGTTGTTGCCCTATCAGTTCACTCTTACACTAGGTGGAATATATACAACTTTTTTTGCAGATTGACCTGTTTCTTTTAGTATTATTGAATCATCAGCGTAATATATAAAATTTACGAGTTTTTCACCCGTCCTGCAACCAAGACCAAGAGGTGTTACTTCCTTAAGACTTCGTCCATAATTGAATTAAACAGGAAAGGAATACGACAGTCTCTTTCTCAGATTCCGGTGATTGTTGGTACCTGTTTGGACAGTTCTCTGTCAACTTTAATTCTAATTCTCCCATTTGTATTAAAGTTTTTTATTAACTAAATCAAGGATAATTGTATATCCTTCTCCAACAGAATGCCAATTACATCTTTCAGACAAACCCAATTAAACGTTTTTGTCAGATTTCGTCAGATAAACATGCATTGACTGGTCTATTCAATTTTAATGCTTTTTGTTTAACCTGTCTCGCAATTAATTATGCATCAGCTGTAGACCTATTCCTTCTGAACTCCGGTCGCTCTTCCCTGCTTGCTATTTTTGGGTTGAGTTTTCTCTTAATTATTCCAGTAATTATGTTTTGCACAGTGCCGAATTAGGTTTACAATTTACGAGATTGTTTTCATGCCCTTAATTTTTATACGCAATTTTGCGGAATTCGCGAAAAATTTTTCGCAAATTTGCGCAATTTTTCTCTGATTCTACTTGCATAGACGCTTTTAGTGAAGAATTTCAGTTTTTCAGAGGAGATCTCGTAAGGTAAATTATCACTATCATACTTCGTCATTCCATTTGAAATATCGTTTTAAACCAATGTTTTGGATTTTTTATGTTCTTGACTGCTCTATCAATTTCTTGTATTGCAAAATTTTTAGATGGCGTTTAAATACATTGATATTTATGAAGTGTTTTCTGACTGTATAGTTCTCTAGAGAACTTTTTTCAGAGTTGTAATTAAATTTTAATTGTTTGTATGTATTCATTTACGGGGGTCTTGCGGAGATCTCTAGTCTCCATACTAATCGTGCTTCATATCCTTCGTATGCTTAATCCAAAAGTCCTTTTTAATCTTACCTACTTCATTGTTGATCCTGTTTCGTTCCATGTCTCTCTTTATTCATTAGTTGATGGGTTCGGATGAAGGTAGTTTTTTTGCTTTTCTCTCGCAATTCTCCTCGCAATTTCTTCGCAAAATCATGGGTTGATATATCGTCTCCCAGGCATGTTGTCTCTTCATTTACGTAGCGTTTCAAATGCTACATAGGTACTTTTAATTTATTTTGATTCTCACAGTGTCTTTGGTATTATTGGGTTGGATAAAACTTTTCCATTGATTTTTTTCGTCTTTTTCGTAGAACCTACACAAGTGTTTATGTAAAATTCCTCGTGGAAGAAGACTGAAACAATGCAACGCACTATTTTGATGCAGCTCGAGCCGTGCGCCATTGAAATCCGCTCTGGGACTGGTGTACCCCACTCAACCCGCGTGACCCCGAAACTAAAGCAGTTCCCTACTGTCAAGTTGAGCTCATCCCCCAGTTTGATGCCCAGAGCTCACCCGGTGACTTGTGTGTCTCCCTCCACACCACTCGCATGTGCGCATATATGTATTCACACACACACAACTACACGGAGCCCGGAGCAGTACGTGCCGCGCACGAAGACGCGGTCTCGTGAGGAGCCCCAGAGTAGGATGAAGCGGCGAGCAGGTAGTTAGCTTAGGTGGGTAAATTTGCGTCCTGCCTCCACTCTCACCGGGGGTGAGCGCAAACGCAAAGGGTTCCATTGGCACTGCAGCAGGGGGTCGCGACGAGAAGATTACCAAGCCTCTTCGCGACCGCGGTGCAACCCACAATGTCAGTAAGATATGCACAAAAGTGATCACCGGGCATACAGTTTGCATGGAATCAGTGCTTGGTAACATATAAGATTGAATACAAATGTTTACCTCCTCTCCTTTGGAACAGTAATACTTTTATCCAGTCTGCCAACGAAAACAGGTGCACGTGCGGGATGAATAGTAAATATACAACAATGAGAATATAATTTTGGTTCACCTATTAAATAAAACTACCTGTAAATTCAAATACCAGTCTGATAACGTACAAATATTTGGACGATAAAGTGGTGGTAGGCGATTTTACTTACAAATTACATATTTTTAGCGCTCCAAGGCGTTCGTTTAACATCAAACTGGGTCTTAATATTTCTTTTTGCAGCGTAGAAGGGAGGAAGTTATGCACCTTCATTTTAGGGCATGAAGATGGAAAAGGAACAGAATCACAGCCCTATTATAGACGATTGGTAAATATGCGCTGGGACCCATTTAAAATTGCTACACGAGGAAAATCAGTGTACAAAAGGTTTATGGCGAGAAAAACCAAATTCTCATGCCAAAAAATCCCAAGCTCCTCCCACTCTGAGTGCTTCCAAACATATTATAGTTAAAAATATTTCAAAGTTGAGAACATAAAAGTGTATATTGAAATGAAAAATTTCCCTAAAATTTTCATTCGATATCTTTGCCATATTCATATTCTAATCCAAAATTTTTAAGGTCATCTAATAAGTAGTACTCATTTGCCAAATTCCTTAACTTTTAGAATTTAACAACGATATACAGAGTGGAGCGTAGCTGAGCAGCAGCATCGTTGGTTGACAACAAGCAAAAACAATCTCCTACTCATGTTGATTGTTTTCCCGGAGTACAGTACCTTGGATGAGAGTCATACTAGAATTAGAAGAAAGATGTTTAAAATCTTTGTTGGAATTTAACTTTAAATACATTATTAAACTGCCCATCAAAGGTTCTGTCATGCATAAAGCAAGTTTGAATAGAATTTTATTAGAAAGCAATGGGCTTGCACTTATTAAAAACAAAACGAAAATCGGATGGTTTAAGCGGCTTTTATATCAACTTCATATCCTTAGTGTTCGTGTATGCCTATACCTGAACCTTTGATGGGCAGTAATATCCGCCAGTGTTGAAAAAATTTTCCCTGGAACTCTTCTCATTTATATTGTTTTGACAATTAAATCGGTTCCATAGCAACTCACTGTGCGAGTCAAAACAAATACAATTTTTCTTTTGAAAGATTTGAAAAATCCTGTATTCGCGGGTGGGATTCGTAAGATATTGAAAGCTTAAGTTATGGCCCAAAAATGCCAAAGAAACCAAGATTGTTTCAAGAATGTAAACTTTTTCTCTGTCACATATGCCAACTGCAGAGCCTTTTCTATGATTCTATCGCATATTTACTTTTTTCACGGTAATTTGCAGATAGCAATAAAAAATAAGGCACTAAGAACAGAAGATCGGCGACGATGAAGAATGTGTCATCAGTTTCAATCAATGTTTCGTGCGTTTTCACTTCTAAAAAGCAGTTTTCCATGTAAATAGGATCTATATTAGATTGAAAATAATTTTTTCTTTACGTTTCTCCCATTGGATACCATGTAATATCAATTTCAATTTGTGAGAAAAGCGCAAAATGGTAAAGTTTCGCTGTTCATAAGACCATAGCTCATAGAATCAGTGCTCCACACGCACCCATCGGTATAAACCACTGAGATAGATAGATAGGGCGCTTGCTATGGTGGCCAATGCTAAAAGCTACAATGTGGGCGTGGCCCGTCTGAACCACTGGCTGTGGCTGAACCACTAATTTTGAAAATTTGCAACATTTGCACGTGGATAAATGACTAGATCATCATGCATTTAGTTCTTCAACATGCATCCTCCTAACATATAGTATTTTATTTATTTTAATTTATGATTATCCGTATTCCAGGTGAAAACTGCGGTGAAATTGAATCAAACGCATTAGCCAATATATGTTTCAAGAGTTAATTGCCTTAAATTGGCAGATATTCTTGCTTTACATCAACAAATTCGTCAATCCCGTCAAGATCCGGGATAACGTATATGTTTGTTAAATTAGTTGTCAGGCTACAGTTTAATGAGGTTACATCCTCTCCTTTGGTTCTGAGTATTTCATGTTAGTATTTAATCCGGATTGCTTATACCTATTTTCTCTCTTTCGCAGTACCCTCCTATCCGTTCCAGCCTTCCAAATTATATCTACCGTCCATAATATATTTACCTCTATATCTTTATATTAATTCTTCTCCCTAATCTGTAATCTTTTTCTCCGATGTACGGCGTCAACAGCCCTAGAAGTCTCTCCGAGTAACACCACACCGGTGTTCTGTGAACATATATCCTCCACAACCCGTAATCAATCTTGTGCCTTCGATGTGAACAATGTCAACTATATCCACAACGCTAATTTGTGTTCAAATTTGGTGAGACAAAGTCTGGTGTCAGGGAGTCTTTACTTTTGACTCCAAGGTTTTCCAAGAACACAAAAATTAGTAACCAGCTTCAGAATATCTAGTCACACAATCCGCAGTGATCTCTTTTGCTCTTTATTCATTAATATATTGATCGAATCCTTCAATAAGCAAAATTTCTCAACGTATTATGAATCAGATTCTTTCGGGGCGTAATTATTATCGGGGATCATACTGCCGACACTTTCTCTCGAAATGATTTCATTCGTGATGCACCTTAGACATGAACAGACTTTAGTAGGATGTCCATGAAAATCCGTTGTCTTATCACAGATTCCCGTGCAAGAAGTGCTGGAAAAGTTTCAGCTGCACTGAAGATTATGAAATTTCAAACACTGTGACATTATATTAAATTATTATAGAATTATATATTATATTAAGTGAGTATTATAAATTATGATAGCACATTTTCATACCATGTGTTCCGACCTCGTGCCTATCCATCTCATTTCTAACACCTTTTACTCAAGCATTTCCAGGCTTGACCAATGGCTTCTCGTAGCCAACTGTCGCCATGTTTCACTATCACTACTCACAAGGCTCCTGCCATTAGGTCTCCAGGAGGATAAATTTGCGTCACGCCGCCACTTACTGAAGGTCGATCGTGGATGCAAAGGGGCTCGATGGAGATTGCTGTTGGGGGTAGAACCAAGAAGATTACGAAGCCCCTTTGCGTACGTGGTGTGACCTCAAGAGCAGACGCGTGAGCGGTGCGGTGTGTAGCCTGTGCATAATTCCTGTAGCCGCGTGCGGCCCGCACGAGGGCTGGATGGCGCCTGGGGCACGCTGTCAGTGGCGTTTTCGAAGAGGGCTGGATGGCGGCGAGACACGACACGGGTGTACCGCAAGGCACTCCCAGTGGTCCCGCCCTGTATATATATATCTCGCTCTCGGGTTTGACAAACTGTGCGTGACACGTATATCGAGGACAACCGCCGACTGGATGGGGAGAAACACAAATGAGAGCGGCTGAAGAATAAGGCGCGCACTTCATCGCTCGAACTCTAAAAATATCAAAGCATGAAATTGTCTTCCGATGAACAGATTTCGCATTTACACGAGCACAAGCGCGATACGTTGGCTGTTAACACAGGACGCATATCTGCTTGTTCTTCACAAATTGTTCTTAATTTAACTTCCTGCCTTGGATACATTTTGGAGATAAAAGATGATAAGGCCACGTGAGCACAAAAATAAACAGTCTGTGTTTGTATCAAGTTTTTCTCTTTAAACCCACACATTCTTCCTTGTTCAGCCTTAAGGTGAATTCTGGGTTAATGCTTGTTCTGATGAATGTGATAGGTTTCTTACCACGGATTTTGAAATCGAGAATGTAGCTCTTAAATGAGTATCTTTTGGTTATAAAAACTCTTTACGCAATTCTATTCCTTATAATTTGCATCTTTTAAAGTCAATTTTTAAGTCATCAACAGCATGGATATTACGGATATTTTGGGATTGTTTTTTAATTTCATGGGAGCGTAATTGCTCCATAAACTTACCATTTCTGAATAAAACGAAGATTTTTTACGAAACTTGGTTTTCATGCTCTTAATTTTCTATGCAAACCGAAATTATTCAATATTGCTTATAATTTCCATATATTAAAACACTGAGAACGCATTATGTAATTTTTATATTTTATCTATTTGCAACTGGGTCTGAATAAATATTGTGAAATAAACTACCTTGAAATTGAAAACAGTTAATGAAAGCAAACCCTACCGTCTTCACTGGTATAACTCAACGAGTTTTTCCTATTCGTTATATTTTTCGGCATCATTTCAAAATTGCGGTTCGCTTCCTTCGAATATTCCTGAACTCTCAAACCGGATGGTCTTACAACGTCGTGTTGAAAATAAATGGGTGTGAATTCACCAAACAACCCACTTTGTGAGATGTAAAAAGTAACGAATGAGACATGCGTGAAGGTTTATTTTGGATTATTAACAACTTATCCTTTTTGAAGTAATCATTAAAGAGTTCGTTATGGCACAAAAAATCCAATTGTTAACGAACCGAAATTATTTCGGTATCCTTCCATATTTTTTTAGAAATTTTTTCTCATAGCGATCTGCACTATTCACGAGATAACTGCCATGTTATACAATTCATTTCCCTTTTCCGACCTAAGTAAATGCCTCTCAAGAGGGAACGCGATTGTTATCATCTCAGCAAGGCTTAATAAGGGCGTGAATGATTTCTTTGTTGCCCTCGACACTAAATTTTTCGAAAGCTTGTTCCGTCATCAGCGACCCTAAGAGAAGAGAAAGGCTATTCGCACGCTGAATGAGTTGTCACGCGAATGTTGAAAATTACGCCTAAGAGGTCAACAGAGCGTCCATGCTGAGCAATAGACCCTCTGTTATCCGCGTCAGAACGTATGAATGATATGCAGCATTACTGACCTTCCGTTTCTGGCACGCTTATTTATTGAAATAATTCCTCACATTTTTTTATTTTACTTGATCCTAGTCGGCGCGTAATACTTCATTTTGTATGCTGTGTTTGCGACTAGAGCCTGCCAAAGTTATTTTACAAGATTTAGCAACAATCTACTTGGCCACCCTTACGTAGATTTTTAAATCCAATCATGATATATGTAAACGGATTTTATTTAAGAGATATAAATGGGTATCAGATCAATTATTTAACGATTTAGTTACATTTTCTGTCAATGAAAACTTTTTATCTATTCTATTGGGTCCTCCAGCTTTTGAGTTTAGTGGTAGTGTATAAAATAGGGATAAAAATAAACTCTATACCTTCTTTTCGCAAATTGGCGTAATTATGAACGTAAGTTTCGGAGAAATTTAAACCTCTTTCTTTTATTAAATTGGCATCGCAATTCTTAATGAAGGAATCATTAATCCGCAGTTTTTGATGGTGTTTTTTGTTGAATTTAGTCGTGAATGTCAGTTACGTATACGATAGAACAAGATTGATCATAATGTAATAAATTAAACTGGAAGTTTGTGGAAGAATAAGAGATTATCAGAAAACGTCTGCGTCATTAACCCTTTCGCTGCGGTCAAACTGCAGAGACGTTCCAGCCCCTGTGCGGCGAAAAAGTGAACGCTAACCTACGTCGGCACAGAAAGTATGCCTCTCGTTGCACCTGCAACTCAATAGTGACTCAATCTCCCGGGATGGGATTAGTACAATTTATAACAATGAACTTGGTGAATGGCATTCGCAGAAAAAGAGAAAGTTCAGTAGCGTGGGTAGGAACAACCACTTGCCAACGGAACGTAGGAACTACGTTCACAGCAGTCAACCGGGCGAACGTAGCTACTACGTTCACAACAGCGAAAGGGTTAAAGTCAGTCAGTAAATTTAATACTATAGTCACATTTATCAAGAGGATAGTTTTAAAAAACATAACCGTATGTTTGGAAGCATTTAACAAATTCCACATCGGGTTTATCTTTGAATTCAGAGCTTCGAGAGATGGTGTTGCTCCGAGTTGATTATTTATACCATTTGTTTGTGATGGTTTATTGCCATTTTTTCTGTTTTCTATTGCAAAACTATAGAATTTTTTTGTGTAATACATCTCATTTAAGCCTTTGTTAATGACGTTTTTTGACTCTTCCGGCTATTTCTCCCATTAGTTATCATTTCTTAAATGTAGATTGATAAAATTTGGCATAGGCGATGAAATTTCCATAATGCCCTCACTCAATTACTTTATTTTTGACTCCACTTGTCTCTTTGGCCCCCATTGCTTGTGGTAACTCTGCTCCTCTGATCAGTTAAATGTACACTTTTATCTCGCTATCAACCATAAAATTTTTATTCCTCCACAAGAGATCTTCAGCTAATCTAGGTGTTGTTTCGTAATTGAGGGTATCACTCCTTTGTGGATGTTTATCAATGTAGTTTGCGTGGGATTAACGATGTCATTTCAGAACGTGTAGGAGAGTGGTAGAGGTCAAGGGTTGGGACATGGTTTGTGTGGAGGGTCGCATTCGAATCCGTCGTTTTCAAACAGAGGCATCATTAACATGGAGATTGGCAGGGATGGTGCGTTGCGGGTTTGCCAGAGAACACGGCGCCAAAGCGTTCTATGGGTTGTGGGACTTCGAGGGGCCTGCGAGGGTTGGCGACGACGGACTGATATGCAGAGCATGCGTGGGCGGGGTGGGCTACTCTTGATTTATCGGGCGGAGAGTGTGACTGGGGAGAATGTACTCTGAGTTACGGGGACTGAGTTGTTATTATGGGATGTCTTCGGGCTAGCGGAGAGAAATGGTTATCGAGATCTGATGCCGGAGAGAAAGAAATGTCATACATAGGTCAGGAAATCACACACATTCCATTCGTGTAACGAGACTAATTTGTACGACATACTTCATATACCGAGGAAACTAATTTTCTCATCAAGGCGAAACGAAAGCATTCTCATGGTCAAATTTGGTCCGTATATTGACGTGAGATTTTGTAAATGAATGATCAACCATAAAATCGTAATGTGAAAAACATAATCAAACAATGATCTCAGTCTTATATATCTTCATATAATGCATTTATTAAACGCTGCAACTTAATTTACAGCATAAAACCACTTGTGAAATATCATAAATCAATTTTGACAAAAACCGTGTATTCTTCACTAGATTTCAGTTAATACTGCGTTTGAACCTATGTAATAATAAAGATAGCGAATAGCACCTGAAGTATGGTAGAACTACAGAAGCAGTCACGCAAAAGTTTCATAAAAAGATAATTTCAACTGCCACAACCTTGGTGACTTGGGGATAAATAATTTTAGCATGAATTGGACTAGCACAAGGTCACACGCAAATGGGACAGCAGTAAAATTGACAATATCTTCGAAATTGCGGTCTAAGATACCGAAGCCTTAGTTTATGGGCAATAAAGAAATTATCTGATTGTTGTAACTTTAATTTGATGATGCATGTTTCATCTTGTCATTTCTGATATCAACCTTCAAAAAGTAGTAGAAACTATGGACGATTTTGAGACATTACGCGTAAATTTTTCACACCTAATACACAATTAAAAGACCATCAAATTTACCGTTACTCATAATAAAAATTCTGCTGGAGCTCCAAGTTAAAGGTTTAGACCATCAAAGTCATAAAAGTTAGTAAGTTCATAATGAATTTTTATCCTTTGATGAACTTAAATTCTCATATTTTGGGTTTCATTTGTAAGTCGACTCTAATGCAAGCAGTCAACAACGAAATGCAGAATATGCATTCAAGGGAAATTTAATTGAATACCAAAATTATTAAAAGGCATGAATTTGCTAGAACCTATTATTTAACTTGGAAAAAGAAAAAGAAAAGAGTGGAAAAAGCTTTCAAATCATCAAATAACGGCGTATATTTTGTTCTCTCATTCAAATGCAGTCTTTAGTATAATGTTTGCCCTCCTCCTCCCCTGATCAATGGAATCGGGCTATAAAAGGTAGAATCTGATGGAATGGGCTTCAATCTTTGAAAGATTGGCCATTGGCCGAGGATATTTTGGCCAATCGATGTTTCTTGCCACAAAATCATGCAATAAAGGTAAAAATCAGAAAAGTTGAGAATAAACGGTGCTACATTAATTCGAATTCTAAACACTGGTGACAATACATATGTTACAGAGAATTTCTTTTCATTCGACCATTTTTTTTTTCCAAAACTTCAGAAAGTATTCATTTTTCCTCAGAAACATTTACAGAACCATAGGTTAATTTCAATCTTTAAGGAAGCAAAACAAAAATTTATTTGATAGCATACGTCTTAAAATATTTGAATTTTACAGCGTAAGAAGTAGTTGTTGCTTTATGTAAGAAAATAATATACATTTTTTCTTGATACAATTTTATTTGCATGCATCATTTACGGTAAAAATGAAAATGGTGCACTAAATGTTTCCACTTTTTTTCTCTTCGTATAATTTTGTAGTCAAATACCTTTTAAAAACTTCCTTTGAACCAAATCTATCATTTGATTAATTTATGTGTAATAACCTTTGGAAATAGGTTTTCCCATCTTACCCATGAATTGTTTTTCATAGGTGCGCTAGGTTAAAAATTGAAGTCTTAATTTTAATGCCATGATTATACATTTTTAATTAAAACCTATTGATGAATGATTATTCATGATAAAAGTTTTACTATTCTAATATCTAACAAATGTTCAAGGCTTGCAATTTCAACGTTGTACATGGGATAAGGAAGTATATCTTTAGGATATTGTTGCGTAGGAATGAACATGCATCTATTTCGTCTATCAGCTGAGTACACTAACCACTCTGGTGTAAATTGGTACGGGGACATGACGCCTGGGATCAGACGCCAAGTGAAGTGAAGATGAAGTCGTAATTTAGGGCAGTACGATAATTTTAACTGCTGCTAATTAATTAAAACTAGGGACCCGTATGAACATATACCGTAATCGTATTCACCCCACACCCTTGATCACGCAAAGGTGAACGAATATCAGCAGCGTTGCGAACGCGTTGGTTGAAGGCTTCTCCTTGCATGAGTGCGGATCCCTTGGCACCCAGCGCCATAACGCTGACAGCAAATCCATGAGCGACAAATTTTACGGCAAAGCAGACTACCAACGTATCCGCTTATGAACTTAGCTAGTCATCCGGCAAGAACCGAGTTTCGTGCCTGGAGCAAACGGATAAGTGGTTATGAGCAAGGTCGATTTAACTCAAATATCGCCGCATTGAATTGGTAGGTACGTATAGTATTAGCACCCCAGCGAGTCCCAGATGCACGAATATGGCCTGGTAGGGATGTTTGCCGAAATCAACGCAGCATATCTGCGACCTGTCCCACAGATCAGGGAAGCCCAACGTGTTAAATTGAAATGGATGCAAATAAAACGAAGAGCCCTTAATTTGAAGTTGAGAGGAAATTCTGATTTGAAATTGAATCTAACCGAATCTAATTTAATTTTGCCTCCCGTGAGTTCAACTTACATGAGCTTCATTTTCGTTTTTGAATGGAAAATTGGCTAATATACTGCCTAGGTTCGTAAATACGGTTTCCTTATTCAAAATTGGCTTTTTTAGGGTACTTGTAGCTACGTAAATATGGCCGAAAACAGGAAGCTACTTCAACACTCCCTCGATATTTCCTCCTTTGATTTAATATGACCAAACAGCTACACGATTGTAAAAGTAATGCGGAAATTTAACTTTGGTATATCATGCATAACAAAGTGTAATTACCTGCACATATATTTGAATAATATACGATCCAGTATTTAAAATATATTAGATCACTTGATCGCTACTGATCGCTTTTGATCTCCTTGTAAATAGTGTTATAGAAGAAGATGGGAAATTTAAATAACGGGATACATTTTGCGCATTTTCACGACAAACTACCGTTATCAGGTTACAAACTAATGGTGCACTTGTGCGTAAAAATCGAACACATCCCATTTCAGTAATATTATTGATGAGTAATATACATAATTTTAATGCATTTAACACGCCATTTACTTCAAAATAAATAATTTCAAAATACTTGAAGCGAAACCAAGAGTTGTTGAATTTAAAGACATTTTAGTAAACTGACACCCAGATATTTAGGTCTTAGTAAGATGATGAGGGTCTAGATGATTAACCTGAAAAGACGGTGGGCAATGAAACTTGGGTTGTGATATGAAAAAAAGGAAAAAGGTAATTTGTCATGATCCACTCTAGCACTAAATATAATGTCTCCAACATTTTTTGAGCCACCTAGGACCCGAAAATTTGCACCAGGCCCCACCCGTTTGCTTTAAAAGTGTAAAGCCCATCCTAGATTCATTGTGTAGATCATAAATTTCATAATTCATAAATTTATAAATTGTGTAGATCATAAATTATTAAATTATATTTATTCATCGTAGGACATGTATGAAACTATATAGGCAAGTCAACTCTTGCATGAAATAGGGAGCTAACCAGTGGTTAAAGGAATTACGTAAATTATATATAAAGATAATACTGATATAATCAAAGAACTGAAGAGCTGACCGTACAGTAACTTCAATGATGTCAGCCGATAATAATCACACAGTTATTCTAATACATGATTTTAACTATCATACATTTATTTTTTCTCATTAATTTAACTATATCATTTCACAATACTATGAATTTTTGCGCTGTTACCTATAAAAGGGTGATTTATATCTAAATTTAGAAACAAATTCATGTGAAAAAATGCTCTTAATGCGATGGATGGCCTTGATGAACGGCTTGATGGCGAGGAATGTTGCCTAAAGACATCACAAGCAGTGACGCTCGGTGAGAATCCTGCCCCCTTTGCTTCCCTGCCACTATTTTGTTTCTTTCCGGCCTAATTAAATGAGGCATTCCATCCCCAGGGAGTAACAGAGTCCCATAAGGGACCTACTACCCTTACCGCTTTTAATATTATAACCTCATCATCTGAATCAAAAGAACACAAGTTCGAGCACAGGTCATTTTATTGCATAGGAGGTGATATGGAGTGTGTCAAAGGGAAAAGATCTTTGAGAAAGTGAGTGGATTAGGTCGCTTTTTAGTACTTAAACGCAACACACTCATGAAAAACATCAATAAGTCAGTAGTCAGGAAATGATAATAACGGTGAAAGATGGTAACAAGTTTTGGGTGATAAACTTACTTTGGAGTTAATTTCCACTAATTTCACAACTCACGTATTTTATTTTTCTGAAAACATTTGCTTACCACAGTTTCGCGTAAATGTCAAATGGAAGATGTCAAATTGGGAGAAAGCAAAGCAAAATCTGGCCAATGATTAGCAAAACCATGCCTACGCCCACGATTTCAAGTGGGTTAATCTTTACAAAATTGCGACTTGTGCTAAAAGATATGAACTGTCGAAACATCCAGTAAATGATCAATAATCCAAGTAGTCATTAGCAAGTTAAGCGTTTCACTCGATATAAAAATTTCAGTCGGGCCTGAAATTGGACCCCCATTCTAATAAGATTTATACGCGGGAAATAATTTAATTTTAAACGTTTAAATAAGTAGCTCCCGGTGAGACATGTATCGTTGTTATATTTTTACGAGAAAACCGTAATATTTTTGACGCCAACATTGTATTTACTTTCATCTGCCCTTTTAATAAATATTTACTCGGCGTTCTGAATTTCTGTTGAGAATCGGGTGAGGCTAATAGACGAAATATGGAAGAAGGGGTCTTTTTCGAGGAACCATGGCCCTCTCTCTATGTATTCCATGGAAATTTATCAAAATGCTATACAATCATCCATTTCGTGAGAATCACTCCTGCGGGAGTTTAAGAGGATGAGGGATAAAGGTCTGATATATATGGATGAAAAAATTTAAGGATCAAGAGCATGAAAAAGGATAGTGGGTTTTTGAGTGAGAAAAATGATGGATTCATTCTGGAGGAAATAATGGAGTCTATAATGAATTATTAGTCTGGAGAGGCTGTAAAAGCTCACCGTTACTATTATATTTTCAGTACATGAATGAGGGAGTGAGAGATTGAGAATTTTTTTTGTTTGATGAGCCTGCCGATAACTATTTGATCTCCTTTTTCGATTTACAATGCAAACATTTCCAATACTCTTCTGAAAAATAGAACAAAAATATTTGGACTGGTTGAATAAGGATCATTTTAGGATTGAAAAAGAGATTTAGAGAAATGCGGCGTCAAAACTAGCCAACCCTTTGGAAAGTTGACAAAACTTCCGCATCGTAACACCCGATGGACGGAGTAATACGTTTTAAATGCTTGCCACATCTGCATCATTCTTATGTTCTCCTATATATTTTTTGTGGATCCAAGCATTTAAATATCCAAGTACCTAATCGTTCAGTTCATGGAAATGACCCCAGGTAAGTGCTTAAAATGATAACCATCACGGATCAGAATACTAGTTTATATGGTTGAAGTCGTCAGGAGCTTGATTGAGTAGACGTTATAAAACTTCAGATGGACGAAAAGTGGTCTAAGAGAAGGAACTATGTGGGGGTTAGGAATCGGGAATTAAAAGAGGGTAAGTTGTTTTAGTTGATTGGTTCTTGGCAATGGTTGGCCGATTATTTGGGGAAATAAACCACAGCAAATGAGACACCAACACAGATAGGCTAGTATACAGTTTGTGATGGAAGTCGTCGAAGTTTGAACGGATAGAATGTGTCGATTCTGCATATTACGTACTGTTCATTGTCAATTTGGTACTGTATTATTATTGAAAATGTGAATTTATAAATGAATTTTAATTAGATATGAGAAATATGGCGTCAGAATCAGCTTGTCTGAGGATTCGAAAAATTACATCCAATGAAAGGGATGGATAGCACACTTTAAATATTCTCTTTATTTATATCGTTTACATATTTCTTCCCACGGTGTGTACATGTAAGTATCCAGCTGAAGAGAATACGTCCAGGGGGCGTTCAAGGGGACATGTAATACGGGATATAAGACCGGGATTTATGGGTGAAATTTTCAGGAGGGCGTAGTTTGTTTCACAAGGGAGGAGGGAAGCAGTCGGGTTGCAGGAACCAAAGAGGTCGAGAAATAACGGGGGCTGGTAGAAGGGAGAACCGTGTTATTTTTGTCGTGAGGGGGAAAAGGGGAGAAAAAGGAATATGTTTTAGATAGGACTTGGGAGAGGTGATAAAGTGAGAAATATAAGCTCGGTGCGGGGAGAGATGGAGTGGGCAGATAGGGGTGTGGGAGATAAGGACTTGAGGGGGTGGTTTGGGGGAGATTTGGGACTACCGTTCGGCTTACGGCGTGAGGGTGGGTGGTCGAGGTTTTCGGACGAAAGAATGGGAATTGTGGAGTGAAAAGCGGATGCAAAGGAAGGGAGAGAATGCTCGGTGGGAGGGCTGTGGGTTGAAGGAGCAGCAAGGGGGTTCTTTTCCACTTCACCATTGGTGCTGGGGATGGGAATAATGGAGTTGAAAAAGCGAAGACAAATGGACGACAAGTACGGGCTGGGAAGAAAGTTGTGTGGAGTTGGAGGTCGAAGAAACGGGGTAGAGAGCTATGCAGGGATAGGAGAGGTATATCAATGATTTGAAATAGAGGGAGCAATCTTGGAAGCAAATTCCCCACGAGGTGAGCGCTGGTTCAAATGCCGATGGAAAGTTTTCTTACACAATTAGATTTCTACTTGAACGCCGTTTGAATAGCAATTTTGACACAGTGCACTGTCCGTGGAGTTAAGTGTTGTTCCGTTGTCTTTCAGCAAGAAAGGGCATGCTCTGAGAATTTTCGAAAAAACAAATTTGGCCTTTTTCTGATTTTAACATCTCTAAAAAATTAAATATTTATTTTAAAACATATTTTCATAAAATATGACAAAAAAACAAGAAGTTAAAAATGACTGCTTTTTTAAAAAGTGATCACTTACGGCGCTTGTATTTATCCTGAATTCCGGCACTTCCACTGTCTAATTTAGAGTTATTTTATGTTCTTTTTTCGGCACTTCCATTGTTTTAATGAATATTTTGTTATTATGTTACTGCGATCGAACAAAACAAAATCCTGTTTTTATAAAATTTACTTTTGTCGATTAATTTTGATCCGTGGTTGAGAATCCACGTTTATTATTCGTCACACTTGGGTTGAGATAGTTTGTTGAAAGCGTTCTAAGTATATACTGAGGGGCAAAAAGAGATGTCAATGTGCTTTACATTATAAAGTTATACCGTGCGGAACATCTTGTACCGTATGAATGTTTTGAGTCCATTTTCAGCACATGTGCGTAGCATATATTAAGAAGTTTCATATAACCTCAGAATGTCTTTGTAGAACGTTCTCGGAATAAGCTAATGCACTCTCAGAATATTTTAGCAAACTCTGAGCATTATTAGCAATGAAGTTAACAGGTATGTTCTAACAATCCAAATAACGTAAATTAAGTTGGTAAACCTTTCTTTTATCCTATACGTAAACCAATATTTTCACCCAGCGTCATTCATGCTGAATAAATATCACTCGCAATTTAAATATGAATTTAGACGTGTTGTCGTCATCTAGGCGAGGTTAATTCATAAGATGACGTTGTGAGGACTTTTTTTCAACTCAAATACCATCATAATAAGCGGATACGTATCACCCCTTTGCGGTAATGTTTCCAACCACTACTTGCAAGCTCTTGTCTTTTTTAGTAGATACAGGCAAATTCCGGTAGTTGTACTGCTTTTTATCCTTCCTACCAAATCCACTCAGGCTTAAATGTTTTAAAAAGTGTCTAACCTTGCTGTAATGGCTTGAATGGCACTTAAAAACTAGTTATTGCGAGGTTATAGGCAGAAGGTTCAAAGTAACCACGTCTTTCAGTGAGTTTACCTTTAAGAAATGAGAGAATATTTAATTCCACCCACGCGAAAGCAGCGATGAAGTATAATTTTTTGTAATGACAAGTACTTTGACCATCCTCAGGGAGAGGAATCACTCAGTTACCAAATCATCGAGAGAGTTCCCATGATGTTTGTGTGAGGCTTCTGCCCGCTTTGATTGTTGCGAACTTGAATATTTTTGTGAAAATTCTAGATTGATAAAGAGAATTTTTCACTTCTGTAGTCCATTTCAGCCTATTAGGTCGATAGTACGTTTAAAATACATTGCATAATTGATAATTAACAAGAATTCCTTCATTGAGACGAGATTTATTCTACAGCTAATTCAAACTCTTCCATTTGAGCTAGACTGTGCATAAAGGATCGGATTAAATTATTTAAAGTGAGGGTGCAAAACACTTAAAGTGATCCATAGCTTAATTTTGAGTAATACTTGAATGAACCAACGCTTATTCTTAAATAGATGATTGTGATTTCTTTAAAGTTATACTTGATATACCAAAATATAAAGAAATTTAACTTGTTATCATACTTTTCAGATCGGAAAAAAATCTAAATGAATAAATGTATTTATGGAGTAGGAACTTAAGAAGAAAACTATCGGGAAATTTTATACACAGTATAAGTTTTTTTCCTATTTTATTAGATTATATTACTGATTCTCGGTCTGAACCATACTGCGTATATTCTTTCCATTATTTAATTTTAAAATTGCTTCACCGTTATTACTGTGCAGAACAGTAGTCGGCAAAATGTAAAGTTGTTGATTTAGAAAGTCATATACCACAATCATCCATGCAATCGCGAAATTATGATGTGTTAAAGTGAGCCCTAATGCGCCGGTGACAAAGGACACCAAATCTGGGGAAAGACATTTGCCCATTCGTATTCAATTTCATTCGTTTTTTATGGTGCGAGACACCGTTTCCACGGGTAAAGGGGCAAATCGATCGCCCGATAAATTGCAGATGGCATGGAAAAATGTGAGTGATTATGAGGAGAGATTTTTTTTCCGGGAGAGGTGTGAAGGGAGGTCTCGGTAAGGAAAGAGGAAATGGCGGGACGTAAAGAGTCTTGGAGAAATGGAGAGAGATTTGGCGACGTCGTTCTGGGTCAGGCAGAGGAGGAGCCGAACTGGGTCGAGAGAACTGAAGGGTGCAGGTGAAAGGCGAGAAAAAGTCGTGAAGGGTATAAACGTACGAGACAGTGATAGGGTGCAGAATGTGAAGAGGGTGGAGGAAGAATCAATGAGGAGAGCTGGGTAATAAAGCGAGTTGGGTTGGGGAGGGCGAATCCGGGTAGAATGAACGAGGCTACTGAAATAATGTGCGAATAATAAAGGAAGAATTTCCCTTAATAACCTTAGTGTGTAGTTGTAATAAACGACTGTACAGCTCACTTAAATATAGTTAAACAAATACAACGATATCTTGTGGAATTTGGTTTTAGATATCATAAAATTAAAAAAGTAGAACTTTTTTATATGCCTGCGCAATTTTATCATCATTCATTGACTAAGGTTTTGACAATACCATGTCAATTTAAAGATAAACCTTTAAAATTACATTTTATTATCGAATCCTAGGTCGGTTTTTTATGTCATCATGTCAAAAAATAGAACTTTGTTGTATATATGTGATAAAAATAATAGTGTGGATATATAACAGTTATCTATTTTTTAGAGATCATGACGTTTGCATAGCTGACACTACATTTCCAAAGGAAAACCTGCGCAGTATTAAGGGGAGGTAGTCGAAGTAGGATTCAAGAAAATTGTAGGGGAATAGAGATGAGCTAAGAGAGAGGTTAAGGCAGAGAAACAAAAGTACTTTTATAAAATGGCACAAGCCACTGGTATGCGCACAAGCTCTGGAGTGGTTTTAATCACTCAGACCATACACCACCTTGAGGTCTTATAGTGAGAAGAGTTTAAGAATGTAGGTAATAGTAAGCCATCTGAAATATTGAAGCCCTTTGGATGTGTTTTTCGAAAGTTCATCCGCAATATAGAACCTTCTTGAAACTTCCGCACCACATTACCTGACCCTAAATTATCTTAAGCGCTGTAGTGTGACCTTATGAGAGATGTCATTAGTATTCCTAATCCATTGGCAAAATAATTACGGCCCGGTTTGTATTTATAATTATGATCAATTGTAAGTCCGCCTTACAGTAATGTGTGATTCATTTCTGAAAGTTCTCATCTCATACCAAAATTCGTCTTAAGTATTCTTTCCAGGCTGAAACGAAATTTTACTAAATATTTCTCCATTTGTATGAATAATAAGATTGAAAATTATTCAACCCCATTACTTATAGAGCAATTTGATTATTTTTAAGACTTCTAAATATAAACTCATCATATTTCAGAGTTTTTCTATGAAGTAAGGTCATAATAACTCTTTTACAGAATAGTATAAGATCGATTCCTTACCTTCGTAAAAATTCTCAAATGGAATACATAACATTCCGACGTGATCTTATCTCTCTCATTTCCAAAAATATATTTCCATAAACATTTTTTAAATTTACTTATACATAGTTCATGAAGGCAGATTGAGGTGTTTTTCATGTATAAAAATTCAAATACGAAGTTGATCAATCAAATTGTGACGGGTACACAGTTTAAACAATACCTTTTAATAATGATAACTTAAAAATGAGGATATCATGGAGGCACTATGTATTATGCTAAACTATACTTTACCCAATCTCACCAATAGGCTAATTACACTAACATTTCCTTTCCACCTGCCATTCATCGCATTATTGCAATAAAATTCTTGCTTATGGAAGTATAGTTAACAATGTATGCAATTATTCGCATTGCTATCTTGAAAATCAACTTTCCCAAATTTCCTTTCCAAATTGTTGCTGATGGGACTACAAAACTGAAAAAATGCGTCCTCTGCTCACCTCCTCAAAACAGGGCACACCTGCGTTTTTATGCTTCACCTCCTTTGGTGAAAGACTTCTAGTCATCCACTTATAACTGTTTTCTCGGAGGGTGTCATTGTTCGAAAAAGAAACCCATCTTCTCCACTTCGGCGAATAAATTACGCTGAAGATGCGTGACTCCTACCTTATTCCCAAGAGGTGAGATTTTTCCTTCCGTCTCGTCCTCATATCCTACACGCATTCCTGCGCACAATAGAATCGGCAGCCGGTGCCGTTTTCCTTCTAAACCGGGCCCCACGTCATCGAGTTACACTTTTATTTTTGATTCTGGCGCAGATGTGGGCACTCCAGGCAGATAGACAGACAAACGACTACATTTTAGGCAAAATTGATACCATCAGACCGCGTTTTTTTTCTTTCCCGCTAAAAAACACGCCCCAGGGTTTTTAAAAATAATAAAAAATGGAAGTTATGAAAAGGGTGGAATGGTAAAAATGGAATGCGAAAATTCTTACCAAAGAATGAAAGGGTTGCGATAGAAGTGGGTGCTAAGGGCACGAGATGAAATATGATAAGTTGGCCGGAGGAAGTAAGGAAAGCATATTGCAACGACGGTGTGAGGGACCGGGAGATGAAAAGCCCGGGGATAAGGCATGACAAAGGTGGGTCCCGGAGGAAAGCAAGGCCTGTGCGTTTGGAGAAGGGTAGGGAGATAAGGCTGGAAGTTACTCCAGTGTAGAGAAGCAATAAGAAGTCAGACAAAGAGAATGTTGAAGGGGTGTAAGGAAGTCAATGGTGGATGGAGAGGATCGAACGAGGATAAAAAGACGAACAGGCTGGAGGCAAGCAGAGAGAGAGAAAGGAGTGAGACGGAGAGAGATGAGGAAAAGAGATGAAGTGATTGACGTGGAGGACTTTGCGATAATCCGATAAGAGAGTAAGAGCATTAGGAAGCGATGGCGTATCACTGGGTGGAAAGGATTGAATCGAGGAAGATGCGAATTAAAAAATGAAGTTTCACGCTCTCGATATCGCATCTGAGTAGAAAGCTATTCTGCTCTTGCGGAATTTGATCGTAAGAGTTTGATGTACAAAATATCAGGGGTGAAATCCTAATATGTTTTTATTGCATCCAACTCATCATCCAACATCAATGACGGATAATAAACTTCATTGATAATAAGTTACGACGCTCAGCCACCACAAGAGAAGCTTACTCATTGATACGTTCCCAAAACACACACTATAAAACTGAGAGTTAATCTTGCAGACTTACTATTGTGAAATAAAACTTTAAATATTAAGTTTTAATATTAACGACTAAATAATATAACTCTATAAGTATGAATGCATATTTCATTTCGAAGTTAAGAAACATAATTATGTTAATAACGCACTTTCACTCAGAAAGCAAATATTTTCAGATCCTTATGAAATTAAATTAATAAAATTTAAAAATGGCAATTGAGTAAGTTCACTATTCAACGTACTTTAACGCCATGATATAAACATCAAGTAACCTATTAATGATGTTGAATTTCCAAGAACATTGAATTTCTGAAATTACAAAAGTTAAGTACCTATATAAAAATTATAAATAGCCGTTGAGAAATATTTCAGTATTCAATGCACTTTAACGCCAAGATTTAATCAACATGGACAATGTATTAATGATGACGCGTTATCAAGACTATTAAATTTGTGAATGACACTTTGGCGTTAAAACCCTCTGAACAATAAAATTACTTTAATGGCATGTAAACTATTCGTTCGCTTTGTATTAATATCCTGTTACATCATATCTCGTCACAGATTGTTGAAAGTACTCTTCTGAAAATAACCTATTTTGAGTTCATTGCACTTGTTACTCCAGTGTTTGAAAATATCATCAAAGTAATCATTACTACACAGGCCTTTCAAAATTTCCTCCTCCTTTACATTATCAGAAGCATTTACTAATGCCTCTGATCAGAAGCATTTGCCAATGCTTCTGATGATGTAAAATACCCTCCACGAAGGTATTTTTTGGCAGTGGGGTTAAATAAAAGGTATAAGAGGAACAACCTGGACTATCAGTAGAAAAAGAACACACCTCACTTTGTTTTTGTGAGATATTTAGCAGTCACATTAACCATGTTCAGTATTCCGCCTGCTCCATGACCATAAAGACTTTTCAGTACATCCATCCGCCGACTATGCCATAAGAAAGGATGCGCCTTTAGCAAGATTCTAGTAGTATTACATAGGCCTCGGATGGCGACCATCGCAGGAGAAAGCAAATGAAAATGTATCATATTAATAGTCACGCGTAATCTCCGTTGTTGGCGCAGAAAAATTGAGCATGCCTAAAATTTCAGCATTTGCCATTGACACAATAATGGAGTCAAATAAATATAAATTTTACCGCATAGTAATTAAATATTTATCCATCGTTTACAGAAAGCTGTAGTTTTGCCTAATAAGCTGTGCATGTAAAAATAATTTGATTAATCTTTACGGAACAACCCTCAAAAATAAGAAAAAATACAAACAATCATTTGATTTGATCATTTAGTGCTGTAGTTTCCTCCTAGCTGATGCAAGTAGCTTATTTAATATTTACGCTTTCATTTCTTCTTACATAGTTATGACATGATGGCAAAACTACTGCTAATAATATATATGCCGATATTTTAATATATTTTTTGCTGTACATTTTTTCTGCTAATAATCTTGTTCTCTTATCTTATTAAACAACATTTTATCTTGGCAGAATAAAATCAAGGAAACGAAATAACAGTTAATCTAAGTGGTTAGCATGGTAATCAATAATTCATAAATGATATCTTGATCTAACAACAGATCATAATTAATTGTATTATTTTTCAGCGAGATTTTGCGTTTATTTTTGTCGGGAAAATATATGACGACCTTTTGGTCAGATATATTGAGCAACATTATTCACTCAGCAGAGTTTATAAGGTTAGTAAATACAAAAGATAAGGAGGAGAACAGGAAAGGTAGAAAAATATTCCGGGTGGAAGGTGAAAAGGGTGCGGCTGGAGAGAGAGAGAAAAGCCAGCTAAATTTGATAAGACGTTCCCTGCTGTTTAACTTTCATGGTGAAAAATATCAGGGAATTCCGTGGGAGTAAAATGATCTCTGTATTACGAAATTCATCGTTAAAAACATTTCAGCACTTATTCACAGTAGCTTACGTCGTGACAAATTATAAATATCCACTTAAGAAACCACGATAAATCAGACGTATAATATAATATATCTTCCTGAAAAAATTTCCAAATCACTGCAAAATGTTCAGGTAATGTGGTGCACAATCACGCGCCATGGTTTAAACAAAAAAGTATGACTTCATTCCAAATCATTATTGCATTGCGTATTAATTTGAGCATTTGCGAAAGCTAAATTTTCTAATGCGACAGTACATTTTTTAATCCTCCACTACTGTGGATTATCATGTACGACAACGTCTCCTATGATACTGTGACGACTGGGGATGAGAACACCTAGTTTGTAAAATCCCTGGTTATAAGTTCCATTAGAACTAAGATGGCTCGGTGATACAAGTGACTAACACATTCGGCTAGATTTGGAGAACGGGTTCGTATCCCAGTGTAGTCAAATGCCATTTTCACAACAAAGCTCCCTGTACACCTGATAAGAGTTTTGCATCATTCAAATTCTTACCACAGAAAATTTCCTATGACAAAGACCATATTTTGACAAACTTCATTTTTGCTCATAATAGGATATCTGAAATACACTTTCAATTTTCACTTTTTGATACTTTTTCAGCCTTGATAAACTTGTTTATTTTTATCAGTTGTGGTATCTTTGACCCATTTATATTCTTTGTTATTTTATAATGCGTCATTCTTATTATTTTTTCATCAACTTAACGGTAATTGTTATAAGTTTCCATTCCAAAGTTCATGGCATTTTATTTCATGGCTTTTTTTCTAGGAACCTTCACATCCTGCAAACGTGGATGAAATTTTACATTGTACCAAATAATTTTTTTCAACTTTTCAATGGTTTTCATAAAATGTCTTGTTTTTTAATAACATTTGCTATGTTTTATTTAAAAGTACTAGAGTATGATTAAATCATTCTTCAAAATGAAATACGCATTTATATTTATGAAGTAATATTTTTAATGGCGCATCGTAGAACCTATTTACCGCTTAATGTCAACGGATTTACTTGTCTTTTAACGGTGCCCTTCATAATCCTGCAGTATATATTATAAATTTTTATGTATATGAGTTCGGATATAAGGCTATTTATGAGTATAACTGAGTTCGACTTCAACTGGTCTTGTGAATACAGTAGTCTTAGTTGCTAAATATTTTTCTTGGCTAATTCAGTGAATAGCGGTAGCTGCAAAGGAATAAAAATACAATTGAAATTGTTTCGCACCAAAACCCGGGTTACGTAAGCAAGCAGAAAGAATATGATTAGAGAAAGTAATAGAGCAAATTTATAAAGGCTAGGTGTAGGAACGAATGTGAGATGAAATGTCGGTGGTATGCTCGAGTAATTATCATATATTTAGGAGCATGCGTCGCTTGGTTGGCTTTGTCGTGAGAAAGGAAATGAATGATGAAGGTGAATTACTTTTTACATTTACTCATAGTAGTAAACTGAATGACGTAATAGCAAAGGACAGACCGATGAAGTTATTGTTGAATACAGTGGAGACAAATATGCCAGAGAGGGGTACTTAGTAGTCCAAAAATAAAAGAACGTGTTTGAAATAGCGCAAAAATGTGTGAGCAGCAAAGAGGGTGCTCAAGGTTTGGGTAGTATAGAGGTAATTATTAAAGTCGAAGCTAGTTTTCAAGGTCTAATGACCAGATCCAAGAATATTCTTATTCTAAAAACGTGAATATAACTTAGCATTTTACCTAATCAACCGAGGATCAATTGCTTCCATAAAATGTTTCATTTACATGCAATAGAGCATCTTTTAAACATTCTTCAAAAATAAATACGCATATATGCTCTTATTTTTATGTTTTTCAATCACCCAACCTGGAACTTATTTAACGGCAGAGTTAACGGGTTTACTTATATTAAAAAGTTACCCTTCATAACCCCGTAGTACATATAATAAACTAGATCTAAGCTCTATTGACGTTGCCCAATCCGAAAGGGAAGGGCGCATTTGGTATTTATGCTCGAGTGAGGTTGTGAGAAATGAAAGGGTTTTCATGGAAGTGGAGTCGGGCAATTGTGTCCACGAGCGTCAGAGTGAAAGCGATATCCATCGAGCCGAGAGGCAAGGGAAACCGAAATAAGGGGACAGAAGGAAGATTCAGATGTTGATTATTATCCAACGATTTTTACCTGGCCATTGCTGTCGCCCACACATAATGATTACAACCTTGAGAGCATTCATTTGTTCCAAGGTTTGGTGGGAGAGCGCGCCAGTATAGACTATCAGATTACGAGGCGTGCTTGGAGAATCGCCGATCAGCGTGGTGAACACTCTCCTTAATGACCTTTTATTATTCTGTAGTCCAACTATCGGTTAGTTCTGCCCCAGCAAGAGAAAGAAGGTAAGAATGGATTGAATTTTCAATGAAAGTGATATTTATCTCGAACCTCCAGTGGAATAATATGATTCATTGAATGAATCTGGCAATCACGAAGTGAATGAAAACATACATGAGAATAGGTTTTAAGCATGAGGAAACGCTGAGAGTGAGTCGGCTTCGAAATATGAGCAGACAAACCAGTGAGCTAATGATTTAAATTTTTTAGTTTAGTGATTCTTTTGTTAGTTTTGTTCAGCATGTTAAATACGTACTTGGTTATACTGCTACAGTGAAATGATTAAACTTCGAGTTCTCGAAGACTTGTATTACACATCACCAAGAAAAAATGTGATAGGAATGAATACTAAATGATAAAACTGTCTTGTCACCCTACTAAACCTTATCGTAAACATGTGTATGCGAAAGGATCTTGGTAAATCAAAATTTCTTATTTCTCGGTCTCAAAATAATTAAGATCCCCCCGCATTCTATTCCACATCAATTATTCCACAGTATTTACCCATAGTAGTTATTCTTTTTCATAACATTCAGCAAATGTTTCCAAACTTTAAAGAAATATGTGGAAAACTAACTCTAAAAGGAACGCGGGAGGATTACAGAGAGGTTATGCGTAAGGGTTAGCAAGAAGAAGAGTTAAAGGAAAGGAAAGAGGTGGATTACGTTGCATGGATAGTGTGCAGAGTTTCGAGTGGATAGGAGTGCGTCAGAGAGTTAGAATGTTGTTAGGCTGGAAACATACAATATTTTAGTCGCATCTTTTAAAAGCATCCCATTTTTTTTCGAGACATGGTACGCCAGAGGACCGTGAAGTGAAATAAAAAAACGATGAATTTCTCAAGCACAAGTCTTGACAGATATGTTACCGTGGGTAGTGAATATGTTTCTTTTAATTCATTTTCTCACTTGCAGTTTGGATATTGTTATGAGCTTAAATAAATTCTTTACCAACTTATTGTGAAACAGGAAAATGTCATCGGTTAAGAAACCCTTGACAACGAGCGGCCTGAAGCAAAAAAATTAAAGGTTCCATGTCGACGCATTTTATTTTTACTGAGAAGTTCAAATGTATTAAACAATATTCATGCGTAAAAAATAAAGGCCCATTAAATTCACCTTTCTTACAACTCTTTGACTTTAAGGTAATGTTTTGAGCATAACCTACAGACAAACATTTCCACATAAAGGATCGTTTTGCGCTCAAACACAGACTTCCGAGAAACGGGCTACGGAGTGGTGAATAGGAAGCGGCGGGGTTGCCTTTGATGCGCGGTCGCGAGTTTCCAGTGATAATGTCTTCTCTACCGCTGAAAATGGAATAGACGGTACGAGACACAGATGGAAGCGTGGAGGTCGGGAAATGGCGGGAGGATTACAGAGAGGTTACACGCAAGGGTTAGCAGGGAGAAGAGAGAATGGAAAGGAAAGAGGTGGATTACGTGGCATAGATAGTGTACAGAGTTTTGTGTGGATAGGAGTGCGTCTGAGGGTTAGAATTATTGTTAAAGACCATCAGAGGGTTCTGTGACCGTAGTTTATCGATTAACGAACTACGTTGCATACGAGCTATTCAAACTAAACTTTTTTCAACTATAACACTTTCCCAAGATACGGATCTTTTAAGATTTTTCTATGTCTAGTGTCACAGACTACTGGGCGAAATTGTAGTAAATTTGCACAATTTCTGCAGCACAAAAGCCATTAGTTATATATTTATTATATTGTAAATAAAAAGAGTGGAGTAACGGAAATTTCATATGAAATATTAACGAAAACATATAGATACAAAATCTTCGTGAATCTGACCGTGGAAATGAGAATGTTAAATTTGTCTGTCTGATTATGAGTATCACCTCTATTGATACTCAATATATGATATATAAACTTATTCCTGAGGTTTAAATGTCAATCCGAAAACTCTCATCTGCTTTGGGTGAATATTGGCGCGTTTTTTATGTTTCCTTTGGCCAAAAGATCCCCCCGCACTAGTGGGTAAATCATCAGTCATGGGGATGAAAAAACACGACTATGATTCCCAGCAGCAAAATGTAGCCATTGAAGCATTGAAGCAATTTTTGAATTGGTACTCGTCAACCACCACGGCCTCCGACTCAATGTTCAACTTGATTGGAGAATTGGCGTCCAGATTGCTGATTTAAATTGACTCGCTTTAATAATTAATGACATTTTGTTAAAATAAAACTGATCTTATTCAACAATTTCCCCTTCAACGTAACATTCATATGAAAATGTCGTATGTTTAACGTCAAAACCGGTAGATGTAGTAACAGGCGCTCTCTCCCATAAAACCTTTGAAAAAAATTAATACCTTTAAGGTTTTAATCATTATGCGTGGGCGACAGTAATGGTCAGGTAAACTTTTTCAGAAAATAATCGACTGTTGAATCTTCCTTTGCACAAAATTATACCATTACTTGTGGCCCGACTAGTATTATTTCCTCTTATATACTATAACAATTCCTATCTTACTTAATTCATCCTAAGCTATGACAGACCTAGGACTATCATTTCCACGAAGTTCTTGATAATTTGGTTTGAAAACGCACAACGAGAGTCGTGAAAACCCACGTGCGTGCTATACAGCAATTCTTATTCACCAGTTGGTGGTTTATTTCGCAATTTGTGAAAGATTCTTTCTTTTAACGATAAAATGAGGTAAATGGTTGGCAATAGGAAAGCAGATCCTGAATTTGGCACGTTGTAGTAAGTTTCTGGAGATTATTTTTCCTGGCGCAAATGGAAGAAAGGATGCGAGGCACAGATAGCAACTTGAGTTCGGAAGTCAAGTGCAGGTTTGTTGGTAGTGAATGCGCTGGAGAAAGCAGGAAGGAGTGGAGTTATATCACATGAGTTGAGCAGCTAGGAGATAGTTACCACGGGACGCAAGACTCAGGAGATGAGTATAGGCAGGTTAGTCTGGAGTCGGTTCTACAACTTTTGTTGCAGTAATCTATCGGTTAAGGTATAGTAAGATAAAAGCAAGAATGCATATGTGCAATATTCCTTTACGACTTAATATCCCCGTATTTCCTAATTTCTTTCTCATTATTCAGCTCGGTGTACTCACTTCATATTCGATTCTTATTCTTGCTTTTTCCCGCTTACCCACCATGCTTTGCTTCAATACGGCCTTCGAAATCTTTTCATGTCTAGAAACCTGTTCCAAACCCCCCTTCTTTCTGCTAATTTACTTAAGCATTTGTCTCTTTTCGTTCTCCATATCGAGCGCTCTCTCGTTTGTATTTAATACTGCTCATTGCACTTTCTTAGTACTCCCCTAATAGAAAGAACCCCCATCCCTAACGAGGGTAAATAAAATGCTAACATTACTTATAAATACCAGTTACTATAACTAGCTTAGCCTTTAAAGGCCGAATTTAAATGTCCTACAAAATCCCTCCCTGCCGGTTTTAAATGGGCCCTTATGAGGTTTTCCTGTGATGAATGAGCCAAAAATGGCACTTTTGGCAGTGAGGAGCACCAAATGGCGTGCGAATATTGGCACTTTTGGTATTTAAAGGTTATTTTTTATTGCATGTCGAAATTTTCACGGGTACAGCTTCGTATGTTTGCAGGTATTAATAATTCGTGCTCTATTGAAGCATTTCTACTCCTAGGTACAAGTTTATACGCTAGCTCGGAGGCAGGCCTAAGTATTTGAACTAAGGTTTACCTTAGTTAACAATTTAACCTAAAGGAGAACAAAAAACAACGACAAACGTTGGGTTGCAGAGGATATAATTTCTGTAAAAATTCCTATCCAACTGCAGGGAAAATAATGTTTTGAGATTGAGGTATGCGGATAAATACCGCCTATTAAGCATACTCAATAATCAGTTGCATAATTTTTACGAATGAATCACAATTGCATTAAAGTATTACGTCGACACCACCGGGGTTAAAGACTATTGGGTTCGAACCGTTTAAATCGCACAATTTGGGCGTGATATTATGCATGTTATGTTATATAAGAACAAAGTAAAACGTAGGAAACGGCTAAAAAAATCTCCGAAAATTATCGATGATTGAAAAAATAGTTGACAATTGTTTTCCATTTTAGCACTGTACAAAAGAAAGAAGCATCAATTCAGGAGGAAGAGGAATTGAAAATATTACTTTGTTCTCGGATGCTTGCAGGAGGAAGAAAAGGAGGACGGAAGAGGTTTTTGTTGCAAATGAATGTGGAAAAGGGTGATAAAGGAGGAAAACTGGGAATGCGGGGGAGAGGCAGTTAAGAGATAGGAACTTTGGACGACTTAAGATGGGTATGGGGTATAAGGATTTTATATCCAGGATCGATTTCATCACTCTTCCTTCAGGATCGCCTGATGGCAAAAGTGAGATGACATCCCAGAAATTGTATATTCATAATAATGACCGTCCAGAAACATCCGAATCTCTTTGCAAAACATCTTCATGAAAATTTCTTGAGTATTTTGTAGAATAAAGTTAAGTCGGTTCTGCCATGTAATATCACTATGTTATATAATGTGTTATAAGAATAACTTATGAATATTTCACATTATATTTGGTTCACTGAACGGTTAAGATGCACAAAGCTTCGTCACTGGAGGTAAAATACCAAATGGTGACTCAATTGGCAATGCATGGTGGGTTTAAATTAGAGAACACAAAAAAGTATAATTCATATTATTATTTTATTCGCATAACCTATTTCAAGTTAAAAGTGCCACCGTCTGATGTGGAAGAAGATGTGCAATGAGCTCCTTTCTTGTAGTAAAAGTTGTGCATTGAGTTAATTATGATTAATTTTAAATATTGACATAGCCAAAGCCAATCCCAACAATTAGCTGAATTAGATTATTAACAAGTTGTTATTTCTTAAATGTACGCGAATTCCATCGTGTTATTTCGCCCACCATCACGTAAATACTTCCAGGTATGCATGATCCCGAGTTTCTATGAACAACGAACTTTCGTCCGAATGAAATGTGAGGAAACGAGACACAGATGGCGGCTTGGGGTGGGGGAAATGGTGGCATCGCACATGGAGCGGGAGAAAGCAGGAAGGAGGAGGTTTAAATCACGTGACTGAAATAGCGTGGAGTGAAGAGTACGGTGTAGGAGAAAGCGGGGTGGTAAACCTTGGGAGTGGAGGCCTGATGGGTTGTCGGTGGGGGATAATGGCGTGGAGGGTATGAAGAGCCAACGGGAAGGGAAGCAGCACAGGCATGGGGATTTTCTGGTGTTAAAGAGCGTGCCTAGCGGATGGAGAGATTTCTCCGCTACCCACGTACACCGCTCCCCTCCACACCTCAAACTCCTCCGTACCACTCTGCACCACTCCCTACCTTCAGAGGCGCCGCCGATCCACACCCGTTCCCCGCCGCGCCGCCGTGGCCTTGCTCCATCTCTCTCTCCTTCCGCCGCACCCAGCCTAACCTTCCCCCTTCGTCTGAAACCTTTGGCTGATGCTCCCTCCTCGGCTGCGCCCCCCCCCACCCTGCCTTACACCCTCTCTCCCGCCCCCTCCTTCCCCCATGAGCCCTCGTCCACCGCCAAGCCTTTCACCAGATATCCTCCTAGCCATCCCCTTTGGGGGGTTAAACTCCCATTCCCACCCCATCTCACTCCGGCTTTCTCTCGGCCTTTTTCCCTAGCCTATACCTCCGCTCCTCTTCCTCTCTGCGCGCCCTGCTTTTCAATCCGCGTCCACCCGAATACGGCCGGGGGTTTGCTAGCGGGGGTCCCCAAGAGCTGTCCCCCAGGAGGGTGTAGCTCTCCCCCCACTCTCAAAGCCGGCGTCACCCGGGACGTAATTTCATGCGTTTCTGGCTATATTGGGCCTCACGTGCAACCTCCGGGTCTGCTGTGTTGTGCTATCGTTAGTGAAGGATGTATATTTACCATGGTTTTTATCATTTACAGACGAAGCATTGCGTTAAAGCTGCTGTGTGATTCTCAAGTATTTTTTAAATTTTCATTAAATTGTTCTTTAATACTATACACAAATCTCCTTCAATACTTTGGGATTTGCGCGTAAGATGACAATATGTTTCAACTTTCATGTTTTGGAACGTTGGGAATCAATTTCACTTCAGGTCTAACGTGAAACAAATACCCACAACATTTATTACCGGGTATTGAGGAGGTAAATATGTATGTAGCTAAAAGGAGGATAATCCTAGCATGAAAAAATTAAAGCGAGATATAGTGAAAGAAATACAGTTTAAAGTAATATGACAAATAATTGCAAAATAAATTTCCGTAATTATTCATCCATTACCTTGACTTTACCAAGAACTCTATCTTGAGATGCCTAATGTAGTTAGTCGAAACCGGCGAGTAGGTAGTAATAAGTTATCCCGATTCTTGAAAAGCTTGAGCTGGCTGCAATTAGAAAGGTTTTTGACCACACTAAGCCACTTTCTTTCCCATTTCGTGAGACTTTGCGGGTTCCCTCGTCCATTAAATAAATAATAAATCATTCACAGGGTGGAATGCTGTGGAGTACTGATATTCCTTCCCGTGCAAAGTTGGCAGTCGTCCCATGTAGCACCATCAATTTTTATTTCATTTATTTCCAGGGAAACTGACTCCCGGTGGAGATGATTTCTACCCCTTTGATGTCGTCCGGAGAAAATTCATGGTGTGAGGAAAAATGACAGAGGCTGCTCCCTTTGCGAGAGATTCTCTGCAGGTGTTCCTCATTAAAGATGTCACAGGCACCTGAGGGTTGGTGAGTTTTCTCTTCTCATCATGGCCATATGAAACGCCATGAGGCATTCATTTGGTGGTGGAAATGTAAATGCGCGAGCCATCTTCTTTTTATAAATGACGTCGAACATTCGACAATTTAACTTCAATAGTTTGGATTTATTGCGGATAGTCGAGTCTTTGAAAGTCTCTGCGAAGATTTAATGATAGCCACTGATGTTTGCAAACCTGTCGCTTGTGAGAGAACAATGGAGATATTTCTAAGCTACGCATCTCCTTATCATCCATATTAATTCTATATATAGTTTTCACGCAATTTAAAGCGTGCGTCTAATGTGTTCGCCCATTTTTCTATCACACATCATTTGCAATACCTCTTTCAGAAAATACTTTTAAGTCAGTAGATTTTATTCCACCCAGGATAAATATTAAGATATCTATGTCCGCAAGCGTGTATTCTTGAACCTGACTCCATGAACAGTGGCCTCCCTCAGGTCATGATTGATTAATATTGCCACATGAAGATAAATATATTATTTTAGGCTAATTTATATTACCTATGCTGTCACTACAACGTTACACTAAAGAAATACATTTCAAAATACTACAAATTAAATGTAAAAGTACGTTTCATATGTTGAAGTCTACTTCTAGGAGCCCAGAAAACGATGTGAATGAACAGAAATAGGAGAATTCAACTAATGAATAATAGGGGACGAAACGAAAATTATTGCTGTAAAAGAATTAATCAAACGTCGATGGCGATACTTTTGATGTTTTAAAGCTCGCATGGTAGCCCATTGTTTAGGTTATCCGGATAATATTGAGACAAGAGTATTGGGTCACCATGTTGAGTATTGGGATTTGAATCCCTGGACTGGTGAATTTTTTTCAGGGAAATCCCTGCTTTGGTGCTTATAGCAGGTATTGATACAAGGATTCACTTAACCCTTCCATCAATCCAATAATAATCTTTTCCTTTCCAACCTACCTATCTGAATTCAATGTTTCTTTGCTGCTGTTGCCTCATTTTAATAATATATCAACCCGTCTATTGTAAAAACTTTTATTATTAATCTAAATGCAAAGCATCTCATCGAGGTGATAATGTCGGGAAGATACAGTAGCCTAAAGGAAGATTATTTTCTTCCAGAGGCTGGATGAATTAATCATCGCTCAACGAAGGTAACTGTTGATGAAGTCGGGCTGAAGAATACACGTATTCGGACATGAATAACGCGTTTAAAACGCAAATGCGGTTGGTTGATCAAGGGAGCCGCGTTAAAGCATTCGCTCTGAGAAGCACCCGTGCCCAGTTTTCTCACCATCTGTGCTTCATCTTCATTTACCCTTTGGAAAGTGGACCGTCTCTGTGCACTCCAATGCGGAGTGTTTCACCGCAGTGGCCTTGTGTTTGACACGCTCTTTGCCGCGGCGCAGAAATCACATAGAGACGCGGTCTTCGAAGCCGACGGCTTGAACCATCGTGCCCAGTGCCGGTCACCGGCGAAAGGTCGAACCCATTCGGCAAACATCGCGACCGTGGATACGGCACACAAAAGGAACAAAGCCATCCAGCCCTCTCGTGCATATTTCCTGCCCTTCCGCACGCTCAAACATTTCGATTTCCCCAGTCCCCTTCTGGCTCTCAGTTCTCGTTTTCAGAGCTGCACGCTCGTTCTCTTCCCGAGTATTCTTCCTCTTCGCCTTCGTATCTCCATCTCTCTCACTCTCTTATTCCTTCGTCCCAGGGCACGCACGTAACAGTTCGAGAAAAAGATTCGCATGAATGCCAAATGTCTCGCGAGGTGAGGGGACGGAGAGGTATAAGAGAAGATGGGAGGCTTGCCGTCAGGAGGCTGGAGGAATACGCAATATACCTTGGTGGAAAGTTGTAGTGAGTGGTTCCAAGGTAGTCCTACTTAAAAAAAACCTGAATGTCGTTTGTTTCATATTCTTTACACTAATTATGGAACGTTCATGTCATTTTTGCTTACTCAACCTAAAATTACTTAGTTAAAAATGAAACAATGAGTGAAACGGTAACTTTTAGCCTGACTGTAATGACATTTTTGGTAAAAAAACTCTGAAACAGTGAAATTTACTGAAAATATTGCAATTTATTAACATTTTTGTAACTTAACATCATATATTTTAAGTTAATAGAAGATTTTGCTCAATAGATATAGTCCAGATGCGTCAGTGAATATATTAATCTTTATTGAAGAAGCATGAGATACCTTAGCCAAAGAAAAACATGGTAATCTTAAAGCAATCACTTGAATTAATATTTCTGCTTAGTCTTTTCCATCTCTGTACATTTATTTAGGTCTTGATGAAAAAGTAGAAGGGTTTTTAAATTAATACAACATAAACATGATCTTTTTTATAAAGAGAAAGCTCACAATTTAATGTATTATCCATTGAAGTCTGAGGATAATTATTTGAAATATTGCATGAACAATTTATCTGGTATACATGTCAAAAGAAAATAAAAATATGTGTCTAAAGGCTAAGGTTAGACGAGCTGGATGCCTCACTAATGAAATGATGAAATGAGATAAATGAAGAATATTTATGTAGAATTGTTGACGAGACTATCTGCATTAAAATTAAGATATTAATTAAAACTACATACCTTTGAGTCTGAGAAATTAAGCTATTTTCTCGTAGTAATCAAACCACATTTAAAAATATAAATATGCTGCTAAGAGTACCAAAAAGACCAATATTGAAGTTTGACTGATAACATTCTGAGCATGGAAGCAATTGATCTGATATTGAATGATCACTAATAGCAACTACTGCGACTTTTTATTTAATTATATTAAATATTCTTTAATATGAAACATTTCTATACATACCTACGACAACTGTGAGAATTGATGAGGATAAGTGCGAAGATTTTAACATATCAATACATATGAGTGTGAGAAGCCAATGCTGATTGATAGCCTTTATATCAGGGAACTCGGCAAGTTATACTAGTATGCGATATCAATATTATTAATCAATGCAAAAGCCTTACCATTTAAAGCATTATTATCACCTCTCCCTTATTAACACCATTAAAAATGAGCTTGTCGATTTAGAGAAGGCATATGACAGAGTAAATAGAAAGAAGTTATGGAAAGTTTTGAGAGACTATGGAGTGAATGGGCAGTTATTGAATGTTATGATGGCGATGTATGATAATAGTAAGGCAAGTGTAAGAGTTAACTGGGTTCTGAGTGATTGGTTTGCAATAAATCGGGGTTTAAAGCAAGGATGCGTAATGTCACCATGGCTGTTTAATGTATTTATGAATAAATGTGTTAGAGACGCATGTAGTGAAAACGACGGTGTTTTGATTGGGAATGTAAACGTGCGAGTTCTTCTATATGCGGATGATGCTGTTTTGATCTCAGACAGTCAACAGGGATTACAGAAGCTCTTAGATAAGTTTTGTGAACCAACGGAGAGAATGGAATTTAAGGTAAATGCGTGCAAGACAAAAGTTGTAGTTTTTGATAAGGAGAATGGGGAGAATAACTGTGATGAGGGCGAATGGTGAAGTAATTGAACAGGAGGATAATTTTGTGTACTTAGGTAAGATGTATCCGAAAGATGTAAGAATAGATGAGGAGATAAAGAGACGTGCAAATGGTGGAAGGAAAGTGGTGGGTAACATGTGGAGCATATCAAGGAATGAGTGCTTGTATAAGGAATCAAAAATTGCCGTTTACAAAAGTGTACTTCTTCCCACTTTGCTATATGGTAGTGAAACATGGGTATGTCAGGATAGACATAAGAGTAGATTAAACACCGTGAGTATGAGTTATCTGAGGAGTATTTGTGGCAAAAGTAGGATGTATAGGGTCAGGAATGAGTGGGTCATGAATGAATGTGGGTTAAATGCTCCAGTAATGGACGTGTAAGAAAGGAGTGTGCTTCGTTGGTTTGGCCATGTTGAGAGAATGGATGAGAGTCGAATAACAAAACAGATATACAAGAGTGAAATGAATAGTGTAAGAGGTAAAGGTAGGCCGAGAAAGTTGTGGTTGAGGAAATTCTTAGGAGGAGGAATATTAGGAGTTTTAAAAACAGGAGTGCGTGTATGAAACATCGTATGGGGTTAAATGAGGCAAAAGAGGTTTGCAAGGATAGGTCAGTATGGAGGAAATTATTGAAGCAGAGTTGGGTGTACAATTATGAATTAATGAGTGAAACATTTTGACTGTGCCTACCCCGGAAGGGAACGGCATGATGGGTATGTATGTAAAAATGAGCTGTATTTTCTAATTTTTCTAATTTACAATTACAAATAAATAATTTTCGAAAACCTACTTCACTTTCACAAACCCACTGCAACTTATAAAAAATCAATGGCTGATAGTTTACAGTAACTTCAAATCTATTAAAACAATTTAATGGGAAAATCTGTGATCTAGCCTAATGAAATCGTGGACAAATAAAAGTTTTCGAAAGGTTTGAGGTGATTCAAGAACAGAATGACAGTTATGATAGCAGCGAGAAAGATTGGCTGTGCACATGGAAGCTTAATGATGGAGCATGAATTTTTCACACTCATGAATTATGAGGATTGGCGAGTGCACCAAGGGACTGCATGTATGCTATCGGAAGTTGAAGTAAAAAAAAAGGACCTCAAGACTTGAATTGCGTCCTAAAATGAACAAGCAAAATTTTTCTTTATAACTAAAGCGGAGAAAACTTTACCAATAAAATTTTACCATAACTGAAACATATTATTCTTTTTACCTTCAAAAATGGAATTTTAAAATAGCTTTCTCGAAAAACTATATTGCATCAGGGGAATAATACATTTCCCAACTAATTTCATTTTCAAAATGTGTGTTATTTTTATTATTTATGCTATATAAATCCTGGAAAAAATATTGAGGATGTTAAGTAGCTTTCGTGAGTAATTATACATTTTTCCCGACTCCTATGGAATATGAGCGCGCTATAATAGTTTATTTTACCGTAGTGTAGAAAACTGCGAAGAGATTATCTGACTTTCACCAAAATCTACCTTCACCGGCAGGATACTTACAGGGCAACCGTGTGCATTTCAGGCAATATAAAGTAACGGATACGCGATTTGACATCAAATTGTGCTCTCTTCTTTATTAGGTGGTCAGAAAGTGACATAGTATTTCATCAAATGTTTCTATATTCGCAATGTCAATGATTGGTCAAGTTTTAGATTTATAAAAATTGTTTTTAATTTTTATTTATCATCAAAAACAACTTCCTGCATAGATGCATACGGTGTCGCCGAATCTTTCACGTGAATACTATTTCTTTCCCAGAGCTCTCAAGTGAAATATCTGAATGAATTTTTGACGTCTCAAACAAAACTTGTATGAAACGTAGTATATGCTTCAGCCTGATAATTATGCGGGTACTATTCTCCTGATTTTCCCAAGGTTGAAATTATATTCCGGAAATTTCACAACGAAGTGACAAAGATAATTGCACAAGAAAGACTTATTTCTCCACGGAAAATAATTTCATCTCCAGGTACCTGTAAAGTATTAACTTCTCCATCCATCATAGAACTATGATAACGTCCAATCTTATATTCGTTTAAGAGTATCTGCTCGTTTACATACACAATTAGAATTTTAAACAATTAACATAGTTTAACTTAATGATTTATGACTATAAAAAATGAGAATTGTTTGGAAGGGACATGCTTATCATGACGCATGTTAATGTAGGGCAAGCCCATGGAGGATGTCGTGAAATATTGGAAACGTGCTTAATCTAACTTTTATCCACACATATGAATACGCTGCTTTGTTCATGAACGCTAGGGAGGAACAAAATAAAGAACAAATAATCCAAAACGATGATGTCCCTTGGATATAATTGCTTTTTCTGACTCAGAACAGCATATTAAATAAAAATTATTACTTCTTTTTCAGATAAAAAGCTAGTATTAAACTGTAGTCTAATGCTTGAACTAAGGCGAGTAAATATCATGCTATTCACTTGATGGGGAGGCTGAAAGTTGGGTTCGCACCAAACTCGAGTGACTTTTCTTATTGCTCCAATGACAATATGCATGAATTCCCTTCACGCCATTTCCTTTCGGAGTAGGCTCAGTCAAATAACTCTTTTACTGCCTGAGGGCATTAGAAACTAGCTCTATTTTAATATTTTTCTACATCACTACCAGTCCTTTATCGTTTTTGCTCGAACAAATACTAAATTGAAACGCTCCGCTACCAGCAGATCTACTCGACTTAAGAAACAGGATTGAATCAGTTATTGCATTAATTACTCCAGACACCCTGATCAAGGTATGAGAAGAACTCGCCTATCGACTGGATGTGTGCCGTGTAACGAATGGTGCTCACACTTAAGCTCAAGCTACGACTGTTTAAGTTGTTCTTGAATTTGATGTATCATTTGTTATTGTAAGTCAAATGGTATAAATATTAAAAAGCCTTAAAACCCCAATATTCATTTTAAAACACTCGGTACTGTGAAACTTAGTAAAGACAAAGGGTTATAAGGAGCAAGAGAGATAAGAAAATAAGGAAAATTTGCAGTATAATGTTATTAGACAAGGTGAGGAGCAAATATTCAAGTCGAAATACATTAACCATTGGGGTCAAATACGGAGAAAATTGATTCGAGCTAATGCATCATTCATGAGGATGTCAGAAAAATTGTATAAGACACAAATTATCATCGGTGAAAAGATGCATATTAAGGCAGCGAATGAGGAGTCACGGTTTCACATATGATGCAGAAGTAAGTAAGGTGATGAAATCGATGATTGAACTAGTCCAAAAAAAAAGAAGTAAGGAAAGGTTTGAGTTATCCAAACTATCAGACAGAGCAATGAAGTGGTTTGACGTCAGTCGCTTAATTTCAAGAGAAGTTGCAGCATTGGAGGAAGAATTTGAGGCTTGTGTATGAGGGCCAGGGATATTGGAATTTGATTATCGTCAGGCATCATCAGTGTTGGGTCGCGGCAAAGTGGATATGCCAACCACTACCTTTGAATCTAAGTTCGTTTTGATCGGTGAGGGTGGTCCAGAGTATGTACTTATCCTAACGAAGTGATGGTTTGCCACTCGGAGTAAGTGAGCACGGTTCTCGACCTTTACCCGAAGCAGTTTTCGCAGAAATATTTGGAGAGTATAGATTTATTTGGCTGTGAATGGGGAGATATTTTCAGTCTTTGAACTGAATTACCTTGAACTGAACTACTCTGAACTACCCTGAAAACAGCGTAAAAATCTACCCACTTTTGTTACTTACCATAGTGTATGAATAAACCCGGGTAGTATTAATGATTAACGGAAAAATCTCCAGAATTTATTAGCTGCACTTGCCCGTTCGAAGTTGTCTCAACGTGACACATTGCGTAGTAACAACTGATATGAATACAAAAACCCGCCATTGAAAACGAAAAGCAGTTCTTTTATTAAACTTAGATATTTCATTTTTCATATATCATTCATATATTATCCTACTTTTGCCGCAAACACTCCTCAGATAACTCATACCCACGGAGTTTAGTCTACTCTTATGTTTATCTTGACATACCCATGTTTCACTACCATAGAGCAAAGTGGAGAGAAGTATACTTTTGTACACGGCAATTTTCGCTCCGCGGCGATATTAGTATGAAAATGTATCGCAAGTAAAGTTGAGTATCCTAATTATAATAATAAAATACCATCAGTAGTAATAATTACTGAGAGGATGTGTAAATATAAAGTATACAGTAAAGTATACTGTAACCCCTTTGGGTAGAGGGAATATTCATAAAGCAGTGTTTTACAGGGAAAATTAATTGTCTCATTGACACGGTTGGATAAAAAATTATCTTTCCAAAGATGAAAGCAGTAGATTTATCGGCTAAACATGTAGAAGGGAAGGGGCTAAAAAATTATAAATACCGTACACTTTGATCAGTAGATGTGAATAGTTTGATTAACGATGAATCACTATCGGTATGGCGGAAAGTCAAAAGAAAGCTTTTATCACCATTAGTACATGTTCTACTACAGGCGGAGAGAAGTCTGCAGTTTTGTGTCCAAGTGATCAAACAGAGACGTATACTCGGATGCCCTTCATGTAGCAACAAAGCTACGAGAAAAATTTATCTAATCCGAGATTCAAACCCGAGTAATCAGAATAAGTAGTCAGTCCCTCTCGCGAGGGCTTATGAGAACTGAGCCACGCACCCGAAGTGTATGGATGAGTAAAATGTCATTTTCGACATTGATGGCTCAAGAGTAATTTCCTTTTTGACATATCCGTACGTTATCCAAAAAATCCTTTCAACACTACTTATATTATTTTAAAAAGAAATATTCGTTCTTTAAGCTCTCTTGATTAATTTCCACAAACAAGAGCTGACAAATATAATTTTAATTGTATTCATAGCCGTTCATCCCTCGACGGACATCTCTGTCGACTGAGTCTTCTTGTGGGTCCCGAAAAAAGGTCGAATTTTGACTCTCTCTGGATTTTGTGTGAAGTAATGAAGCGAAAATGTGGATTGGCCAAAATTTCGGTCTCATGTTTCACAAAATGCTGAGAGCTCCATTGAATGGGGATGGACTTCTCTATGCGTGGGGATGGTTGTGAGGAAATGAGAGGCAGGAGATTTCGGGTCGGATAAAACTGAACAGAGGTTTCAAATGGACTGAACGCGAGAGAACTGAGGTTATATCTGAGGAATGAAATGTTGATGGCCCCTCCTACGTCGGATGAAAGGGGAAATAAAAATTGGAGGGAAAGTGTGTACACGCTTGGGAGGTTATAACGCGCCATGTAAAATTAAAGTGAGTGAATATAGAGTGAGCTCTCACATGGCATCTGAGGCCCCCTTAAGCTTAAATCGAACATGCTATGGAAATAAAAATTAAAAATGACGAAGATATAGAAAATGTTTTGACTGCCTATGTTTTGCATCGGAAAATCTACTTCTAACAATTGATTCTATATAAAAATACATTTATGCTTCTTGATTGCTTCAAGCATGAAAATTGTTTACCATGCACAGAGATACCCATAAAACTTCCACGAACTTTCCTAGAATAGAAATGTTTAAATAGAATAGCTGGCATTCCAGGTCATCCACATGTTCCATGGGTATCAGCACTTATAAGAGTAGACTACTATAAAACCAAATATAATGACACAGGCGAAACTAACATAGTTCTAGTTTTGTCACTCACTGTTTAAGTTTTAATTACTCTGTTTTAATTAGAATAACCAAAATAATAATGACATAATTGAAAAAGCCGTTGGAGAGTTTTTGACAACCTGCCCTGTCAAACCACTTACGAACAGGGTCCCATATTTTTCCAAGAGTGCGTTTATTCTAGTTTCTAAAATAATCATACTAACAACAATATCATTTTCTTTGAATATACGTTCTTATTTCTAACTTCATCCAAGCGTAAATACTTTTGTACAAAACATTGCTAAATTTATAAAATTGTCAAAAGTTTTGGAGCAAGTGTGACGATCAGATCTTTCATAAGTCTTGCGATACGTAAATATTGTACAGTAATCTTACGAAGCGCTTGCTCTTTACACAACTTAACGTAAATCTGTCCAAATTTCTTCCAGGTTCTTAGAGAGCCCATATGTTGAACAAACACAATTTTTAGCCTCTGTTATATCATTTTCTCTCCACTGTAGATATTATTTGCGTCAAACTTCGTACTGAACAATATACCCGTAAATATTGCCAAAGAACTTTACGCCGATTGTCATCTTAAAAAGCAAAGTTCAAGTGAAAAAGGAATTTGGCAATAAATTTGTTAAAATTGTATCCAAGTTAATGGAATTTTCTCTCCTCCACACCCGAGTTTACGTTAATTTTCATTACATTCACGGCTTAGGAGCGACATTCATGAACCCATTCGTTGAACACGGGCCGCGAAGTGGAGTACACTTATTTTCTCCGAAGAATAGTCCTTTAAAAGCATTCTGGAAAACTGAGGTTCGCCTGTGCGTGACGAGGTTATAAGGTGACGCTCCTGTTTGGCGTGACTGTGTTTCCACGGGGGTGAGAGAATGGAATGAGATGGATACGAAAGAAAAAAACTAGCAAAAAAACTGCACGGAAATAACGTGGTGCAATAATTGAATCTCATCGTGTAAAGATAAAGGATTTTTACTCTCCTTAATTGATATTTCGGAGAAATTATATCTTCTGCATCAAAATTTTTCCATGTACAATTCCTTCAAAAAACGCCTCTTTGAAGCAGTGAACTCACCGCTTTGGGTACATTATGACCTTGGACTTTATAAAAAACCATTCATTTTAAGGGATATCTGCCTCCAATTACGTACATTCTTATCAATTTTGGTGTATAGCTTCGAGAAAAATCCGTTCTTAGCATTAATGGTTATGAAGAAGTACTGCAGAGCGCTCTATGTATTTAAATATCCTATGGTTTTATTCGTGTGTTTATACTCATAGAAATTGGAGATACATCTAGAAAGCAAAGCTAAAATCCTCTTCTTTTGCATTGCAACATATGCATATACTCCGTTAGTAATTTATTTCCAAACCTTTACGAAAGTATAGCATGTGACAGCTACAGCTATACTAATCATTGTGTGCAAGTTTGAAGTTTTTATTTCACACCATTTCCTCCAGTATTGGGGCTACTATTATTAGTAGAAACATAGTTTATAGAAACTTTCGTCAATTCACTCATGAAAAATGTTTATTTTGAGAAAGTTCCAGAAACCAACGCTTATTTTTAATGATAATTATTTGTTAGGTGAGCTCTTCCCCGTTCCTGTATTTTCTCGTAGATTTCTTTGATCTCCCCCAAATCCCTGTCTCAAACGCGTGCCAGCTATTTTAATCCTCTTTCCTTAAATTCAATATTTCTGCGCAGTAGAACGCTACACTCCACATAAAATATATAGTGGGTTTTCAGTAACTTTAATGACGGACTATTGATAAACTTTATATGCTATATATAAAGCATTGTTTTATAGAGCAGTAAAGTGGACAATCAGAAATAAGGACGAGAATGGGCGGAAGATGTTCCTTCTCCACAGCCAATGAAAAAATTGGTTGTGGAGAAGAATTGTGACATTACGATGGACGAGAAAACATAAACAAAAAAGTGCATCCGGATAAGAAATTTTTTGAGTAAATTTGGATAAGGCGTGGTATGGTTTTGGCACAGGTACTGAGATGTTAATGAATACCAAACGTTGAGGCGGACACGGGAACTTTGGGTAGACAGGGAAGGAGAAAAAATAGAAAAGGATTAATGAAAACCAGGAAACAGGTAAGATGCTATATGAGCTGAATAATAAAATGGTAAATAGAGACAAAAATATTCGACTTGAAAAGACTTATGAGGACAAAAATACTTCCTGCTACCGATGGCTCTTCTGAAATAATGATTATTCATTTGTAGTAATGAAAGTACCGTTGACTAAAATTTACGGCTAACTCTTGTAGACAGCAGAATAATAAGAGTCCTGCCGACATGGTGGTTGTGGCCTTGCGGAAGAACGAGCACATTATCTATGAATTTTTACGGAAAATCTTTCAATTGAAAGTCGACGGTTTTCAAAATAAGGCCAACATGATTTTTTTACCTAACCTTAAATAATAAGAAAATACTCCTTTGCAATGACCAAAGGTATCTTTTACGATTTTACGCTTAAATTTGAGAGTTATTTCCAGGAAACTGTATTTTATTATCTGCCGTAAGGGAGAATTGGGCCGATTTTCCGAACAAATTTTTACCTGAAAGTAGGGAGACTTTCCATTTAAGTAAGGGAAGGGATTGGGAATCCATGAATATATTTTCTGAATCAAAAAAGAATAAATTGGTACTCGCAAGCTTTAATAGGAAGCTTCGAGAATGTGACCCTAGATACAATGTCAAGATAGTCTATAAGGCTTACGTTCAACTTCATCCGTTTTGCTCAAATGATTGGCATATCCTAGTTTTTTATACGCGACTGAGTATGAAGGCGGGAATAGAAGAAAAACGTTCCACGCTCTTGCTGAGACCTAATTAGCTATAGCCACTCGCCTAAAAGACAACGGTACAATTTTCTAAACTGTAGGCTCATTAAATATTGCAAATCGAGGTAGCATTTTTGATAACTTTCACCTTGGCCGATGTCCAATCTTTCTCTGAGGTTACTCCTTGAAGTAGTTGGTCTCCGTCTTGGAAACGCCTCAGATATGACCATGTTTGACGTCACAAGAATCGCTTCACTCAGGCCCAACAAGAATTGCACGGGTAGTGGCGCGCACCCTCTAGTGTATAATATTTCCATGGTAGGTAGGTAAAAATAAGACTGACGAAATACAAAAAGAAATGAGAGACGTGATTCAGTAATCGAATCTCTTCGGGTCTTGATGAAGGGTATTTCTTTACCGTTAATTCATTTTCCGCAAAAAATCAAGTAGGTTTTTTTCATTTTTTTCTTGCAAATCGAGCTAGTGGGAAGAGCTTCGGAATATGCGGCGTGAAATTTAAGTTCCGAGAGAGGGCAGGATGGCGGCAGAGCATTATGAAAGCACTCCACTCCCTGCGTGCCACAACATCGATCCACAGGGAGGAGCGAGCACCTCTCACGCTCGCTAATGGAAAAGAATATCGCGACATCTTTATTATTCCTTTGAAAATGAGTGCCCTTCCCCCCTCACTCCCAGCCTTTCCCACTCTCTCCCGCCCCTTTCCCCTGTAGCCCTTGGGGAAGTGCGTCTCGGGCGCTCGCCGATAGCGTCAACGTGTCCCATCCAATTAAAAGGTTCCATCCTTCCTCCCATCCGTCCCTGTCCCGCCCATCTACCTCAAATTCCATTCGTTCAACGGTCAAAACCCTCGATTCCAGGGTGGTAGAGTAATCCCGGATGTCCCGAGGGAGCTTCGTGATAGTTCTTTCCTCCCTGAATCCCGAGAAAATACTTTATCTTCAGGGGAAATCGAGAAAATCAACCCTTAAACCCAAAAATAGTAAATTAATACAAGTCTTTTTAGAAATTGATGGAATGGGTTTCCGTTATGAGAGAATAAATTTTTTTAGTGGCCAAAACCGTCTAGTTTTTGCAAAACCTTTTAGCTAGTGCCACCGTTTTTAACGCATAAGCCTTCTGTTCTCGTCTTCTGCCTTTTAACTTCCCATTTTATCCATTCACTGGTCCTAATATACGATTCCGAAAGGGAAGGTATTCTCAAACGTTCCTAGAGCTTTTTGAATAATTTTTTAATTTCTAAATCCCGTGGGAAAAATTATTGGGAAATCGGGAAAAACCACCCTTCAAACCTAATGAGATTATATTTTTCATTGTAGGAATCGGCTTTGACTATGAGAGGTCTACATCTTGTTCCTCACATCTCAATTTCCACATGATTTTTCCACGATATGGCCGTTTATTATGCATAGATGTCAGTCCAAGGTACTCATAAACTTAGAATATTCGGCAATCTTTAAGCTTAGTCATGAAATAATGTGATGAAATTTACAAATTTAAAATATTCACCTCTATTTCTGCATGGTAAAGTGCAAATCGTTATTCTATATTGACAAATTTTGTACTTCGGATTATTCTCACGTGCTGGAGTGTGGTGTGGTGGAACCAGTAGTGGAGCAGTCAAATTTCTGTAAAAATTATACAATGTTTAACATTATGATTCAAGTACATATTTCACATTTAATAACGCATTGAATGAGGATATTCTGCCCGCGTTTGAAATATGAGTTTGAACGAGAGAGGGGAAATCGTCATGGCCAGAAATATGTAATGGATGCTTTTTAATGGTGGGAGATGGGAGGAATATACTTAAGGAGATAATGAGAATACAGAGTTGGTGGCTGGAACAAGTAATGAGAGGTAAAAAAATGATTGAGTCTGTGATGGAGAGGAGGATGCTGTTAGAAAGATGGGGTAGGAATAGAGTAGGATTTTTATGGATGGGATGAATAGGACGCACGCCTAGTAGAAGAAAGAAAATTATTCAAGGAGGCAAGAATTTACGAAAAATTTGAGCAAACAAATTAATCAATTCCAAGGGGAAACTACGCGATTCATAGAAAATGATATGAATGAACAGACAGTTTCTCTCATTTTTTTGAGAGATAAGGTTGGGAGCCCGCAGAGACATTGAGTCTGCTTGTAAAACTTAAGTTACTTGAGAAATTTAGAGCAAGCATTTTCAACAGCGACACAAGGAATATCATTTTGACGCCACACTACACTTCCAGGTCCGAAAAAGCGATAAAATAAGAGGGATATATTGCCGAACGGATTGGAGTAAAAATTCGTTCCTTCCACTGACAATAAGTGACCATAACTGGATACCAGTACCGGAACCGGAACTCCACTGAAATACATCCATAATACAGTTCACCATTTCACCTCCCAAAACCTCACCTTTACTCGACTGTTGTCCTAGCTCACTCTGCCACAATACCATGAAGCGGTTCGCAGGGTACTATGTAAATGCAGATGTAGAATAATATAAAAATGAGGTAGGAAACAAAAAAAAATGGTATTATATACCTGAGCCGATGTAACCCCACTTTAATTCCTTGGCAAGAGGAGATCCTGGCATTTGTAGGTAACAGAGAAGTAAATGAACGCCCATTATGAAATATATATTGACTACCCCTACAGCCACCTTAAATACCTTAAGTCAATTTATTTTACCATGCCTCATGAACAGTTACGCAGAAAAATTTCTGACTTTGTAATATTTATTGATGATCATTCAAAGTTAAATAACAATAATTAACTCCAAGGAGGTCAAGAATTTCCGGGATTATGCGATTTACTTTTCTCAGTCCCTGGAATTCCAAGGACTTCGAGACTTAAACCATATTCCTTTACCATGCCATACCCTTTCCACATTCGCAGCCATGCTACACTAAGTACAGAAGATCACCCATAGGGTCCCGGAGAAGTCCGTCCGTCCTTCGGAAGCCGTCACAGCATCCCGACCCGGCCTTTTCGGAGAAAAAAATGATATGACCCACCTCAAAGGGAACACACTTCCGTTCACATACATATATACATGGATGTGTTTTTTTTTCCTCTCTCCCTCCCCTGCTCTCTTTCCTTTCTTTTTTCTCTCACTAAAACATATCCACGGCATTACGCCGGGCGCCCTGAACAATCCATCCCATTCCCTTTTGTTTATTTTTTTTGGGGAGCAAAATATGTCACCCTTTGAAGTCCCCGCCCTTTCCGTGCGCTGTCCCCTGAAAACGGCAAAAAACAAGGGAGATGTTCGGGGGAGGGAATAAGGGGGGTGGGGTGGGGTGGGAGGGTGGATAGGAGAAGAGGGGAATGAACCAGGGCAACTCACCCAGTGTCGCTTCCCCTCCGCTGGTTTGCCTGACTCTGCTACACGAGTCTTCCCGTCCTAGTGGTCACACTTCAGCAAAACGACTGTCACCAAGTTTAGTTTCCACCCTACTCGTGTTTAGTCTGTTCCCATTAACTTTAATGGTGCACTCGGGTAAAAACGATGGGGGAAAGTAGATGAGAGTTTAAGAACAAATAGATGTTTTAGGAGAGTAATTACACTTTACTCTGCCAATATGCTCCGCGAATGCTTCCAATGTGATCGTGCTTAGTCTGTTGGCGTTAACTTGGATAGTGACCTTCAGAAAAGACGCAGGGGGAAATACGACGAGAGTGGAAGTAAAAAAATATGATCAAGGATAGTACCTACTAACACTTTGTTCTGCCACCTACCTTGAGTTTTTGTCATCAATGTACGCGTGTTTAGTCTGTTTGCATTAACTTTAGTGGTGACCTCGAGCAAAGACGGAGAGAGAAAGTAGATGAGAGTGTGCGTGAGTAAAATGCGATATTTTAGGATAGTTATGACCAAGAACGCTGTATAAGGACGCGGCTCTTGATGTGCTTCCGATCATCTTTTGCTAAAATTACTGTCGCTGGTTAATAGCGTTCCGGAACTTGCCGATAGGTGCCACTGATACGATCTTTGAGTCAGAGTCATCTACATGCTGCCGCAACAACTATTAAGTAGAATGTAGCGGAACGCAGATGACTCTGCTTTTTCTTGTTTTCCACGAGATGTGCATTGTTGTGAAGGGAGTTTGGAGTGGGCATGTACAGTTAAACGAGGAGAATTCGGTTCAGAATTCAGGTTTGCGGAGTTATTTGTGCCGGGTACTTAACAGAGTACTCGAAAACCAAAATGAGGAGGATCAAGAAGCTCAGCGAAAAGAACAAAAGCTGGTTAGGGACTAATATAAGTACACGTGGGTGACGATCATTGCCCTTACCGCATGGTAGCCATTACACGAGAGACGGCGTTCAGTGTATATATTTCCTTGTGCCTCCAACAGTGCATACATGACAGTATACCTCCCATGTATCGAAATTCCCAGCGTATCCTTTTCTGCATTTACCTTCATTCCTTTATTTGTTTCGGGGTCTTAACTGAGCAGAAGTTGTGCTTAAGCTGTACTTGAAACGAGGATTTTATTGTCATGCCAATTTGCCACTGCGTCGTTAAAGTTTTACAGTGGTTGGTACCTTACTCTTATGGGTTCTTCAAGGCAATTAAGTGTGCGCGGGCAGGTCGTGTAAACAGATTAGCTAAATTTCTGTTCGATTTAACCTGGGTGACGGCCTAAAATAATGCGGGAGGAGATATATAAATGAGTAAGAATAATTCGTAAGATAAAACATAACGAGAACGTTTGCGGAATATCCATTTTGCGTTTGTATTATTGAATCCATATCACAATGGTCTAGTTTAGGGTGTGCAAAGAGTGTCAGCTCATGTATGACGACCAGACTTAACTCAAAGTTTTGTTAATGCATCTCGCCCCACCTTAAACCACATTATCGGTTCAAAGTTCATGTCAAAATGTGCATCAACGAACTCCTTTAAAAGCCTCTGTTTAAATAGCTCGCTGTAATTTTCGAAAGAGGCTTGCGGTAGATGGTGTTTGGACTCCATTCATGAAAGTGGACGGTAACAGAGGTTAACAACAGTAATCGGCAGCATATAATTATAAATTGTTTCAATTGTGCCACGGCGATGGAAAAAATATTCCTTTCTTGACTCCCACGCATGTAGAAGCCCACCCAGTATCGGTCAGTTTATCATGAACGGACTACGCACGCAGAAGTTATTTTTTTCTCCCGCTCCTCACCTCGGTCGTTAGATGGACTGCCCCTTAGAAGTGGAGGGAGGTTGAAGCCACGGTGACTGTGGGGCCTGCACCGTGGTGTTGGGAGAGATTTGGCAGATAAGAGTGAGAAGATATGGCGAGGGAGAGAGAACGGGTGATGATGGAGGGGATAAAATGAGAAGGGAGCGACACTAGATTTGTATGCAGGCGCACGGGCTCCCCACACCCGCGGAGACGGATAAAGTTTTGCGTCGCCGACGTCCTCCTGCTGAGAGCTTAGTGTTTTCGGAGCTGGGGTAGGATGAGCGATGCGAGGAAGGTGTCGAGATGTTGCCGTAGCAAGTTGCGATGTAGTCGGGGTTGTGCAAATTTGATTTCAACACCTCGGCGCGTGCGATTCTACAAGGTGGATGAAGTTTAAAAACTTTACGCAGGTACTTCGGTGATTTTTAGTCATGTTAGCTTTGTCATGGAGGCTTTACAGATGTATTCATTCAAGATCAATTACGAACAGGTTGGCAGGTGTGAAATACCCCAAACATTTAGAAGGTGGGGGAATGATAGATTAAAATCCGGTTACGCCCTAAAAATATTTGACGGACCCCTAGTTTCTTCCAATCGTTCTTCCTTAAAAAGACATCTGAACTGTATCTCAGCCCCAATTATCCTTTTTGAGAAAAGGATCATTATATTTTTAGCCTGTCTGGTGATATTCTGAAGTAAAACGCTGTTTACTGCCCAAATTATTCAGTTCAACCACATGCGTTTTAGGTCTCGTAAATTCGATGAATTTGGTAGTGACGAGGATAAAAAATATTGGTAAGAACCTACTCTACATAGTTTATGGATCCCTGAGCGATTTCAATTATTATTATTATTATTATTATTAAATGGATATTTTACTTCACTGATGATTATTGATTTCATTGAAACCGGTCAGAACACCGTAAAGAAAGCATGGAAAACTAGAAATTATTTTCATTCTATCCGTCTTTTAATAATCCATTACTAGAGTTGTCTCACCTTTTTCCTCACCTCCTTCCTTGCACAATTTTCCTCTTCATGTTGTTATGCTACTTATGCCAATTTTTTATATTTGAAAGGTTTCTTTTTAATTTTTTTAAACAGCATTTTACTCCTTTTCTCAGCATCTTGCGTCAATCCTGTGGCTCATAATTGGATCACTATCTCACTTCACTTCAGTCTTTAAACTGTGTACACTCTCAAATATTTTGACTGTTTTTTTGCTGAACTTAGCCGATAAATCGATGCAAAGATTCATCTACATGATGAGACCTTGAGACTTAAGCATTTTGCTCTAATTGTCTCGCATTTACTTATCGGATAACTTCTAACAATTACAAGACCTAAGCCACAATGTGGCCAAGGAAACTTTAGTGGCAAAGCGAAACTTGTAGGTGTCAATTAGGAGCGAATTCTTTCAGAAAACATCTCACGAATTGGGAAAAGTTTTCAACTTCATCGATTAAAAAAAACATTTTAGGTAAACTTTGATGACGAATGGAAAATGGCTTGGCATAGCCCTAAAAGAGTAGTAATCTTGTTAAAAGTTAAAAGTCTTAGTAAATTAGTTATCATATTAAAAGTGTATCGAAGGTTTTTCTTATCCATTGCATTACTTCACAGTGAGTTAACACCTGAGGAAAAGAGAGTGTTCAACAATAAATGGTCCATGATTTAATCTTTTCAAGTGCCCATAAGATCTCTCTCCCAAGTGCTTTATATTTTATTGATTGTTGTCATGATTACTTAAGAACTCCTTCCAACATCTGCTCAAAGCGCCGGGTTGAATAATTAATGGCGATTCAAGCGGATAGTTTTGAGTGAATTGTATTTTAATAAAATATAATGTTCATTTCAACGATTCCATAATGGCCATATCCTCTTTAAATGGGTGTTTTAGAAAGTTTAACTGTAGAGTTTACATATTTATCGAGCCCCTACCCCTTTCAGTCGAAAAGATGTACGATGGCGGTGAGGATTTAGGTCGTTAAAAAGGTGCAAAAGACCAAACAAACACGGGAAAGTGTGGAGCACTGAGGCATTAACGGGGTGAATTTTTTTTAGGTCTAGCACGTGTTTGCGTGCTACAGTGTTTCCCGGATGAAAAGTTTTTTTTTTTTAATTCTTTGAAGTATTGCAAGATGAGAGATGGATGCTGGGTGCGAGAGAGTAGTTTGAGGCAGCGATAGTATTTCAAGGGGGAGCTGGTATGGGTTGATGAGCGGTTGTGAAACGTCAGCGGCCGCCTCGTTTGTGAATCCAAGGGGGAAGAACGAGGGGGAAGGGGGATGAGTGACGAAGGTGGATGTTCTCAGGGATAAACGCACCGCCGAAGCGCTCGTTCTGGGGCGAAAGAATACTCCCGACAAACCCACTCGAAGCCATCTCACCCACACGCCACGTAACACAGCGGGTCTGAAGATCACGTAATGCCGGGACATGAAAAAAACACGGGTTCTCTCACACGGTCTGCTTCACGTGGCGCGTTGAGGAGAGCAAAGCGGTCGTAGCCGCGTTTTGTTGGAGATGGGAAACAAAGGGAAGAGGTGACATAAAAAAGTAGAGGGGACATTAGGCTGGCCGTGATGTTTTGATGGGGGAATAATAGATTTGGTAGGGAGTTTTCTACTAGGGTCGGACGATAAAGATGGGGCGAACAAGAATGAGATCAAAAGCTATTTCACAATTAAAAAAAGAAAAAAAGCCTAAGGGATAACATACCCCAGTGCGATCGATTGTGTTAGAACCAATAGAAAATAAGACCGTTACGTTCTTTCCTTACGTTGACCATTGATTTTTGTTGTTTCATTTCTTAGGCACATAGGGTGGGATTGCGTCAAAGTTTTTCAACATTTCTATCCGTTTATTATAACAAAACTGATCGATGTCTACTCAATCACAATAGATTACATGTTATTAACTATTCTGCCATCTTTCAAAATTTGGTTTTCATTATGGAATTTCCAACTGTCAATAACTAACTTAAAAATCATAAATTCGCTAGTGATAGGCTTCACTTTGTGAAATCCATTCTGAAAAAATTTCAATATTACTTCGTACTTCTTCACAGTGTTTCACATCATGCGACATCACCCGGTGATGCCGCCTGATGATGTCGTCTATGCGCCAAAACCGGTCGACTAAGAATAAAACGCTGTGAAAAAGTCCCAAGTAATTTTTAAATTTATACAACTCAGGAATCCTCAATTTCGCAGATTGACTAACAAAAATAACTGCCGGTGGATCATTTAGAAAGGCGACAGACGACTAGTTTAATTGTAAATTTCTCTGCGGGAAGGCAATGGACGAACTGTTGGAGACAGGGAGGATAGTGACTAAGAAACTACATTAGCGAACTAACTACATAAAAATCAAAAGGTCTCACATTTATCATTCAGGCCGCCGGACGAGTTATTGCACTTGAACAGATCCTCTCACAGTACCGAAATAGGAACATGGGTCCCATTGAACAACTATGGAAACATTTTAAACTTGCTTTCTTTTGAACTTGCTTTCAGTGCTTCCTTCTTGCTTTCAGCCCATAGTATGGAAACCAATAAATCTACTTGCTTGACAAAAACACAGCGCATAGGTCTAAACATGAAGTATTTGAATATAGAACGGCAAAACGTTTCAAGCGTTTGAAACTTGGGTTAAAAGGAATATGGAGTAGTTGCATTGGATAAAAAAGAGGACAAACCTGAAACGACTTGCACGGTGAGTGAATAGTAGACAATACTTAAGAGTTTAGAAGACGGGAGAGTTGTGTTTGGAGTAGGCAAGGTAATTGAAATGATGTTGAAGACCACAATAAGCGTGGGAGATTTTTGAGGGGGGCAGGGATAGGGAGATATACAATAAGATATTCAGCAGCGAAAGGTTAGAGTAAGTGTTCCTACATTCACCAAAACGTAATGCGCCGATTGATGATCTCTATTGAAAAACCATAAGTGATGATTATTCTCACTCTGTATTTGATAAAATGACCAAGTCTTCAAAATTTTAGTATCGTTATCAAGTATCAAGTATCCTCCACCATTGTCTTGAAACCTAAGCTGGTAAATAGGCGAAAACATTTCACAAAGTTAGAAATTGTTCACACTGAGTTTAGATATTTTAATTAAGTAATGCCTCAATTCAGCTGCTATTAAAAATAGTAATGCAAGCGCTACCAGGCCTTTAGTTACTTCCTTGTTGTATGTCCGGATCCGTAGTTTGAGCCCACCTCAAAATCGAAGGTAAAAAGAAGCACTGCTGGGACACATTCAATATCAGATATGGATTGAAACGCCTCCCATATCCCAGCTTTCCCCAGCCCAGAGGGAGGATTTTGGTTTGATCGCAGGGCAGGGTTGAACAGCGCTTTCCACCGTGGGTGACCCCGTTTTCTCACCGATTCATCCCAGCGCAGTTTTAACGGACAGTGACGTCATCCGTGACGCCGGGTTGGCCCGAGTTATTTCCAGAGGCGGAATAAATATTTAAGTATTTGGCGTGTTTGAGCGCAAAACATAAAATTTACAGCTAATCTGCTGCAGTCGCTTTTATCTTTGTGGTGGTACAGGTGAGAAAATAACACTGTGCAAAGCTCTTATTCGCAGCAAACTTAAATAACTATTCCGAATTTCTAACATATCGTGCCAATTCTATTTTCATGACAACTTCTTTAAACATTTATTTATACATGTTTAGTGTAGTCAACGGATCATGTTATCTAAAGCCCGTTAGACTAGTCACTTGATCCAGCTAAATTTCGAGTAGGATTGCTAGCTTGATACCTTTACAGCAGTATATAAAAATGGGACAGAATTTTGTCAGATAATCAAGAATGTTATCATACTTGCTGAGTTTATTTAGTTATTGACGCTATTTCAGTTATATACCACTCTCAGCAGGATCTACTCGCTGCAGGCTAATTACGCTACCATTTTCAGGCGCAAAGCTGTCTTTAGTTTTTGATGTTAGTGCCTCACATACCTATTTCAAGACCATCTGGCCAAAATATCAACATAGAATGGAAATTCACTCTAATATATTTATCATCTACTATCATAGGCAGTTTAGTTTTAATATACAGTACACATAATTGATTATATGGCTTTCTTGCCAGTGCAAGTACTATGATCGAGTGAGGCCTTCTGTCAACAAAAATCATATTGGATACCATACTATTTCTCAGATAACAATTGGCTTTCATAGAGTCGTGCTGTATCAAGTATCGTGAAAAGCGGGCTTGAAGGAACAGGAAAGCAACATTTTCTAATTTTGTATCCCATATTCTTTAATCCACAGTGAGTATTACGGCTCATCCAGTTTTGATGCCACGTCAATTGCATATTTACAGAGTATAAGTGAGTTTATTTATTTCTACATTTTTACATTCATATTATCAGAATAAGCAGCGTGCTTTTCGGCCGATATTTTTATGGTACGAAGCCTTCCACGGTGATGCGTTATCGGCATTTTGTGTCACGATTGAACACGGTGTAGCGATGAAAGTTCTCTGGAAAAATACATTTAGTATTATATAGATGTATACACATCTCACGGAAGGAATCCCAAGGTGTGATTACAATTCTTGCATTTCTAGTTAGTTCAGCATATATTTGCCGCGTTGGAAACAAAACACCGCGCTGGATCACAGGAGCCAAGCATAATTTGGGATCGGCTTCACTTGGATGTGTGATAAGCTATTTCTTCCGATGGCTGAATCCCATCTGCAGGAAACTGAGGGTGGGTGTGACATGGCTTTAGCTTGCATGTGTCATGTGACATGTGACTAGCTAGTGACATGGCTTGCAAATGCGCTACGGTGGAATACCGATTCGATTGCTATTTTGGTAAGCGTTGGAATATTTTGAATTGCCCTTTCTTAAATAGTTTCTGCATTAGCCTTCGTATCGTCGACCATCAAACCAAAACCAAACAATATTACATCATCAGTTATCGATGTGATATTTGACTAATTTTTACTGTCACATCTTTGTGATATTCATTTTTTCTTTCTGTAAATATGTATTTTTTTTCTCAGAATTAATCGTTGAAAACTTTTTATTTGGTTACTATTTCTGTTCCGTCAGTACCATTCCGCTTCTATTTGTTTTTATTTGATGAGTTAATGGGAATTATAAACGGTAAACTTTATGCTGAAACGCGTTGCCCCTGCCGTCAAAGCCCATTTAACCCTGACCACGCAATTTCACAATCTGATAAATGTATGATCGCGCATTTCAAATTGTGTCGTATATTTAGGTGAATTGCGAAAACGCATGTTAAAATGCATGGACGTGGAATCGCAAAGTTGCGCCTACTCTGATTCAATTATCATTTCACGCCAAATTGGGAAAAACATGCCACATTACATGATGCGATTTCTTTCTCCGTGTAAAACGGGGTCAGGACAAGATTACAAATAAAATTGTAAAGCCCAAGTGATATACAGCTGAAATTTTAAATGAGCAAATTAATATTTGCAGCGGTTTTGTTAATTTGCTGCTACAAAACTGGTATCAAATATAGTTTCAAATAGGCGCCAGCGTTTCCAACTCAATGTAATTAGAGAAAAGTCTTCTTTTCATTAGGGAGTGAACCGCGACTTTATTTAAACATGTAAGTGATGATATTTTCCTTTGATTACATCATTATTTTCAGGAAACTACGCGTACCAGATGAATAAAATATAATGCTGATGAGTAGTAAATGAGTCAGCCGTTGAAAATGTTTTCTCTGAACTTTAGTGTGATAACCACCCCGAAAAAAAACAAAGAAAGAGGTAATTTTGGAGCAAACTTTCTAAGTGCGAGAGGTTAAATATTAATTCCAAATTTTTTTCACCGCTACAACAGAGCTGCGTAATCAAAATAAAACAAGAGGAAAAGTCTATGGTTGGCATATATTACGCACTAAAAGTTTTCTCATGTATTTTTCCTTAATACTAGGCGATATTTTAGCCAGAGAAGTAATTAAGCAGCATGAATTGGGTCAGTTCAAATGTTTTAGTAAAATTTATTGTATTTAGTTGAGCGTAATCTTCCGAGGGGCATTAATGGTTAATTAAAATCTCGAACAAAGTAGTTTTTAGGGGAGATTAGGATCAATTTGTTGTTTTTTTATCATGGCCTCAGCAGCTGCTAATCATTGTTGTGCTCGCAAGATACCTGCATATCGTATAGAGCACACATGGTAAAGAGAAGTTACATACACGAGGTGACGGCGTATGTAAACTAACCTCAGGGAGTGTAAAAGTAATTTACAGCGTCCTCGTCCGACAAATAACCTATTCTTCTCTCACTCAAGCGAAGTACTAACGTGTACATTTATTTTTCTTAGAGCTACCGGAGAAGTACGAAGCGGACAGTGATAGATAATTTTGCCGCTTGAAATGCAGCGGTTTCGTGTAATTTTGAATCGATTTTTTCTACTCCATGAAGAAGATTTTGCTCAAATTTTGAGAAACGAATTTTTAATTTACATTTCATACGATAAAAGGTGTATTCATGTAGTAAAAGATGCATATGTTTTCCTTCATCGTATATCACAATAGGATAGGAAGTAACAAATGTTCGTTAACTGAAAATTGCGTTATAGATGCAGACTTGGCCGTTAGAAATGTTGAAGAATAATGTGCAATTAGGACGATGATTATACGTTTAAAGGAACGAACAGATTTTATCATTTTTATATTCACATTTTATTGACAGTATCACTGACAGCCAGTATTAGAAAACACCATGTGCATTTTATTTTGTCAGAGATATCAAGTATACCATCCAAATGATTGACATAATTCTGAATCCAAATGGATACAATGTTGCGAAGTTTGATGCTACAACGATTGATAAATTACTGTAGAATTGTCCGCAAGGTCTCTGCGCAGAATTTTTAGATGGATCAAAAATAAATTATTCATCTTAATAAATTTATACTTCTAGTAACATACGTCACATGATTCTATTAGATTTATTCTCTTAATATTCTAATTTAGGAGTTCATTTTGACACCATGTAAAGATACCTAATTTAGCGTACCATCTCTCGTGCTCAGTATGAAAATGATTCACTGTGCTCTTATATTCTGTATTAACAGTTTTGATAACGTGGTTTCTTACACAGAGACAATTTTGCATTCTCTAAAACTGATATCTATTCCAATTTCCCCAAAAAAACTCATTGCTTGCTTGGGGTAGAGATTCAAGTGCCAGCAGAATCTTCTATTTGCATATAAATAGCCAGAGTCCACCACTCAGTCATCAGTTGCAAATCGGAATTCCCTGCAAGTTTCTCGAAATCAGTCCACAGATCACTTGTACGCATGCGAGTCATCTCCCTTCGAAGATCGAATCCTAGCACAAAGAAAAGAAAAACGACTTACGTCCGTTCTCGCCTGCGTAATATTTGTTTCATGAAGTTCTTGGGCCACAGTCACCGCCAGGAATTCCCTGGAGCCGCCAGCCGCGTCACATAACGCATATCAAATGCACGACTGAGAGGTTCTATCTGGGCGTGGGAATGCTTTCTTCGGAGGAAATGGAAGGAGTTGGAAGAAAGACGGCGAAGGGTATAACGGAGAGGAGCGGTTGGGATTGAGGAGTTTGAGAGGGAAAGGGTGGGTACGGTCTGGAAATATAAAGGTGAGGGAGAGAGGTAGGTTGGGAAAATAGGGTTGGGGCTCCCGACACCAGGTGGCGCTACTCTCCCGAGTCAAAAGGGATTGCCGGAGTAAGACCTGGATGGGGTGAGGCCAGCAACGGAGGGGGAAAGAGTTGTGTGTGTGTCGGGGTGGGGGGGACGGGGGGAAGGAGTAGGAAAGCGTTAAAGGGTGGAAAAACAAATGCGGCTCGTGCGAACTTGAAAACCGGTTTATACGAGGCATTCGACTGCGCGGTTGAAGCCGCCTCTTTTGGCGCAGTCATGGGGTGAAAATGTGCGCTGAGTGAAGTAGGGGCAGGGCCGCATTAGCGGACTGCCTACAATTCTGCACGCGCGGAGTTCGGGTTTGAGATCTCGTATTTGGTGAAAATTGCGTAGCGTTAACTGTAGAGGGCGGAGAATGATTAGAAATTACTCCGATACAACACACGAGCATGGTTTTTAAAGTGCCTGTAAGCTTGGGATCTAGCTTCGAGACCCGTCAGTGATGAAATTCTTCATTGGTGATTGGATGGCCTCTTGAGTGAAGTAAAGAGATCTTCTAGGGTGGAATTCCACAAGTCAAACAGTGGGGCTGAGGTACGAAAGGATAGAAAAAAATGACTTAACTTAATCAATGCAGGATCTCGATTCTCTTCTTTTTGAGGTAGAAAGTCCAACGACTATGACGTTAGAAGACCCAATTTGCCGGGAGAAAAATACAAAACGCGTAATATACTACATAATTAAGAGGGAGAACAAGGTTTCCTTGCCGTATATCGCTAATGGCGAGCTCTGGAAGCATTCTCTCCTAATTTCCTCTCAACCTATCTGTTCCATTTTATATAGCTTTCGTAGTCTCGGGCGTAACTTCGTGGAATTTGCTTAACATTGTAAATGGAAAGTATAACTTAGTTATTCCACATAAATTATTAACAGGACGAGCCACCTGATGATGACGAGCTTCGTCGAAACCTAGGTCGTCCAGTTAATAAATCTATGCGGAATAACTAAGTTATACTTTTCATTTACAATTATATAGCTTTCAATAATGTTTGAAGCTATTTTCGTGTGGAACAGTCTAGAGAGTTATTCATGTTATCAGCAAGATCATAAATTGAGCGAATTGCCAATGAGATGGAAAAATTTGATATGATGATCTGCATGCCAGTAGACCTTTCAAAATAAGTGTTTTGGTTTATCAGAATGAGCCAAGACCTTATTAGTTTTATTAATTTTGGAACAATTATAAGTAGTTCCTGAGATAGCGTTAGTAAATAGAATGAAAAAGATGGATAAAAATAGGATGAAACGAAAGCGAATGATAGAAATAGGATGAAAACCTACGTGGACGCAAAATTGTGAGGATAGAGTAACTATATTAAGCAATAAGGGATTTCCCTTACAGTTGCGCCTTGATAATCGCGTCAATCCAAGCACGTAGCTACTTTACGAGACGAAATGTTGACTACACAAGTGTCCAAGCACCGGCTTGGGCAAGAAGACGCTTCAGGTAAAAGGGAGCGTGCGCGTGCGCCGCCAACGTGAAAAAGGTAGAGTAGAATGGAAGGCTGAGCATATGATGGAAGTGGGAAATGGAGCGAAATGATCACAGACGTCACAGATGGAATATGTCAAGGCGGGGAGGGGGAGGGATAGGGAGCTGAGATGGGGAGGTCTAATCGAAGGAGGGAAGACAGGAATTGGATTCCTGTCCGTGCGCTCCTCGACGGCTCAAGTCATGGCACCGTCAATTTGGCACCGTGGCACGCCACGTGCTCATGAAATGAATATGCTCCCCCCAATTTCTCTTCTCTACCTCCTACTTCCGGAATGGCGGTCTCCAGGAGGCATACTTACACGGTTCTTTGAGATTACCAGAGTGACAAATTGATAAGCCTTATCGCGTCTGCCGGTAAAGTCCTCGCCTGAGAACGACAGCTTGAAATTGGGCTCCGTTGGGAAATTTATGTTAGATAGCGCTAATGATTTCACATCGGTATTTTTTCTCTGTTTCCTCTAATTCAAGATTTGTGAACAGATTGAATGATGGCATTTGCTTACTATTCACTTTGCGTATGCGAAAAACACCACTGAGAAATTTTAGTTTTCTTCAAGTGGATACGCAGTCTAATGATGTACATTAAACGAAAAAGATCTCAAAAAAATTCTTCTTAATAAAATGTGAGTTAAAAAATTTGTATTAAAATTTGTAGGAATTCAGATATGTATAGATTAAACAAAAACAGACAAGATACCTTGACACTTGAAAGAGAGGATGTCAAAATTTTGGATCAGATTATTTTTCATGCTTACATTTCATATGACTTAATTGTATTATAATTAATTAATACCGAACATAACTATAATAGCAGACATACTTACGTCTCAGTCATCATAAATGCTGCATTGAATAAACTCAGATGACAACGTAAAGAGGAAAAAATATATTTACATTTAAGACGTCAAAGAAAATAACCTTAGCCTATGATAGCATTGATGAGTATGCTGAGCCGTGCAAAGCTTTTATTGAAGAATTCGCTCACGTGAGACGATTGGTCGTGCATAACACAGTTTGGTTTTCTCTGACCAAGATATTCTTCTAGTCAATTTGTGAGGAAAGATGCATTAGTTCTCTACGATTGATGTTTCTTCGCTGGAAATATTAAAACGACAGGTTTTTAATAGGCAGTCTGCCCTTGCCTCTGGTAATTGAACAGTGGTGAACAGTACTCATGGGTAGCTGGTAACGTTGTCGTGTGGTGATACTTATGGAATGGATTTTATGGACCAGAATGAATCCAGCAAACACTGCACCTGATGTGTGAAATAGATTGATGGCTGTCCTTTCAAGTTGGTACAGTCCATTTTGTTCCTCGCGTGAATTCATCCAGGGAGTATCACTGTTTTGTTGTACTCAGAGATAAACGCGATCCGTATAATTGCTTCCGTGCAAATGCTCTTACATTTAAAGTGCTGCACGGAATCCGCAGTGGAAAACTGAGCGTTGTGAGTTTTAAAGTTTCAATATTTACCTATTTTTTATTTATTATGCCTTAAAACATTATAATTTATAGTTAGAATTTAAAAAATGTGACGATTAATATATATCTTTAAAGTATAAACTACTTTTAAAACTTAAAGCTCTACTGCTTGTAATAGTAAATCAGATTTTTTCCGATAAACGATACCGAAACAGATAAGATTTAAAAATCATTTTACATATCATTATGTATTAGACGCCGACCAATTCCAAAGAGTGAGATTTCCAAGAAATTTATACGTGAAACAGTAACCTAGTGTTCACATTCGGCCTTAGTTTTAAGTCTTAGAAATACTGCGCTAGATTTCTTTTTCTTAAATCCATAAAAAAGAATCGAAATTTCTTTGAAAACATCCCCCATTCCCGAGATTAAAATGCGGGCTAATAGGATATGAAACTAGTATTACTACTCTAGTCTCTATATCTACCCAATCTTCGTGAAAAGTTAATCACCGACAACTTGAGAAATAGAGGGAGAAGGACCTCAGTCAGCGAGGCATTGCAGCGAGAGAGAGAGATGGTGGAATAAAGACATGGAGAGAAAGAGAAAATGGACGAAGAGGAGAGCCATTGGATAAAATGAGTGGGCAGGAAAAAATAAAAGGAAAATAAAACAAAGGTCGAGCCCTGAAGCTGTCGACAGACCGGGGTCGCGACGGTTAAGAATGGGAGTGGAAAAAAGAAAAAACGGTTGGAGAGAGAAAGAGAAATGGAGGAGGGAGCTTGAAGAGAGGAAGAATGCATGGACGCGGAAGAGATATGTGGAGCGGAGGAAAAGAGAGGGCGGGGCGGGAGAGATAGTGAGGATAAGAGGAGAGGGGGACTTAATGGAATGCAAAAATGGAGTGAACGAAGAGAGGCAGGAAGAGGAGACTGTACTATACACAGTGTTGCCAACTTACGTATTCAGTGGCTAATTTCGAGGAAAAATTCCCTGGTTTGTACGTTAGATGGTGCAGAATAGAAATTAATATTTTTTTCATAGCGTAAAATGCAGTTAATATACATTCCTCCTTCAAATAATAATTTTTATCTTGAACTCTCCGGAAGCTAGCTGTGTTGCCAAGTCAAAATCGATTTCAGTCACTAACATCAATTAAAAAATTATACGCCTTTAATTTATCTATTTCAAAAGTGATCGCTAGATAGAGGAGCAAAAAATACGCAGTACATACAGAAATAACTAATTTCATGCCGCGCTTCCGAGAAATAGAGTAGAGTTGCATGTTTATAATCAGATTCAGTCTCTAATTTTCCGGAATAATTCTAGTTGGCCAATTCGCCAGCTTGTTGATGTCATTTGTTTTGAAGAAGTTGGAAAAGTCACGAATGTTTCTACATGAAGGGAAAACGGCTGAATTGGTATATTTGCCCAAATTAGCTCACTAACGGTCTGTATGGCATAAATAGCTAATTTAATACATATAATAGGAATTGGTTGCCAACTTCAGGTTCGTTTCTAATAGACTTAAGTTTTATGACACTATTGTTACTGCTACATAAAAATGCACTAAATTGATATTCAAACGCGGGTATAAATGAGAAATTTATCCCATTTTCATAGCAGTAAGCACAAAAAGGAGTAATTAAGTATGCAGACGAACAAAAAATATGTTATAAAAATAATAATATTGTTGTTTAATCAATCTTTAAACGTGATAAAAGGGTTAGAATCACTATCTTTGTCTCCAATAAAAGTTTTTTCCTGAAAAGTAGTTTGGTTTCAAAACGAGTTAGCATTGTATGAGATAATTTCCCTCGAAGAAGCTATTTTTTTTATCAATATTTATTCAAGCAATGACGAATAATTCGAGGATATTTAACTGGCTCACTTCTATAAACTTTAATTAAACACAAACAAAAAAAATGTCTCTTGGGCCCTAAAATGTAAATTTTGTCTCCAAAGACTTGTTAGTGTCGTAAGCTTGGCAACACTGATTGTGTGGGGTGGGAGATGGGGAGGGTGGGAAGAAATCGGAGATGCCGAGAGAAGGAGAATGGTTGCAGTGGAGATGGAAGGGGCGAATGGGGAGCCGTAATATGGCGAGTTCGGCAGGAAGTCGGGTCTTGAAGGCATGAGAATTACGAGTCATGACGGAAGGGGTCGCAGCCTGAAGGGAGTGTGGCAAAGTGGAGAGCGTGAGCCCGACGGGACGGGATGTGGGGAATGAAAGAGAAAATGAAAATCTGATAGAGAACTCCGACACTTTGCAATCTTGCAGGAAAATATCCAGTTGAAAAGTTCTGAGGAACAAATTTTAACGGAAATGGTTTCATTGCAGTAAAATATTCACCTGCGACCAAGGTTTCCCCAAGTGCATCTTCCAAACTATTCTTCCCTTTTTTTAACGGTAGTTTAGTCTAAGTTTTTCTAATACCTTCTTTTTATTACGTCAGATACTTTGCAGTTAGAAGTTCAATGTTTTTAATGTCAGTTATTTTAACCGTAGCATCTCTTTTCAGTTTATCGGAAATCTCTACTGTAATTCTGTACTTATTTTTCTCCACTAATAGCCAGTTGCAGGAGCGTAACATATGTATTCCATAAAGTTATGGGACCAATAAGCCATGGAAACCATTCAATAAGTGTTGCACAAACATTCAATAAATTCATTGGTCTAATAACTTATGGCATGGAGTTATAAGTTCCATGAGTAGACAAGATGGCGGATGCGCAATGAACCGCTTGGAGACTTAATTATTTGATTAAAGAGTTGTTCTAAGACAAATTACCAGTTTGTTTACTCTTACTGACTAATTATAATTTGCATTATCAATTATTCATAGACTAAATTCCTAACTTTTATCCGGCGGTGGAAGATTAGATCAAATATTCGAGGCTAGTAACTGTTGGTAAATAGTTAAGTAACTAATAGATGTGATCTAGCAACCCGAATATATTTATGAGTTCTATAACTTTATGGATCTCATAACTATTGATTCCATAACTAAATTTTCTTGCAACCGGCCATAAGTCCATAACGTTACCCCGGTGATTATGATATCTATGGTGATATATATGATCTCCACGACCAATGGGAAATATTAATGGTATGTATTCTCCATACGATAGCAGTGAAATTGGCTGCAATACATCGATTGATTTCAAATATAGAAATCAAAAAGGAATCAACAGTCATTAATATTAGCTTTTAAAATGTGAAGATAAATTCGAAAAAATCAATATAATCCAGAACGGGATCGTTTAGGCTTGATGTCACCACACGGCTATATCGATCATCTGCTACTCATGCATTAAACTTGAAAGCATTAACAATCGTGGTTCATTGCCTTCCTATAAGAATATTTAATTGTGACTTAATTCAAATTAATTATATCAGGTTGCAATTCACATGGGAGACTGTCCACAACTATGCATATAAATCTACAAGCGTGCGTTAATTATTTATGAGAAGCATTGATGCGAAGCACGGGCATTATTGCCTTGAATGCTTAAGAATATTATCGTCCCATTTGAAAAAATGCATCGCCTTCACAGAGCGTTGTGACTAACATATTTTGCTATGAAAGGTGTTAATTATTAGATGAAAAATATGTTTTCGGAGAGTGGTGGAAATTAATTACAACAAAAACTTATTTTCAATAAATCTATTAACTCTCCCAAAAATTAATCATTTATTTAAACTGGGATAAAACAAAACTTTAAGATTATTCATGCCCATGCAAGTTTTTTTTATAGTTCATGTAATCGTGGTATTTTAAGCTGCCGTGAAACTTGGGTTTGAGTTACCAATCAGCCTTGCGCACTGCACACATTTAATTTGAATAATTAGAATGAATTTGTTCCCCTAGATGATATGCGATGTAATCTATGCCAATAAAATTTCATATCAGCTCACTCATAACTGATCCGAATAAGTCGGGTGATAAATTACTCAGAATGATAGCTAATAAATTATACAAGTGCTCACAAAAAGGTTTTACCTTAAATGAATTAGTCTGTAAAAAATAATTTTTCCGTGTGGTTAATATTAATCACGAGTGATTGTTTTTGAAACTCAATGCAGAATTTAACAATTATTTTTTTTGCGTTCACTTGATCCATACATCAAGCCATCAGTCCAGAGTCAATTCATGTATTCACAAAGGGACCTTCGAATATTGAGAATTTTTATGGAGCACATTATACATGCATTGGAGGAAAAAAATAGCGACATATTATGTCGATACTAATTGCGTCTAACGAAGTTACCATCAGAAACAAAGCAAGCCCATGAGGTTATTTTGCCTCAAGACTAAGGATCTAAAAATACCGTAGTGCTAATTACAAAGAGTCTCGCATTTCTAAGTATCAAAGCGAGGGAAGAAGAGACAAAGGTACTTTGGCAGTTTGATTGACCGCGGGTTGACTTGTATCTTGCAATAATTGTTGTATTTTCCTTATAATATAAGCCTCAAATATGAGCTTCAAGGTAACATTTTTCACTAAATAGTCCATCCAGTAGTCGTTTAATATATTTTTCTAATTATGCGAATACCTCATGGACATGCATACTTTAAGAAAAACAAGGTGTCATTCCAAAAGAGATCCAGTAAAAATTTCACATTTTCTTTATTAAAGATTAAGTTTAAAGATTGTTTGTTTAAGAGGACGCATCATACCCTTCGGTAAGGAAAAGTTTTGTCAAAATCCACAAGATGGCGTCACTCGCACCCGATCGAGGCGATTGAGCGTCAGGAGTCTTCTACTCCAGGATAACTCTCGCACAAGGCAACAGTCATCGGTAAGTTGTAGCCAAGTCTCCGACGCGTAAGTTCAGGCAGCGCTGATATAAGATCTGTAAAAGAAGACTGAACTAATTGCATCACCGTCCGAGCACATCATGGCCGAAAACCATTCAGGTAGCTTGTAGAAATATACCAATTACTGATTCTATCTTACATCCGTGACGGCTGTTACTTAGCATTCCGATAGAAGAGGGATTGATACATCTCCATTAGTTTTAGATATGCCAATAATAATGAGTTTTTATAAAAATATACCCTACATCTTGCCGTTTACCAGATGGTTTAATTATGCTCCGGGGTAAAGTTATCATATTTGAGATACGAGCCTCCCTTGGCAAAGGTCTATTCATTATACTATAAAAATTTCAAGTTGATGACGTAAGACTTTTACAAAAAATCTGCGGTCGGAAATCATCACAAATCCGACCTGTCGAGCGAGTGTGATGCGTCGCCTTAAGATAAAAAAATGTTCTTCAATATGCAGCAATCTGCTAATCGCGTAGTACGACTACAATATATATAGAAAAGTACATTACTTATTTTCTATATGAATTCAAATAACATTATTACATTTGCAATCTTTTTTAATAAACAATTCGAAACTTTTTCATCATATTTTTTGCAGTCATTTGTCTTAATTTGTCGAGCTATAGATATCCCTTTTTTCACCAAAACGCTAATATCTTTCATCCAGCTTTGATTATTTTAATTGACTTTTTCTTAATTACCCAGATGTCGTTGGTCTTCTTGCATAAGTCAACAAATTAGATCTTGTTCAGTTATTGGTTTCACGAGGTCCATATTTCATGTGTGTTCAAAGAACGTGTCCAAAATGTTAGACATACCTGATTTGTAGAAGTTTCGTCACACTTATTCCCTCTTTTACAATTTCTAAGAGTTTTATAAAGCTGATTTTCTCCTCTGCTTATTAATTTTACAATTCAGCTTCTACATTTTCTAGATTTGTTTTTTCGATCAATAAATACTTTTTTTTTTTAAATAGCACGATTTAAAAAACTTCTTCTCACTATTTCTGTAGTTTACTTGTGGTATAGAAGTAACATCAAATTTAAAAAACTTTGTTGAAGAGATTGTGAAGATATACTTTTATTCAAGTTCTATTATTTCCCGATTAAATGATGGGAATTTCATAAAACGTGAATAAAAGTCATTAGGTAAAAACTGTAAAATATAGCCTTCGTGGAATAATCCTTTCTAGTAGTAGTACTGCAGCTATGTGGCGAGACGTCATGTTAGACGGTACGGCCATACACCCTTGTGTCTTCGGCGGTAAAAGAATTGCAAGACAGAGAAAGGGAGAAATACATGAAGTAGTATACGCTTCGCATGGCACCGAACAAATGCAAACACGGGAGCAGGGGAGGGTGAGCGTCGCCCCCTTTCGAAATTGCGGCGGAAGTGCAAATGGGGGAGTTGGAGGAAACGGCGCGGACGGAAAAGTTGGGACGGATATAAAAATTTAAGTCAGAGGGAGGGGGGGCGGTGGTTTTTCAAGCGGGGTGTGCAAAAGCTTAAGTCTGAGTACCAGCCTACGGCGAACAGAGAGGGGGACAGGAATGCGAAGTGGAGTTGGGGGATGATAAGTATTCGGGAAGCTTTTGGCGGGGGAAAAGGGTCAAAGACCACTGCGGGTATAGGGAAAAGAATGAACCGGATGCGGGGGAGCAGACTGAGAAAATACTGAAAGCTGGCTGATATGGAGGTTGCGAAACATGGTGGCATTCGCCTGTGCGAAGCAAAACCATTAGGAGGGTAGGCTCTAGAATAATGGGTTGATCCGGGGAACAGAGAAAATAAAGAAGGCTGGATATTATGGGGATTACGAAACATGGTGGCATTCGCCTGTGCGAAGCAAAACCATTAGGAGGGAAGGCTCTAGAATTATGGGTTAGTTTCGGAGCAAAAGGGAAAGGGTAGTACATTTTACACTAAACCACCAAAATGACTCCATAAACTGGGAAAGGCGGAAATGTGTCAGCACCATGTTGCGATGCATACAGTGCTGGCTAAATATGAGGTGATATTCTTCGTATCCCAAGGGAGAAGCTCTTGTAAACAATGTGATGAAGGGCCGTAAAAAATCATAATATTAATTAATGCAAGTACTTAACATTTTTGAGTTTGCAATAAACAATTGACACGTTGACCACCTTGCTCCCCGTACGGAAACAGTTCGCAGGGAACTCTGAACCATCAACGCGACCGCCGCCAAATTTCGCTACCACTATACACTCATAATGTGTAGTAAGTAATGGAGATTTTCATGCATGATATATTATCGCGTAAAGGGTGATACCATATTTTAAAAATTAGAAGAACTTAATTATCAATACTAAAAGCCGAAAAAAAATATTCTCTATTCGATTTTTGTTTAATACAACCAAGCACAAGCAATTTGGGGGTTTGAATGGTTCAAGTGGATACCGGAGATGGTATTTATTAAAATAAGTTTCGGAGGAACGATTTTCTCGTAGGATTTAAAAGGTTGGTTTATTTAACAATGTGCCGAATGTTGAAAAACAGCGTAAAATATACGTTATAACAATATTGTGCAATTTTTTCGGGTTGCGTAGTTCAGCAAATTCCCGGGTAGAGTTACTGCTCACTTAAATTAGAATCTTGTAAAAACAGACTCCGGGGCATCGAGTTTAATAATAGCACCGCATGTGTTCCCTAGTTATCGGCACTGATTTCAGCACTGGCGTAAGTATCGTGTAAATAAGCCTTTCATCAACTTAGAAACGCCTACAAATTTACCTAAGATGCTATTGTCTTTGAAGTTTAGAAATGTTTCGCTGTTGAATGAGTAGGACAGTGATAAAAGAGAATTGTTAAGGATATGACGTCCCTTCCAATTCGAAGAGTAAAGAAGTTCAAGAGCCCTCTCCACAGCATCAAGAAAGCATTCGGTTTTCCATTGTCAATCTTTTCTACGCTAGAAGGTAAACCTTGAACGGCAAATAAGTTCAAAAGGGCTCTTGTCTTTGAAGACTCCAGAAAAAGTATCTCTTCTATCCTCAAATATTAGAAGTTTTAGCGCCAGAATTCATCATTCTCGAGACTCAAAGATAGAAAAGTCATCATGAGCAGGGCCTCTTCATGGCATTTTATAATATTCGCGGGCGGGAATTGGTTCTAAGGGCTTACAAGAGAATATTTCATTTCATAAGGTAGTGTAAAAACAGATTTAAGCCCCCCACAGGGATCTGAATCCCATCTGAGTGAACTGATTTCCCATTCCAACTGACCAAGGCTCAACTCTTGGCAGCAGAAAAGATTGTCAGTGGAAATTTGAATGATTTTTTGATGCTGTGGGGAGGGCTTTTGAACTTCTTTACCATGACAGTCGGAAGGGACGTTATATCTGTAATCATTCTTTTTTATCACTGTCCTACTAATTTTAACGGTGAAAAATGTCTTAACTACCGGTAGGCCTGCCGGTATCATACCAGGGAGAACCTCTTTTTAATTAACTCTTTTGACCCAAGCTGCAAAACGAATAAACTTAATTATCTAACAATTTTTTTTAGAATTTAGGAAATCAGTGCGAAACAAAATACATTTTGTCCTCAAATACTGATAGCATGGACTTGTCCATTTAATGAATAAAGATATACTATTTTATGGAAAAGTGCGTAATAATTTCAGAAACAGATTTGTATGGTGTCAGTTCAGATGAGTTTTAGGATTGATTCGCTATATTTTGGAACTATTCATAACTGTATTAAATACAATTAATTATTTTATTAACAAAAATAGAATGTCTAAGTTGGAAATAAAATTTTCCAGGTACCCTTTCTCAGTTCAAAACCATCATATTTATAAGTTAAGTACAATTTTTTTTACATTGGTCATCTTTCAAGTATGAATAAGAAGTATGAATGAAGTTTTTTTTCCCTCTATCCCACAGACGCACTTATGTCGACCAATGACTATCCCTATAGAGGTCTTGGTTACATAATAATATTGCAAAATGGTCTCGTATGATTCAGTGGAAACAAAAGAACTATTACATGAGAATCAGAAAGGCTAGTTATAAGTGACCTTTGTTATAAAGTTACTTTGAGCCTGGGTACCGCAGAGATTTTTAAGGCTCGTGACATGACGTATTCAAAGTTGAAATATAATTGTGAATATATTTTCTTACTTTGAAAAGTAATTGAAAAAATACTCAATTACATCGACTTGGTATGAGGAGGAAAATAAATAGGTGATATGGTTAATTCCTAAGGATATACTTAGCTAAAAATGGCGAGTTTGGGTATTTGAATCTACGACTTTGAGGAGGACCATCAAAAGTAATACGCCTAATGAAGAAGTCAAAAATAATAATATACAAATTAGAATATGAATATTAAATTACCTCGCTGTGAGGCTTGCGACACTTCCCCCAGTGTACAGCACATCTTGACGGGATGTGATAAATACAGAGCAGTACGAGGAATGCTAAACATCCCAGGAGACATCAAACAGGTTTTAGACGACAACCCTGAGTACATAGACACCTTTGTAAGTTTCCTACACATCTCTGAGCTTTTTAATAAATTATGACGTTCCTTTCCAATATGTACTAACATCGTATAAAGATTTGCTAAAATGTATTTTTCAATTAAAGTATTTTTTTAGAAAAATCTAAAATAGAGAAAGGTGCAAATAACGGTAGCCGTCGAAGCACCTCATAAAACAAATCCTACCAACCTACCTAATATTAAATTGCCATTGGAAGTAAGTATTTTCCACTGCTAAGTTTTTTTTCCGAAGTTGACAATACTGTAAAAATACTTTCGGTAAATTTCTGTCATTTTTATGCAAACTGTTATTTCTAGGCAATATTACATAAATGATTATTAATATACAAGTGTAAAACTTTGTTTTGCCATGGAGTGGTGCACCATGAGGCCATCCTCAGAGAAAAACTTGCGGATAAAGCTCCTTTGCTTTAAACTGCTTTCAACACATTTTCTATCTCGTCATCCCTTTATCTCTTACGTCAGCTAAATTAGTGAAGAACGCCTAGAAATTGAGTCCGCTCTCTGTCCGTTCCAAGAGGTTAAAGGGAAGGGGATGGAATGGCAGACTGTGGACATGACTGCCTAAGGACACTGGGCGTAAATGGTGGAGAAGAGGAGGATTTCGTAATGGATTTTTTATCCCTGAGACTGCAGACGGGAAGGGAGAGAATAGGAAATGGAAAAAAAATCAAGAGCACGGCCTCCCGAAGAGTTATGCACTCGCTCGCGGTTCAACTCTTGTTGAATGGTGGTCGACCTATGCTAGAACAAAAGAACACATGGTGCGTAATTTTACGTAGACATCTTTGAACTAAGGAGGGGTGAGGATAATATCGGGGATAAGAAATAGAGTCGGAAGCAAAAGGTTTGTCAGGAGTTGAAGACGAGACGCACAGCGGGTGAAGAATTTTACAAATAAAAGGGAGACGCTAAAGTTATGTAACAAATTTTCCCCTAAATTTGGTTTTAGTTTATGATATCCCTTCACGTTTTACTGACCTAAACCTAGGAGTCAGGCCAGCTTTTAATATGAGATGATATCATCAATTCACTGGTATATATATTTCATTAATTTACGCGAGCAGGGATACTCAATTTTTTCTTCTTTTTCTTTTTTTTCCTTTTTTTTCTTCGTTTTACTTCGTTCCTCATGACGTACATTTTTTATCGAAAATGGTATGTTCATCCAGATTTATAACGTGTTAACCTTAAGATAAATGTCTCTCGTGTATTCCACCGGGTAAGCAGGTCCATGGCTCCCGACGCTTTGGAGGACTTATTCCCCATCCCTTGGGGTTCTGAACCCCTGAGGGTGGAAAACAAGTCGCTCACCGAGACGACGCGAGACATGGACCTGTTTACGTGGTGGCATACTCAAGAGACATTTATCCAGCAGATGCGCCGGGAAAACCTAAGATCCTTCGTATTTACCATATTAACCTAACAATGATTTGAATTAAATAGGATTTGAATATTTAAAACTAGTTGTTGGTTATATTCCGGGTTAATTTAGGAATAATTCATAAGTAAGGGTCCAATTGATAACTATGATGTGCATAAAACGTATTTCCATTCGCACAATCCTGTATGCATGACAGGATCGGTAATTAAACATTTTTTTAAGAGTTCAAATGATAATGATACGGTTTTATGGATGAAATGTGTTCTAAGGAACCGATATATTGTTAATTAAAAGTTGCTAAATTTGCCGAGCTATTATTTTATGGAGAGCATGGTACTCCAGATTTATCTATAGTTCACTGCTTTTGCCTCTTTTGACTGTACGTTTCGTCTTCCATTAACATCATTATGCGGCTTATGCAACTAGGCCAACTTTTCTTAGTAAGAGACGCTTTATATTGCTATAAACAAGGTACTACCAAGGGTTGGAGAGGTGAAAGAATCAAAGAGATGATGGCAGGGTAACTAGAAGGGATATGGGATATCGTTATCTCCATATAATACACGGTTAAGGTTAATCCTTCGGAGAATAATGCAGGCACACAGCGTATCCTTTTTAAGACGAAACTCTAATGGTGTCTCAAGAAACGGGTCTCGGTAAAAGGCTTGACATTAATCTGGGATGCTTTTCCTCCGAAGAAACAATAGGGATATTTCGGGAGATTTCATGCAGTTCCCCTACTTTTTTATGGTTAGGCTATAAAGTTGTGCCATTATCAAGAATTTCTCATGTGCTTCATGTTTATGAGGAAATTCTATCAGATATGCTTCTTAATGGAATCGTAAACCCACTTAAAAGTGCTTCTTTTGTTAACTTTAAGTTGGCGAGGACTGGGGGAATGAATGGAACTTTTAGAGGGATTTATGAGCCTTGCCTCTTCAAAATCACGAGAAGTATTGATCGCAATCATGTTATAAAGGAAGGTTTGATCGCTTCTGGTACGTTCGCTGATAGAAAGATCCCGTGAAAGACCAAACCCTGCAATGCATTATTAGGATATCCTTACCCTAGGTTTCAAAATTTTAGGAGGAATCATTATTTCTTGCTCAAAATAAATGAAAAAGGCTGAAGGTATTTAACGGGAAAAACATAAGAGAGAATATATTGGGATGAATTACATCAGCTTTAGATACCATGAATGAGCATAAATACAACACTTGACGCAGGTATTGGATATTGAATTTTTTTCTAAAATCCGTTTAAAGATATCTTTGTCTGATAATTTGAGCAATGAAACTGCGCTGCTCGTCGAATTAGTCATTTATAGCCCGAAATCTCTAAGCCGGCTCACAATAGAAGGGGAATAATTTTCATCCCTGAGGTGAATGATTAAGTAAATTTGCAGTTATTTTCGTGGTGATTTCATGTGGAATTCCTCATTTAAATACCGCAATACGATTTATATAATAATTATTAAAGTGCTTTCATAAGTGAATTGAGTAGCTTGAATTTTGAATAACACAGCGATTGATTTCGATGCGGCTCATGTATGTGACATGTAGTAACAGCTACAATAGTAAATTCAAACAATTTATAAATAACTGAAATTCACACACCTTCATGAATTTTATACACCTTATTTCTTGCGATACTTACATTATACAGAGATTTTAGTCATATTGATATTTAAGATTTTATGACAACTATGGATGACAAAGTTTAATTCAATTCGGATAACGGAATGTTTATGTGGTAGTTATATGGCCGATATAGTAAAATGTCCTCAAAACGTATCATTTTTGTTCCGATATGTCAATAATATGCCTCTACTTGAATCCATACAACCTACAATAATCCATGTACTTTTCCACTAATTTGAATGTAAAAGGATTGTTTTAATATGGATGCAAGTGTAAAATACTTCCACGAAGTGACACCTGAGTGCGTAAAGTTTAATATGCCTCTAGTTTAATATGGAGGTAAAATAAGCATATAGTGGAAACAATCATATTAATGCTGAAATTCCTGGGATCGCGAAAAGTATTTATGAAACCTAGGCATCATGCTCAGTAAAATAGCTGTAAATGTTATTTCGGCAATATTCGTGTGCCTGCTGCTCATTCATAGAAGGAGACATTTCGTTTGAAGATAATTGAAATATCTTAGATGAGTGTCTACGCGTAGTAAGTGGAGAACATCATCTCTTAGTATGAGTGTTCACAAATACCTGTATAATATTGTTAAATCGTTTTGCCATGTTCATTTGTTCGAAGATGAAGAACGATACATGACGTTATTTTCACAAGTTGCGAATGTATGCAATAAATAATATACAGCTTGTATGTCGATGTTAATGAGACTTTTGTCATGTTTTGGCGGTAGAACTGTTTCGGTTTCTTGGCTACATTGGTAGATTAAGAAGGTCTCTTGGTGGAAATAAGTTGATTCAAACATGATAAAGAAGTTCTTTATCATTTTTGAATCAATTTATCTTTATCAATTAAACTTTATCAATTCTACATATTTATCAACAAAAAACTGATCATGGATTCGGCGCATATGCACCATTTTCATTGACCAGCACCTTGAAAAAGGTGCATGTGCACCGAAACCATGGTCGAGTTTTTGTTAATGAATATATAGAACTAACTAACTAATTTTACATTGGTAGAACTGGTTAGCATCAATGGAGAATACTACCGTAGTGATGCAATGATAAAAATGTTTTTTACCGCGATACTTTTAATCATTTAACTGCTCTTGTTGCCGGGAATAACTGCGTATTAAATATTCGAGCAAACACTTTGAAACTACTGAGAAGTCCAATAGGTTATACAGAAGTGTCTCAATTCTCCCAGTTCTAAATTAACTAGGTTTGGTATTACTCGAGCTTCAGATACTGATTCCTATCTCGTCTTCGCCAAGTCAGTTAAGATCATGATAGTGAGCATCAGAACGGAGAAACTAGATCTTTTTCCAACTATAATGTGAATCACAGAAATGTCTTATATCAGTCACGTCAATAATAAATTTCGGCAAAGCATAGGCATCAAATTCTCGTCTGTTTATTTTCACACAAAAGCCTTGAACACCCACATGAACAGAGATTTTTATTATTCTCGGTGGCCTCAGTGCATATTACCTCAGGTAATTGAGAGCATACTGTATAGTGTATTCCATTGCACCCGCAGATTTGTCTATAATTGGTAAAAGCGAAGGAACTTGGGGAGGCAATAGCAATGCGGTTGGGGGAAGGTACGTAAAATAAAGAGGGGAATTTTCGACCGCAAAAAACAGGCGTCTGAATGCGCGGAAAATAATTACGAAAGTTAAATTGCGCCAAAGAAGCGAGTTGATCATCAATAGCGGAAGTCTCGAAACTTGAAAGCGAGGCCAAGCTGAGGAGGAGTGGGGGGTCAGCGGTTTCAGCTTTGAGGGAAGGTTGGTGAATAGAATGGGTGGTGGGCTGGTAATGGGTGATTATGGGCTGGAAAGGATGTGAAATGGAATGGAAAGAATTCACGCTGGGGCGACGAAGAGGGGATGGATTAGAAAGGGGATCTGTAATCAAACAATGACTCGCACTAAACTTGACGTAGCTGTCACTGATACCTATTTCTCAAAATAGAGTTTGATCTGTTCAATGTACGGCGATGTTCTATTGTTAGATAAGATCCACCGTATAGGAAGGTTTAGGTACTTAACTTCCCTAAACACGAAAGAAGAAGGAGTACATTTTTGTGCACTGCAGTTATGACTGGTATATGTGAAAGCAGGAATGCCAAAATCAATCAAACAATTGCAAGCCATGGTATCTTAATAGAATTTTACACCTAATTTCGGCATACCTGCTACCTCACTTCATTTCTCTCCTAATTGTACACCCTTTTTTCATGTTTTTCCACGTTTACTTAGCTACATGTTAACATTCCCCTCTAACTTTTATGAGCTATGGTTAAAGGTTTTACGTATGGAAGGGTATGGGTTGTACAAATTAAGGCATATAACTAGAATTTCTAATTGCATATCATTTTGATGAGACACAATGTATTCAGAGGTACGTCTGGGTTCTTTCCGGCTAACTTACAGACCGTGCGTCCAGATCGCCTATATTACGCTCACGGACTCCAGGGGGCAATCCAGGGGTTGAGTATTCCATGAGGACACATGCCATCACATGCCGCCATTTGAGGACAACAAATATTATTCATTTTTTTGCAAAATATATTTTCCTTTTACCACTTCAAACCCATTAATGGAAAGAGCAACCGAATTATCAAAAAGTAAACCGACCTCGAGGAGGAGGAAAAAGCTGAACGACAAACGTCGATCGATGGCTGGAAATTTGGGAGGTCATCTCTTTTTGGGATATTTTTCAATGAAAAATGTTGGCCGAGTTAATCCTCTTTTAATTCTTCAAGCGGTGGAGATGAGATGGGAATGGCAAAGAGAAAGAGAGAGAGAGACAAAGGCATGAAGCGGGAATGAGAGTATGAATTTCTGTCGCGTTGACGGGGCCGTGCCCACGGATCGATATGGAGGGGAGAAGGAAGTGAAAGGAATTAAAGGGAAAAGTCTGGGGTAAAGAGGGAGAAGGGTGAAACATGAAAAAGGTTTTCTTAACTTTCTAATGGGTTAAGCAAAGGCTTTTTCATTTAAATTCTTTTATTTAATGATCGTTGGGCCGCTCATAAAATTGGAAATTCTAAGTGGTAAAAGTAGTTAGCATTGGTGGAAGATTTGTTGTTTTCCAGTCAAATATGGCTTATAGTGTTCTTTCTGGTTTCCATCCGGGTAAGGGTAGCTGCCAATGTTTTGATGGCTCTAAAATGACCCTATGGCTCAGAGGTCGCTATCCCTGATGGCGATGGCAGAGAAAGTCATCGAAACATTGGCAGAAATGGCGTTCCTTAACAGGCTTCAAACGCGAGAGAACTTCATCAGTTAATATAGGGTTATAAATGAGTGAATGATTAAAGAATGCAACATGAATGCTTAGATAGTGAACATGTATAATAATTGTCCATGGTTGGTTTGGCCTTTCCGAGAGAGTGACTGAATTAAATAACGAAAAAAATATGTATACTGGGCATGAATTTATATAGAAGCAGAAGAATCTATGAATGAAATGAGAGGAAGGGGATAGACTGGAAAGTGTCGGGTGACCATGTTGAAAGTTATTCTGAAAAGGAATTTGAAGTATCCTTAGAGGACGCATAAATGGCTTCGCGCATTCGTGTAAATTTAGCAAAAGAGGTTTACAGGGATGGAGCAATACAGACTAAAATAATGCGGAAACAGCTTTCTAGACTCATTACATAAAATTAAACATTTCTGACTGAATTGGCCCAAACCTGGGAGCGGCTTGAGGGGTATCTTAATAAAATTGGCCTTACGCAAATGGTAGCTACTCAAGGTGTAACTTTGTCAAAATCATATCGTTGTTGTGTAGGTAGAGAAGGTGGTTGAAACTGGTGATGAATGACGAGGGAATGCTATAGGTTGTAATACAGGGTTGGATGTTGGGTAAGTGGGAAAAAGGAGGAAAGAGAATAAGTTTTCAATATGAAGATTGAAGGAAAGTGGGACAAAATTGTTAAGGGGATGGCGTGTATCATTAAAAATCTGGAAAGTTGTTAGCCCTTTCCACATACACCTACCAAAACTGGCAGAAATAGCTTTATAGACGGGATGTAGGTAGATAGGATGTATGCCATTCTGAAGAAATGTAATTTGCAAATAAATACGGCTACTGTAAAGACGGGTACACGATACACGTAGCCGCAAAATTACGTGGCTCGACAGATGAGAGAATAAAAATTAGATATTTCAATTTTCCACGAGTTTATTTCACGACTAGTTACGATTGTCTACGTCATACTCAAATAACTTTATGCTCTTTATAAACTTAAAAATGACTAGTAGCCACCACCACATCTAATCAATTTTGGACAATGGTGTGCTGGCTCAACAGATAATCCTTTCAGAAGGGACCTCGGGTAGAATAGTAAAAGAGGACCTTGAGTATAAATGGGATTTTTCATTCTCTCACTGATACGGATGAGTCTTTCGATTCTCTGCTGGCATCTTGACGAAAACAGGCCAAAATAGAATTGAATATAACGAATGTTACATACTTTTGATAAGCTTCAACCATTTCCTTCGTCTCTTCAGTGATATCGATATTCACCTATGTATTCTGTCTTCCACTATATCACTATTACTTGTTTTTACTGGTTTTAATCACATAAAAAGTTATTTATTCTTTCACTAGAGCATTTTCCCATAGGGCATGACAGGGCCCAAGTTATTTGTTCCTCTTTTATAACATGTTACTTATTTTATAACTGTCCCTCTGCAATACACGTCAAAACTTGTTAATTAAAGCATCATTTGTATAAACTTATCAAGAAAAGAGCTACATTTGAGTATGTATGCATATACACAAAATATAAAATAAAATTATAACTAACATATTCCATTGGTATTCAAAATTATATGCCATTGCACTTTCACATCTCACCAATCATCTTTAAACCACTCTGGGAAATATCGCGTGCAATCGTTCATGCTTACATTTGTTTACACTGTAAATTATAAGGTGGCACTATAAATTTTCATTTAAATATATTTTAAAACAGGACTTGCTAACATAAGAGTTACAGCATGAGACAAAAACAGATATCTTCAAGAGTAGCACCGATAGGATCTATAACCAGCAAAGCACTGCTTGGAAGACACTTAACAATTTCCTAACAATGTTTCATCTCTTTCAAAAGACATTCTTCCTGATGAGTTCGGTCTTTTCCATGAGTTTGCATAGAAATAATGTAAAATATATGATAATGTTATTTACTCCAAAAGATAGCTAAGTATTTCTTCCATACGGAGCATACGGATGAGTCATTCAATTATTTTTAAGTTTTTGTAGCATGGTTTAAGAATTAAAAATATTATTTAAAAGTGATAATTGACTGATATATTTGATGCAAGGGCAAAATTTAAATTAATAGCTTTCGCCAAGCCATGAAAATAATAATGGCTCCCGAACTAAGATCTGAGGAAGAAAAGGCATTGTCTTTATCAGATTTAAAAATTGGTCTCCGATATATCAAGAGGTGTGTGAAAAAATTAATGCTCGATCCAGAGGAAAGTACTAATAGATATGTGATGATCCCTATTGAAAGAAAACATATTTACTGATTCGTTCCCCGATCTTGGATTATTCGCGGGAAAGTGTAATTGCCAGGTCCTACAGGAGTGCGTCCTGTGCTCTGACGGTTTGAGGGGGGGAGCTCTCGTATGCCAACTCAGATATAAATTCACTCACTATCCGTGACAGCTTCCCCCTCACGCCTTCTCCTTTATTTATCTTTACTTTTTTCCAGCTCTTTTTTCCATACTCTCCGAAACCGTTCGGCGTATTTTTTATGTCCATTTGATGTCTCTGCCCAACGGACGAGGCGAGGAAATTTTTCAACCCTCTCTCTGGCGAACGGAGAGTGATGGCACAGGAGAGAGGGCTGGGAATAAGACGAAGGAAAAAATAAATTTTAGGGGGAAAAATGTGTAACGGAGAGGAAGAAAAGTGTAAAGAGAGTGATGAGGTGGGTATTGAGACTGCATCTGTGGTGAAAAATGTGTTGCACACCTCGATAGAAAGGAAGCATGGGCCGAGGGAGGAACATAAAGAATATGAAGAAGACAGAGGAGCGAGAGTTACGACGAACGGTAGGCTGTTGATCACTCCTGGGACACGCCGCGGGAGAATGCAAGATGCATTCAATTTGAGTGAGATGGGGAAGAATTGAAATTAAAAATTCCGCCTTAAGATCAAGTTTTCTGTGTTTTTCCACCGTAAGTCATTGCATACCTGCGCGTCCAATTTGAATAAAAAAGAAAGGGTATTTCTAAAAAGATCGTCTCCTTAAGTGTGCTTATGTGTAATGTTAGCATGGAGACCACAGATGTCTACGGGGGTGTTATATAACGGAAGAATAAAATAACCTTTCCTTAATGTTAATTCCACTTGTGAGAATTTATCATTGCTCTGTATTGTGCAATCTTGTGAGAATTTTCAGGTCTGAAGATGACATAGATTGTCGAATCCCGAGTCGTGACAATAATTTCTTACAAGTGGAGCTATCAAAGTTATTTCATTCTTCCATGAAGGATAAATTCCACTAAGTCAAGTCTATAACCGATACTTTTGTGGTAATTTACCTTTTCCCCGGCTCAAAATAAAACAATTATTAAAAATATTTTTTAATTAAAATAATTATTCGTGACTTTGTGATTCCAGATATCTTTATTAGGAATGATCGACGATATCAGTATTTGGGATTCGACGTTCAGCGTCATCTTCAGGGTTGAACGTCAAAACCCGGGTCGTAATATCGAAATAAGGATATGTGGAATCACAAAGTTACGAGTATAATGCTATCCTATTATAATGTTAATAAATTCAAACAAACTGAAACTACTAATGCGTGAAACTAACTATGCCTGAAACTACCAATTATATTTTTAAAATGAAAGTATTTCAAAAAGACTGAAGCTTCAAACGTGTCAATATAAATTAAAAATAGTTTTCAGCTAATCAACCGCTGATTGGAAGTAATTCTTAATTGAATCATTCTTATGTGCATATTGGCACTCGTCAAAAAACTCTATTTCTGTTGCTCAACATAGTGAAATACTTGATTTTTGCCGTTAGCCCAAAAACCTGGCTCCCATAAAATTATTCCCTACATAATGCCCTATCCATACAAACTATCCAAACTATTTCGCTTTTCTTACGCTCAGGCATTTCTTTATATACGCTTTCTTACCATTAAGACTCCTAATATTCAATCCTCTTACATTTTTTCTTGTGATATTTTTCATTTCCCAGATAAATACTATCATAAAACTTGTCGGTCCACCCCTTTTCCTGACGTATTTACTCTATTTTTATGAATCTTTGTTCTTATTTGACTCGCCTCCATTCTCTTGTGACTAAAACAACGAAATACTATTTCATGTGTATTCATTCCCGATGTTTCAGAAAACCACATTATACCTACAAATTGGTCGTGGGAAATGGTATGCAAACTCAAAAGGTGGTCCTTATTAAAGAATTCCCAGCTCAAGGAGGTGAGTGAAATTTGGTCGAGGGCATAACTGCTCTTCGGTTGACCCTGTTGAATACTGGTGGAAAATGTGCCAAAATTAACTGGTAGAGCGCTGTAGCCATTAGCGGGAAAAGTGGCGCTGATACTTTAAAGGCTGTAAATTTTGCATGCTTATGAGAGCAGCAACCAGACAAAGAGGTGCCTCGTGTTTCCGAGACCACAATGGTTGATAGAAGCTGAATACCTTGACCCATCAGGAGTTGGACATGGTATATGAGAACTCTTGATGAAAAAAACGAATTTATGCCTAAAATGTCATCACAGTGTGCTTATACCTTGTTCACTTTAACTTTTGTTTTCCTTGTAGCTTACGAGGCTTATGACAAAAGACTTCGGCCTAATTTTGTTACACCTTCGCTTGATTACGGTATATAAGGTAGAGGAAGAAGTAAAATTACCGCCCAGTATTTAATGATTTGAAGGAAATGAAGAGTTTTTAGAAAATCGTGATTATTTTTCTTGGGTAATGAGGACTTTGATAGTAAATGATGGATATTTTCAAGAGCAAGAGAAAAATTCAAATATTTGAGCCGAAGGCGGAGAGTCTAACGAAATTAATATTGCTATCGCGCAGGGTAGTTATTAGAAATGCTTGCAAATCAAAACAAAATCAATGAATGGAATGGAAAAAGAAACGTAAATATACGTCTTATAGGAGCTGGAGCTGAAATAAATAAATTAATAGAGAGGATGGCTCACCATGCCCAAAATAAATTCGGTCATAGTGTAAATAATCTACTCGTATGTTTTGTTTCCAATTTGAGTCTCATCGCACTTACCATACTATTTTTTAATGTACCTCTTTCTACTGTTGGTTTTTGAGTATTATTATATTTAGGAATTATGATTGCGTTTATGTTAATCATTAGTTTCACTTTAGTAGGGGACCATAAAGATTTCAATCTTATACATTTTCTCATTCACTTTCACATTCAAATTGTTCGACAGAGTTGATTCCGTTCAACACCGTGACTCCTTGAGGCTCAATGTCCCTTGAGAACCTAAACCAAAGGCATTTTTATGGCTTCATTATAAACATCATGACTATACTAATTATTTAATATTCATGCGTAAACGTCATAAGATCGTCTTTTCCTTTTTTCTTCCCCACCGGGAGGCAAATTGGTCCGCATTGAGTCGAAAAACCAGATGTATAATTTTATATTTTTTTGGAAAAAAACCTGAGGGAAGCAGTATTACGTGCGGGTAATAAGGCAGTGGAGGGAGACCCACGTAATGAGCTGCTTTTGCCATCAAGGGAGAGCAAGCTGGTCGAGTCGCGCGCGTGTGTAAGAGGAAGTTTTAAGGGAGGATGGGGAGGGACAAGGAACAGAGCCGAGAAAGGGGGGAGAGTGGCTGAAAAAAACACTGAGGCAAAATATTGAATTCTTCGCGCTTGAATGGGACATGGGTTATGAGTGGCAAAATAATGCACCAAAAGCGTGAGACTAATTTACTTCCGAAAGAAATAAAACTGTTAAAAATACATAAATAAGTTTCCATATTTTTTAACCTCCATTTTGCATCTCCCCCTTAGGCATCTCGGAGGAAAAAAGGAACTACCAGATCCTCGGGATAAAACGGAACATCCCATCATGCGCTTGGAGATGATAACAACTCTTCTAGTCGCAATCACAAAGGTAAACAATTCTAAAACTCTTGCTCTGGCATTCAAATATAATTAATCATATGAAAACAAGTCTAGTCATGTTACTGGCTAACGCAATTAAAGAAACCCTATACCAAAGCCATGAAAATTATCCTTTTAAACAACTATGCAACCTGTTCAATACCTAACAAGCATATGGCTTTTGAAATGTTAGGAATAGAGCAACTGTTTATGAGTAATTTGAAAACTATCAAAATAAGTATCCACTCAATATGAAAAACTGTTCATAAATTTTGAAATTATGGTACAATATTTTCCAGCCTTACAGCTATGACGTGAGTCAGCTAAGTACTAATGGAAAATGGTTGCAATGGTGGTACAAAAAAAGAAAAAAATCCTACAGCACACTCATAGAAAATGGAAATATCTAAGTATGTGTGTCTATATATATAAATATACAGCATAAAAGGAGCCGCTCCACACGAGGGATGAGACTCTGGGTAGCGAGGCTGAAGTATATTCTCTCTTATCGAGAGCGAAGGGAAGATTGAAGGACGCTAAGTTTGCTGTTCAGCGTTTATTTATCTCGGAAGAAAAGGGGGAGAATTGTACGTATTTTTTCCGCTGCTGGTTTCCTTTTTGACGTGAAGAAGAGTGTGTTTTACGCTCGCTCGCTGGGCCGAAAATTTAAAGAGCGCAGGTAAAGGACGGTGATGAAAAATCGTCAATAAAAGCAGCGAGAAGGCGTAAGAAAAAGAGAGCGAAGGTCTGTGGACAGGGCCGCGTAAATATCGATGACTCGCGCTCAAAATATTACTTAAAATATTTCGTTAAAAAGAAGGCAGAAGCATTTTTATATTGCGTCCCCACTTGTCCCCATGAGTTATAGAAAACCTTATGCATAAGTGGTGAATCATGGAGGAAGCTGGTACACTATTACCGGTAACTACTTAGAAGTTAAGCTACTAATTGCTGTAGAACTAGAAACATATTAGATATTGTCGTTCCCAAAACGCTGACTCAGGTAATTGCACCCTAAGATAATGGGATCCAAAGAACCCCTGTAGAGTTTTCTTTTATGACATTTCGTTAATGTACGACACGGTTTATTTTCTTACAATGGTTTCAAATTTCTCAATAGTGGTCTCCGGTTCGTTCATTCATTAAAATTTATATTTTTGTAGGGAAAAACCGACTCTCGATCAGTTTCCACCGAGTGAAAACAAAAATTCAATATCAGCTAGTGAGAGGAGAGATCAACATGTTCTCCTTCCTATTATTAGTTATATGGCCAAAAAATAAGACAAACCTGGATTCAGTTTGTTTTAAATATATTTACTCAAAACCTATAAAGATACTCTTCAGGCCAATTTAGAGAGAAATTACTTTTTAAACTTTTCCTCGCTCTTTTCCGATTAAATATCCCTGAAAAGTTAATATCTTCCTACTACTGTATCCTTTTACACAAGGTTTTACTGAATCATTCTTTCCTTAACCTACCACCAACATCTCGTAGCTCCTTCCTAACAGTAGCTAAAACCAGAAGAGTACTAAGTCATTGCTTAAACTAACACACGATAACAATAGTCTCTGAAAAGTTTTGTATTTAATTATGCTAAATATTGGAAAAAAGGGTTATATATTTATAAAAAGGTATAAAAGTGCAAATTTTTTTACTTTACTTTTAACAGTAGATTACTTTATCTTCGATAATTATGTCACGCGATTCTGAAACCAGTTTAGCCAACTTTTCAGTCAAAACTACTGACCTCTAGAAATCGGATTGAGGAAGAAAGAAGAGGCATCCGTTTAAGGCATACCTTACAAGTGGGTCATGTCAAGTGGCAGGTCAATGCAGCGCCGTCCGACTAGTTAACGTTCGTCCCGCGTCATCAGGGTGTGATAGAATGCCACAAGAGGAAGCTGCTTGTGCGTAATCGACCGGAAAATTGTGTTTCACGAAGACTCTTTTCGCCCCATATATCGCAAGCCTCGGTGAGCAAGGGAATTTGTCAAATTACCCGCATCAAACGAGTGTCATAGCTAGGCTGGTCTTATGGGTGCATTTCAATTAGTGGAAATGGAGCAGCCATTTGGGTCGGAAACTCTTGAAAGATATGTCTGGGGCAAAGTGAGGGAGCGAAAAACGTTCATTATTAGAAACGTTTGCTCCCTTGGAAAGGAAATCTGGGAAAGTTGGCAAAAGGTGAGGCTCTCGTTCACAGATGAGAGTTCAACTCTAATTCTGGGAATTATTTATCACGCTGACAGTCTTTTCCAGATTATTATTGCACGCTTAGCAAAACAAAAGTTGAATTAAAAATTGTGTTTCGGAGACTATTCGGATTGAGTGATAACGCGCTGGGAAACTTGTCTTTTCGTTCTACGACTTATTGGTGAAAAAAGATAATTTTTATGCCCTGTTTTAGTACTTATAATATCAGAGTTTTTAATTTTAATTCAAATTACACCAATGATGCGCCTTGGCAATTGATCATAATTTCATTTTATTTATCATTAGCTTATATTGATCAAAATTTTTGAATGATATAATCCAGAAATCAATGGCAATGTGGCGCAGTTAAGTACAAATTCTTACTATGACCTAGAGTTAACAATTTCATTGAGTAATAAACCCTCATTAGTGAGTTATAAAAAGTATATCATCAGCAGATTACCCAGAGAGTGGCAATTAGGAAAAATATGAAATGGACGTTTACATTTAAACTACCCTTGTCGTGATGGTTCCGTAGGCAGTTCTCAGCCATCAAAAAAGTTTTAAATCACATTCACCCATTGCACCTTTACCCAATTACATCATTTTCATATATTTCTCGTCGGTTATAGACAATTATAATCAATGTTTCTTATTTTAAATGTTAAATATGCATTTAGAATATGCACAGAAAAAATGAACTCATATAATTTGATAAATTATTTTAATGACCTTAGTGCTGGAGAAATGGATTTTTATTTTAAAAAAGCCAGAGTAAAATATTAGTACAAAGCTATGGTGAAACGTTAAAGAAATGAGTTTGAACCAGATCTCGTTCCATATTTCTTCATTCCTTTACACATTATAAGTTAGCTCCCTAAATTAAGCACTTGATTAATGTATATAGCCTCGGTTAACAGCCATCTTTTAGGAAGCCCATTTTTCTTGGTTGAAAAATAAGGGAGAAATTTTTATTGATTCCTAGAAGTGGTGTACTCCTGAGTTAGTATACTTAAATCATTCTACTCCCGAGTTTGATGGAACAAAATCCTCTTCCATGCGAAGTTTTTTAACCCTCCGTCTAGAATGCATGTGGAAATTCTCCCCGATGCCCAGCGAGACCCTCAGTATTATTGATTTATCCGTCCAGGGGTTTGAGGAGAAAATAATTCCAGTTCCTCATTCCATTCCAATTTTTTAGTCGTTTACTTCAATATCCTCATTCCGTGAGAGCAGCGCTGAATGTGCCTCGTTGAGACCCCCTTCCTTCGCCTTTACCAGGGAAACTGTAATATGCTTCATTCCTTTGAAAAAAATGGTGAAGGACCTAATTTTTCACCGAAAAGAGATGCAAGCTTGGAAAAATGGTAAGCACTTCATGTAGCCATCAAAGAGGCCGTATAGGATAGCCAATAGGTGTAATGACTCATATTTTTTTCTCACTACACGAGATGACACACGCTTTTACTAATAATTTCTCCTTGTGAAACACTGACGCATTTTTTAATAAAACAACCACTGCTTTATGATTTATTCCTTTTACCATAATCCTTCATCATATTTTCTGACGTCAAAGAGGGAATAATGGTTTCATGTATTCAAATATACGAAAAATCTCTATTTATATTTCTCCATTATTTTTTTCCAATGCGATCATTCAAGTACGTTTGTAATAATGGTTATGGAGGACTTTTTATGCATACAACTGGTCTGGTCTGGGTTTTGCTTGGTTTAAGATTTTAACTAGCGAGATTTGATTTTGGAAACTATTAATTGGAGCACTAACCAGTTCACGCTTGTAACAGTAACAGTGAAATCAGTACAAAATAAAGGAATGCTTAAAAGTGAGATATTGATGCATAAGGAAGTTGTTTTCGGACTTAGCGTAGCAACTATTGAAACTCGGGTACGTAGAATATATGGGTACCACGGCAGTGATTTCTAGAAGATAAAGTAAAATACATTTATCTCGCTAATACCACATCAAAAATATTACGTAAATTTTGTCTTTGGAACGCAATTGATTCCTTTGAAAATAAACCCCTTCGCGAATGTTCAGTAAAAGATATCATAGCAATGACTTAAATGTAGTTGTTTTTTAGCTTTTAAAGAAAATGGGCTGGGAAATCTCAAAGTAAGTTGTTAGACTTAAATTTTCACTTAGGGTTCAATTTGTAATTACGGGCAATATACAACCAATAAAAATAAATTTATCCTCCCAAAAATGGTCGTAATATCCAGACTATAATTGAACTAGTCATGTAAAACTAGTAAAATATCCATCAAACTACTATGCCTCACTCCCACTTAAGGGCTTGGATATTCGTCTTTGAGAGTGTTAAGACCTGTTAAGACGCTCCTCAGCTGTTATTATTTTTGTACAATTACTACTCATCTTTCTTGCACCGCACTCATAAGATAAGTACTCCGAAATATATTCACACCCTACCCTCTAATCAAAACTAGACTTGTGAATAGCAAGAAGTGTCTGACAAGAAATTGTATTCGATCTATAAACTTGTTTACCTCTTTTACTTGATTAGTTCACTAACCTGATTTTTCTTCCTTTTAAGAAACAGCATCTTGATAGTACCATAACATTTATGCAATAATTAATTTTCATTTTTTTTACATTATTTCTTGATGGCATTGATTTTCCAAACCATTTAAATGCCTCTGTTATTTAATGTTAAACTTATAGTAATTAACGGAAGGCTTATAATTTTTTAGTATAAGACAAAAAGCTGCTAATCATACATCAACTTCAAATATGAGCTTAAAGCTAAAGATGAATTGAAGAGTCAGGGAAAGAAGCATTTTCCTGGGCGGAACTTGAGACTTTGCGTTCCGATATCCGATCAATTGACCTCATTGACTTGGTATTCTGGTTCGATATCCGGTGAGGGTGACGCTTTTATCGGACTTAAGCTGTTATACCAGAGTGGGAAGGAATCGGTGAACTCTATGCTAGACGGAAATAATTTGATGATCGAATAAACGCAAAACATTGCTTTCTCAGATTTCACGATGTGAAAGGGTTTGAGCGTTTTCTAAGACGTTTCAATAGTGAATAATGGCTAAAAATTTTCAATTCAAGGTAATGGTAGTGTTGAGTTAAAACTTAGCGCACATATCCCATCGAATTTTATTTCCCTCCACGGTGGACCAAAGACAAATGTAAAAGCGGGCAAGTCGTTTCATACCTTAACAAGACAAAGGACAGGTATTTTTCTCTTGATACGTGAGAATACCGACAAAGATTTAATCATCAGTCGCAGGAATTTAGCAAACAAGTGCAAAATTTAACTGCCGCTTCATGAAGAGTCATATATAGAAATGCTTAAAAAGAATAGATGGAAATGCTGATGGAATATTTGACTTTTGAAAATTATCTATACTAAAACTATTTGTAAATACGTAGTGGCATATATTTTAGTACATTTCTGACGTTTTTTGGACACTGCACTAATTTACTACATTTTATGAGTGCTACCAACAATGTGAGTGTACAGGTAATTGGAATCAGGAAATCGTGTCATAAGCTCACAGATTTCTTTGGATGAGTGTTTTCGTATGTAAGATATGAAATACTGAATTAATAATCGATGTAATATCATTTAATTTTTTAAGAATGTTGATCTAAGGTTTTTGAAATCTATCATAAAACACCCTCTTTTATGCTGTGGTAAGCAAAGACGTGAGATATGAAAATAGTTTGTTATTGAACCAATATCAACCATATGAAGTCCAGTGGAAGTTTGAACACGGTAAAATTATATACTGTATCAAATTCAAAATCAAGTGTATCTCAATGACGAGCACCCATTTCAATACAGGCCTGTATCTCGGCGTTGTACTTTTGCAGCTGATTTAACGTTGCGACAGGTTTCACCTTTATCAGACATCTTTTGGCCAAATCGACCTTGAATGAAAATATTCATGCAAGAAATTGTCGTTACCTCACTGCTCAAACTTTTAAATGATCAGAATAGAGTATTCATTAAAAGAAGGCAATTTATACGTCTCCAATGCATTACGTTTAAAACCATTGGAATAATGACAGACTTTAACGCATGTGTTTAACATATGTCAAAGTAGTCTCAGAAGCTGCAATGAAAATCTCCAGAGAATTATGCAAGATACAATTTCGTTTTCGAACGCTTCAGACAATCACCATTATCACTACTTTTCATACGTGCTGAAACGGGAAATAAACTTTTGGATTCCACAAAAAATAATTGGAACCATGATCTAGGTGTCGACGTAGGGTGTTATCATGTTCTTAATAACTAAGTTATTTATTTTCATTTCAACGTGGATAGTCATTCTCTTAAAATTATGTCAGAGACAACGCATTGATTACTTTAGTTCTTGCGTGTTTATTCCTTACGTAATAACAATGTTTCCTGACTGTTGTAGTGGTAAATATTTTCTTATGTTTTAGATCAACTATAATAATAACAAATAACCAATAAATATAATAGAAAGCATCTAAAGGTTTTTCAAGTTAGACTGGTTTTTTTACCTGGATTTCTAAACTTCATGCATCTTACTAGGAAACAATTCCAGGATTTTTAGGTCTTTTTACCTTGTTTTCCGCGTTTTCCCCACATTGACATCTCCCAGTAAAATAATGCCTTTCTCTCAAATTGGTTTGAATGGTCATCAGCGCAAGAGTCAATGCCGTTCTTGACAAATTCATTGGAGCGAGAATGCATATGTTTCCTTTCGAAATATTATGACAGCCTCTGCCCTATCTCAATATGCACATCTAGTCTCTTCTGATCATGCCTTGGATACTGTGCATTATAATCAGGTCATGGTAAAGGTTAAGTGTAAATTTTATGTAAATGTCTGTGTTTAAGAAACCTTCGACTTATTTCCGGATCACATCTTAGGTCAGGGTCAACGTTTCAACACCTTTGGCTGACCAAGGATTTCAAGATATCGCGCGGAAAGTTACAGTCATAACCATTGCAACATTACTAAAATCCCATTTGGCTGCCCAAGTACGTTTCCGCCGACCCTTAGATGTTGAATCACCCTAAGTTCCTTAGGGGTTATATTCCAAAGAGGGAAGTCATTCGCATTGACAAGAACTTATTACCGTATCCCTCGATATCCAGCCATTTAATTCATCCAGGGAAGCTATTAAGGCGTCCCTTTCCCCTGAGGATATTTTTAGGACTTTTAGAAAAACAAATGCTCAGCACTGCTGGACATGAGATTTGACAAACGAAGATCCAATCGTGCGCTTGTCACCATATTGTCCACATGGTGAATGCCATGCAAGGAACACAATGCGGTGTTCCATATAGCAAAGACTTTAGACGTTAATGAATGTTCGAAGCTTTCCCCATAATACTTATTGTACTTCCACTAGTAATAGGTTGTTGCTTACCTGGAGTGTAGATGTTGAGGAAGAGGCAGTCCTCGCTCTGTCTCCGAAGGTGCGGCAGTAATCTCTTGAGTCCCTCGACTCTTCCCTTGGGCATCTTCCTTATAATCTCCTCGTCTGCCGCAGAAGGCGGGTTCGGTGCGGCTTCCATTGCCCGCGACACTGCGGCCACATCTTCGGGGAACCGTTGCGGGCACGCCGGGCCCGGCCTATCCGCCAACCTCACGCCTCTCCACACGGCCCCGCTGACGGGGGGCATGAACCTGAGACTGCCCGTTGGCGGGGAAGCGTAGGGGACCCCTAAGAATGCCTCCACCGCCCCCGAGTGCCTCCCGTCGGGGGCCCACACCACACCCCTCAGTTCACCGTACCTCGTCGTGACGGTCCTCGGGCTCAAGGAACCCGTGGCGTCCGGCCTGATGGAGGCGGTGGACGCTCTGCCCCCGGGTCTCGCGGGGGACGGAGGCGGAGGCGGGGCTGCGGCGGGGGCCGCGGCCTGTGGGGCCTGCTGTGGGGACGAAGCCGGGGGCGCCGATTCGGGGGACGAGGAGGCCTCCGCGGTACGTCCCCCGAACATTACGGAGCACCAGAGGAGAAGGAGGAACAGGGAGAACGGGAAGATTTGAGCTGGTGCTCTCTGACTCATGGCGACAAACTCGTATCGCCTGAAGCGGAGAGCTAAGTACTGGCGATTCCTCATCTTCCTAACGCGTTCGTCATCGAGGAATCCTTGAGAATGTTCCACGTGGCATAGGAAAAATGCTGAAGTTTCAATTCCTTCAAAATCCTGCGTTGATTGACACTTTATCCTACTAATCCAAGTCACCACAATTCACCAACGTCGAAAACACATCCAACTTGCACAATAATGAAACTTTAACACATCATCCCTTTGGGATGAACGCTTTCGTTGAGACAGCCGCGTTGTACTGATCTTAACCCACCGAAGACGTATTTATGGGAGAATTACAAATGGACTACAATCCAGTTGCAATACACTTAAGCTTTAACAGTTCCGTAATCTTGAACTCTAACCAGATTTCAAACGTCAACAATGAAAAACACCCACGGAAACAAATTAAACTTAGTCGATGATACATGGATTTGTAGGCTATATATATCTTTCCTTTTTTACCCGATCGATCTTATGTCACCAAGGTTCTGGTAGTAATCTATCAATTCTCACAGACAATATGTATTTTGAATGACAATTCGTTTTCTTCTAAACATTGATATCTTCCTGTTTCCTTTTATTATAATAATTTTTTTCAGTAGCCGATTCGATAGAACAATATCGAAGAGTGGGGTTACAAGAACAAAGTTGATCGATGCTAGTCGAATTTATTTCTTTATATATATTTTCCTCCAAATCGCAAACACACGCACACAAAACGTACATTCACGTCCTAATGTCTAAACGAGTAATAAGTTTATATATTTTTTCGTGTAAAACAATCGATTACCTTCTTAAGGAATCGGTACTTTTTTCGAGAGGACCACCAACTCTTTCAAGGATCTACTGGCAGTGAGTGAGAAACAAAAAAAGAGGCGACAGAAGCGCTCTTGTTGTTATATCTCCTATCGCGTGTCACCTCGACATTTGGGCCACATCCACCTCTAACCCCCAGAGAAAACTCGTCCTATTCACGCAGTCTGAGGACGTTGGCTGAGCACGCAGAACGCACACGCGCACAACTACTTTTTATATCTTTATTCTCTCCCAGCTTTTACGCAGGCAGTGCTCATTCCTGGCTGGTTCCAATTCTAGCAATCTTTATATTTGTTTATTACACTGCTGTATCCTTTTTATTTTGTTCTTTTGAGGAATAAACCCTTTTTTCCTTCCGTATCTCGCTTACGGGACCTCCCTATATTTTTTACGACACTTCTCCCTCCAGCAGTTTGCTTCAAACCTCCCGTCTCGGCAAAAATCCTCCTTTCTGTCCCTCTCCGTCTCTCTCCTACTGAAGAGGAAGGATGGCTGTTGTGTGCCCTATCTGTCATAGGCGACCGCGACCAGACTGGGGTCGACGGAGGCTGGGTATCTGGAGTCGGCGGGGGTAGGGTCGTCGAGGGGTAAATGCGGCGGTGGCGGCGACCGTGGTCTGCCTTCCCGCGGAACCGTGGGGGGCGTTGCCGCCGATGGGGGCCATGTCAAGTGCTCTCCTTATTGCTCTCCTCCTTTCAACCCTGCCCCGCAGCCCCCACCCTAAGCCATCACGTCCTCAGTCGTCGGCCGTGGAGGACACCACACCAGGGGCCCTGTCACAGGGGTGTGGCCATGAATTCACTCCCTCCGTTTTTGGAGGACGTTGGGGTGGGGGGGAGGAGAGGTGAGATACGGTCTTGGCCGTGTGTGCAGGATAGTGAGGAGAGAAAACCGTTGAGGGGGTGCAGGGACTGAGAGATCGAACGTGGGGGTGGAAAGGTTAGGAAGTGAGTGAGGAAGGAGGCAAGGCTTTGGGGAGAATGAAAGACAGCGGCTGGGCGTCGTAAAAATCCTTGGGAGGAGGAGGAGACAAGTTATAGGGTGGGGTAAGGAGAGAGTTTTGAGTGTTTTTCGGGGGAGGGGTCCGTGGGGGTGAACGAAGGATAAAGGGGGGGTTTGGGGAGGATGGAGGTCCGAGGGAGATAAACGTATTCCAAGCAGGGGTGTTCTCGAGTGTAGGCTGGGTGGGAGAGACCTCAGTGAGGAAAGTCTTGAGATGGGGTGAGAGAAGGTGCCACGGCTATGAATAACAAGGTGGGAACTGCTGCTTCCTCTGGGGTGTCTGTGCGTGCGCCTGAAAGCGTTCGGCGAGAAAAAAATTGTAAACGGCTCAGGGGTGAGTAAATTTTCATCCGCTATAAATCTCGGGTGAGTCGCGTAAAGGTCTTGGCGGGTCAGGTTTGAACGGAAGGAAGTATGACCGTGAAAGTCATAAATGAGGAATCCATTGTTTTCCCTCAGATGGATGAGACACTCCTTTTGGTATGTTTGTTTGTACCTGGAGGGGGGAGAAGAAATAAGGAGACTTTCTTGTCGTGATTTTAATAAATTTCTCCGGTTCCCATCGACTATTCAGGGTCGGGTGAGGCGTCTGAGCTTCCTTTTTCTGGGGGAGGGCGAGTTTGGTGTGAGGTTGCCCTCGGGCGTGGGAGACCTTCAGCTCCGGGGAACGTTATTTCTCGGGCTTGGGGAAGGTGGTTCTATTTCAGCCTGCCCCGAATCGAAAAGCTGCCATGACGGATCTCATAAACGCGATCGGTGGAAGTTTCGACGGGTTGTCGGAGGAGTGGAGGTGGAGGGAGTAGGTAGGGGTATGATAGAGGAATGAGAATAAAACAATAACGTTCCCTTTTTACTGCAGGGATAAGCGCGCGATGTTATCACCTTAACACGAAGAACTTAACGTGTCTGACTCGTGAGCTTTTTTCCGTGTCGCACGGAATCCGGCACAAGATGGATTCCTTGGATGGGGAAGATTGCTGAACGGATATATATGTATATATACGTTTCGTGTGATTGAAGGAATGGATATAGAATTCATAAAAAATAAAAACGACTCGTATTTTACGTTTCTCACGCTCAGTTTTCCGTGGAGCTGAAGTAAATTTGGTAGTGATTATTTAGTAATTTAGAGGCCTGCTATTGGTTTTATTTTTGAGTAGTGGTAAAAGATGACAAAGAATATTTTAAATTATTGTTGAAGTCGAAGATAAAGCTAAAAAAAGACGATTTGGAGGGGAAAGGATGGTGGAAACTTTAGGGTAGGAATTTTGAGAAGGAGCGTGGGTACGTTAAAAGATAAAAAAACGCAGCCAAAGGGGTGGGTTGCGTTGGATGAATGTAGGCCGACCCACCACTCCAAAATGCTTCCACTGCTAACTGCGGGTGACAACCGCCACTCCTCTAAAACTCACTGGCCCGGCCCTGAAGTCCCTTTTTAAAATATGCATGCAGCGAAGGCAAAGACGGGCAACAATTTTCCCCCAGCACCACACTGAACGAACGTCCTTCTCCACCTCCTCCACCTCCTAATATATATCCTCACGTCGCTAAACGGGGCAAATTTTCACCCTTTAATTAACTCCCACTCACGGACTACGGTACTCGCAAGACGGTGCGGCCGTTTGATATACAGTCGCCGCTCCGGCGAATTCAAATTCGGTCCGAAATAATTAATCCCCCAAGGAGGAGGGGAGGATCTGGTAGGGAGTAGGGAAAATGTGTATGGGGAAAAAGAGAGGAGAGGGTCCTTAGTGCTTCGGAGAGTTTTGAGTCACTCGACGGTGGGGCCGTGTCACCATAGAAAAGTGAATATTTACGTCGTCTCTTATATTTCGTAAACCGTATCTTGTTGGAACGACATAGGAGAGAACACCATTCAAGGGATATTTATCCCCTTTGCCATTTTACAGAGACACAATTGGTTGTAATGAGAAAAGAATTGGAAAATTCTTTGAAGAGATACGAAAGATAACATAGAGTTGAGTCCTTAAGGCGTTGATATAGGGGAAATTATACTGCGTCTGCAACTGTATTTTATAGGTCTTCAGAGTTTTCTTTTACCAACCTAAAGTAAGGGCTGTAGATTCACTTGGGTTTCACAACTGTGGGTGAAATAGAAAGATGGATGTGACGATGGAAAACAATTGTAATTTTTTGGCAAGAACGATGTGTTTAGGTCGTAACTTGAGCATATTAGCAGGGAGTAAGTCGGAATAACAGTGCCGTTTTTTGGGCCCAAGACAAGAAAGATAAGAATCGTTCTATGCCTTCACCAATTACACCACAAAACTTGAGATTAAATATAATGAAAAGGATAATACACAACTTATATGAGCGCTTAAGGTTTTATTTGTCCTGCCAAGGAACCACAATACACTCTCTTGCGAAGTTTTCACAGTCCCCCTTCAATACGACGAAAGTTTCAGTCACGATTGTCGCAACGATATTCAAGACCGAAAGAGTAAATATTTTTACGGATAAAACGAGGACAATTTTCTTTATTGAGGGGTTTCAACACGAGCGGACATCACCGAGTAGGGTATATCGTGCTTGCGGCGCAGACCCCGGGTTGTCAGCGGGGAAAATTATCATCCCACTCGGGGTTATTCCGACGGACCCACTGAACACATTCACTGTTTTTCAGGAGCACTGTAAGTATAACACCCTATTTCCACACTTTTCTCATCGCGAGCGGGTACCAACGATCCTCACTGTAAGTTGTAGATAGTTTTAAAGTGTAGACACTTGGGTTATTCCGGTATTAAGTACCCTTTGGAAACGTTTTATGGTTAGTGGTAAAATCGTCGCTGTGAGTAAGAATGGTAAAATAAAACCAGCGATAAAGTGGCTACTCCGTTTATTCCGTCGGTTCGAGTAAGGTTTTCCGGAGGGTCAGGAAAACGATTTCGGGAAAAGAAACACTAGCAAGAGGCCCGCTTCAGAGATATCCCTGCGGACTCCTTCCCCTGAGAGATGACGGTGTCAAGGATAAGTTGTGTTCACCGAACAATCCACACACTCGTTGCCGCACTGCTGAGTAAACACGTTCACACACACGAGGTGTCACTGCGCTCGGGACAAAGAGGCGACGACGGTGCTCTGCGTCACACACAGCAGAAGCAGCAGCAACGTTTCGCTCGGAGACTTTCTTTTGTCCGCCCCGCGGGGTTCCAACCACTCCTATCCCACTAACACACTCCCTGAACTCGGGAGCAACACAAGTCTGGGGGGAAGAGGCGGAAAGGGGGGATGTCGTCCCTCGTATCTCCGTTAACCACAAACACGCACTCACACAACTCGTTACCCCGAACGGAATGTAAGAACTGTGTGTATATGATCCTCTTCTCTCGGATTCCCTTCAGTCGGATGGTCCGACTCTCCCGTTTTGTCCGCGGATCGATGAGTACAGAGAGAGAGAGGGAGAGAGAGCGCGGGGCCGCGATCGGGACCAGTTTTTCAAAAGGTTGGACTTTCCAACGGTGTCCGGCGAGGATCGGCAGGGCGCACTGGTATGCCGTAACCCATCACGCGATAACACATAAGGGGGGCAACTCGTACAACCCCCAGACTAACCCGACGAAAAATTCCCGGTGTTCGAACTCGGCTTCCCGGCGTGCGAGGAACCCGACCTCAGCTGCTGTGGCTGCCTACCCTCGTCGCTGTGCTGGGCCCGGGGATCGGGTGCGGAGGAGACGCGGAGGTGCTGCCACCTCGGCGGCGGTCTCGGGAAAATCGACCCGTTGAGGCGCCTTCTGGCGGCATCCGTCCCAACTTCGTGCTGCGCGCTCTGCGTTTTGCTACGTCGTCCATTCCTTTCGCTGAGAAATTTCTCCTCTTCTTCCCGCCCCCACTACCGCGTACGTGTAACCCAAACCACCCACCTACACTTTTTCAAGGCCTCCTGCTCCCCTTCTCTCCTTCAGAGAGTTCCAGGCCGTCCCTGAAAAAAACCCGGGTGCAAAGGACAAACTCAATCTTCATAAGCAAAAGTTTTCGTGCGACAACTTGGAATTAAATTATATCTTTTCGCGTGTAAAAATCTCAAAAACGGTCTCCGTCTTTTTCCATCCGTAAGACCCAAGGGTTCCACCGACGCGGGAGGTTTGTGAGGAGAAGAAGATTTGGGAGGAGATGTGAAATTAAGTAACCGGCTCCTCGGTTGCATTTTGGTTGACGTTTGGAGATGGTTTTGTGAGATGAGGGGTATGCTACGGAAAAAAGGCTGTAATTGGAAAGCCTCGCGAGTTCTTGGGGTTTCAAAATTCGTTCGCGACTCGTCACCATTTCTTCATTTTTATCTGCTGGAATGAACGCATGCTGGTGAAGCCATTGATAATTCGAACGAATGGAATTCACCTCCACTCTACATGTAGGTATATTTTATTGCAAAAAGAACCTCTTCTCTCACTTAATCATTAAAGTGGATATATTATTTTGAGCTTTATAATATACAGATGACCAAATCGCGTGGAACATTCTGCATATGTGACCTCCATGTATACTCATATTCGTTGATTCGTCCAATGCTTTGATCATATAGATGCACATGGAACCATGTAAGCATAAGCATGGTACATAATTATGGCTTTAGAATACTATATCTAAAAAGCGTCCGTGGCTAACTTAGAAGGTAAACGTTTATTAATTAGTTAGCCCTGAAAGTATGTCTGTTCAATGCTGTTGTAGAGGTCAAGTATGAAAGAATAGAGGTTCGTTGGTTTAGCCACGTCGAAAGAATGGATGAGCGATATAAGAGAAGCGGAAGAGGTGTGTAAGAATGTAGAATTATTGAGGACATTTTTTAAAGTGAGCCAATCTTCCAGTATTCATATTAATGGTGAGGTTTGTTGACTAAACTTCCCCTACAGGAATTGGCGAGGCAAGATTCAATTAATGTATTTGATTTATTATTCGACTTAAGTTATTGATGAGAGGAGAAAATAACAAATAAGCCAGCCGATGGAGAACATTATTTTTCTTGGCGCACAAAGATTCTGTAATGGATACTATATTTTTGCAGTTGTCCCCTGAGAAATTTTGATACGATTGGTTTTGGTGTTTTACATCATTATCGTAAAATACTGGAGTACCTTATATTCACGGTTTTACAGTAGAAAACTAGAAAGGTTTCTTTTGGTAATGCATAAGTTACATAACATCAGACTTGACAAAACTTCATAATTATGGATATCCTAACTTTTACTTCTTTAAGCATCCAATAAGAAAATGTTCAGACTAAGAGCTGTGGGAACAACTGTGTGAAATCTATGCTGTTTTTTCTCTTTTAAATTAAGTTAAAGAGGCAGTTATTTGTTTTGAAAAAATGGTACAATGACATTAAAGGTTTCCATTCGAACACTTAAGTCCTCAGTTATTGTTCACCATGATATCTTGCATTTACTGACATATTTACCGAAAAAAATATGGCTCAGGAATATTGTATTTTCGAAAATTCACTCGCAAATATAATTTTCTGATGCTTGATTTTTCATCAGATCTAAGGCTTCATAAAGTGTTTCAATCATATATATTTCCTCTTCTTCTCAAAAAATTTATTTTCGGGAGAAAATAGTACATATATGTCATACCTACCCTTTATGGTATTATTTCACCGGACTTTATTAACTTAATTGAACTTTTCAATTGGGCTTCCCTTTTTCTTGTTAATTGCTTACAGTTGAGGATATAAGCATGCCGCGAATTCTTATGAACTGGGATAGGAACTCGCGTATCATTGGAGGCTAAAATTGAGAGGAAGAGAAACAAGCTATCGCTCAATAGATATCTATTACTGGAGGTAAAAGGAACGACTAGTTTCAGCACGTTGTCGTTATACAAAGGTACAAATTCGAAGACATAGGTGCTCTCATATTACGGAATTATCTGATATTTCATTGCACGTCACTTTAAATCTCCGCCTAGGGGTATTTTGTTCCTTAATATTTTTATGTAACTAGTTCTGTTCCAAATTGATCTTGCCATTGATATCCTTCAAGTCTATACTTGTGATAACTGAACTCACTCTGACATTTAGTAATAAAGTGCGTTATATTTCCAACTATAAGAAGGAGAGTTTTTACTGCAGGACTTAAACTTGAATACGATACTTAGCTACAATTCCTAACGATTGCTGCCCCCCGCACTTTAGTCGATGTTCCTTGTAGTTTCTTTGTTCAGAACACATCCGAAAATATAGAAATCGTGAGCTTTTACGATATTTTCCACATTACTTGGTCAGTTATGTGGCAAAAAAGATGGCCCAATCGTATAAGAACCAGTAAATGAACATGTAAAGTGATAATACTAGAGAACAACATTGTCTACTCGTTTTAAGCTATTTACTGAAGTTAACGCTAGTTACATGGCGATGAGTTAAAGCCAAACATTTCAAATGGAATAAATAAGAGTCATATGTTGGTTATTCAGTACAATATTAACTATTCAATCTATGTGAAAATGCATAGTTTGCTAAAGTCGTTAAAGTAAATGTTAAATGATTATTCTCAGACTCGCGTATCTACTTGTTTTACGTATTTGATCCTTCCTCTTATGTCATTACAAACACTTTTCCCTTAGTTTCTCTCGTTTTTATAGTTTAGTGCGGAATACGCATCTTATACATCTCAATTTATACATAGACTTTCACGTTTTTCTGTATATGACAAAAACCTACCAATTGGCTGTTAAAATACTCAAATGAATAAAAATAACTTCTTGTATTTTTTTGTTCAAATCACGTGTACATGACATCCTCTCCTATTTTTCTACTGAAGTCGACCGCCACTAAATTGCCTCCCGTCTTCTCACGCAATCTTCTTCTCGTTTCAGTTATTCTCATATTTTTCGTATCTCACCACGAAACTCGATTTATTCCTAACCTTGTTAATGTCTAACTGGAATATCAAGCCCCTTTCTGGGCGTCAATCATCATTCCGTTCCCCTTTAGCATTCTCATTCACCATCAATTTTCAATTGACCTTGGCAATTTTCAATTTTAATCGTGTATTTTGCTATTCATTTATCACTTTTTATTTACAGTTGGTTGGCTTACGTATATACGGATATTTTAGGGTTCCCCTGATTAATTGCACGTTGTGTTTATTTTCCGAGACATTGCTTTTCGTGGAAATTCTCTTTTACACCATCGTATACCATCTTATCAATAAATTGACACTTAAAAAAAGGAATATTTGGTAAATAACGAAAATGGTTCCCTCCCTCTTTTTAATAGCTTTTATTTAACTTCACTTGTGTGCCAGGGTCAAACTTTGGAATCCATTTTTAACTACCTTGCTGACTGGCTAGAGGTCTAAAATTTTGCACATAGGTTCATTTTTGGTGACAATACAATATTCAGGTATAAAAAAGTAAAAACATAAAATGAATATCAAAGAAATATGATTTTTTAAAATAGCTTATTTATATCCTGTGGTGTATGCAATACTGTAAACTTGTGTGTCAAGCCGACGATTTTTTTGTTAAATAAAAGCTCTTTTTTTTAAATATTTTTTTATATTTATTCTCTCCTATATTTCTGAGTCGCCTTGAATCCTCTAATTATGATAAACCAGCGCGACCGAGAAATGAAAGTATTTTTCGCAATGTTTTGTGTGTTTTAAAGCTCGTGTTAGGGTAATTAATTGATTATCTGTTACGTGTAAGTGTACTGAAGTGCCTTATTTTACTTCATAATCATTATCCGTTCAATCATAAGATTGGTTGCCTGCAGCTCTCCACCCTCTCCTACCCTAAGCTAGTTCCCTTACCTCCTGGTATGTCTTCCTAATTACTTTTCTCCATATTTGGTACATAAAATATTCTTGGCTCTTCCTCTGGGCACTTTTCCCTCCATTTTACCATCAGTTATGTTCCTCGCAAACCCATTCTGTATCAGGGTGTGTCCAAACCATCTCCTTCTCCTTTTCTGTATGGTTTCATATGGTTCTTTCCTCTTCTACTCTTCTGAACACTTCATCATTTCTTATTTCGTCCGTCAATTTTATCTTCAGCATCCTCCTTCAGTACCAGGTTTCAAAGGCTTCTAGTCTATTCTGGTCAGTTTTTCCAATAGTCCATGCTTCCGATCCATAGAGTGCTACGCTCCACATGAAGGCTTTTATATACTGTCTCCTGGTTTTTAGTCCTATTATATTTGAGCAAAGCATTTTTTCCCATGAACACCTTCTTAAATTGGGCTATTCTCCGCCCAAAGTTCACAAAACAAGATTTTTTCACTTACTATTTCCTAATTTGACCTATTACCTATACTAGCCATAACACAACCTCCCAAAACATTACTCGTAGCCGTTGATAGTTTACTTACTGGTTTTAGTTGTTTTTTTCATCAAGACACACTTTTACTCTATTTTACGCATCCGGCAGGAGCTGATTTGTTGCTTATAGCCATGATCCCTAGTCCAGAGTTTTCATTACCGATATCCAAATATGGATGGTTAACGCCTATGGATGAGCCTATACAAAAATTTTATTTCTATGGAGTACCATTACATCCTTTATATCTCTAACAATTCAAATTTGACTACTTAAAAACATCAATAAATTAACATTAATTTATTATTATTTTCTAATATTTCAAATGCAATGACCACTCGATCATCATTGATACCTCGATTGGCTGGCAAAATTAATAATGGAGCAATAAAATATATTACGACACACTTTAAAGTCAATGAGTCGTGATGGATCGTTTTTTAAATAATGCCCAGTAATTTTAATAAATTCCAGTTGAGCTCGTGCCGTTAATCTCCACCTAGTTATTGGTAATCTTACTTTCGAGGAATGAAATTTTATCATGCTAGGTTTTTCTCCATAAATGCGGGTACTGATCCGTATAATTCTATTTTGAGTGCGAAATATAAGTCCTTAATAATGTGATACATTTCAACAACAATTAAAATGTGCCGCAAATCATTGGCATTTTTGCATATTTTTAAATCCATTTTTTATATTAATTTTTCAAATACACATAATTGATGATCAATACCATGATCTGCTTATAGCATGTACTCCACTGCGGATCTTCTCGTAACAAATTAAATAGAGCATATGCACCCACTCTAACTCATGTCCATTTTCCTAACTAATTTGTGTCATTGTTATTATCATAATAGGGCAAACAGCTAAATATGAACGAGGTAAAGCACTTATTTAGTCAATGAAGTACAGCATTTATGGGATAAATGCATTCATCCCAATTTATGATCATCAGTTTCTATGCTCAAATTACACTCAAGTGTCAGTATATATTACTCCACAAAAGGAAATTAATTTACTGCTAATTGCTTTGCAGGCGATTAGTAATAACCCTTTGTCCAGTAATGAGGGAATATACTCCAAGTTGATAAATCTCGCATGCATTACAGAGAAAATGTACCCATAGTGACTCATGTAGGTGTATCAATATAATCTGCTCGGCCAAATGAAACGTATGATCAAAATTTTGACGTTCTCTTTTGGAGAAAAAAATAAAAATAACGCGTTATTCCGAAGAAAAATAATCCTACGGCATGACTTAGACCAATTTATAAAGACGAACCAGTATAAGTGAAAAGTAATCCGACGCAATAGATATTTACTCTTGGTGTAAATGATTATGGGACGGCGGGCCTAGAAAATTTTTTAAAATAGTTACGGAAAATGCATTATCCAGGAATGCATTCTTTAAATAATACAAGTTCTTTTTTAACTTTGTGGTATTCCATTTTTATATATCAGATGATTTAATGGTAACATTTACAAAAACCACAACTTAAAAAACACACACACACGACCCGGGTTTCGACGCTTGAGCGTCATCTTCGTCAGCGAAGATGACGCTCAAGCGTCGAAACCCGGGTCGTGTGTGTGTGTTTTTTAAGTTGTGGTTTTTGTAAATGTTACCATTAAATCATCTGATATATAATGCATTCTTTGTTTAACATTTTCTGATGGTGTTCACACTCTTTGCCTGATTTCTCTTACTTGAATGTAACATTATCCTAGCGATATCTGGCATAATTTTTCCCGTTTAACATTCTTAAATTGCACATGTTCGCTCGTCCAACTGTTAACGATAGTGGTGGAGTAAAAATTTCAACAGATTTCCCCCTATCATTTCGGGGTTGCTCGAGAATTATTTTTGACGAAGGGTTATCCCTATTAATGACTACTACGGTGATATACTGAGCTCCTCTGCTGCTATTGATAATTGATCCTACTAATGCCGGAGTCTTTTCTAAACGGTTGTGAGTGATCGGCGATACGCATCCACTTTAATCGAACAAGTAGAGGAATATATATGTTACAGCCATTGACGGCGACAAGTACCCAGTCAAATGAGTGTGTTACCTCGGATAACGAAGCCATGTAGGGGCACTTTTAATCCCCGTTAATGGTCAAACGATCATTTATTAGCCTTGCATGGGTTTAAAGGAATAAATAGAGAAGAGTCCAGAATTTTTTACGCTTACATCTACATATGACCCTGTGAGCCACCACATGGGCCTGTGGCAGAGGGTGTAAGGACACGAAGCACTCCAGGTTCGATCCGATATATTATACTGTAAAGAAAGCGTGGACACATCTGTAAGATGAGTAGCACGCATGTAACGCAAGGTTATAGGTTCAAAATATACCCATCATTCTCGGTTTTACACGCTCTCCTGATCTTGGCACTATTTTCCTCTGCTAATAGTTTGAATTAACCTTGAAGCCTGGTCAAACATCGCTCAACTCTTAGTCTGCATTCAATATACTTGTCCCCAAATATGAAATCCCTAAATACTTCAACTTATGAGAACCAACCATATTTTTAACGGAATTTACAGAAGTTTTCGTTTATTCTCAGTCTGTAGTATAAAAAGCAACCCCATATTGAAATCCAGCATCGTTTTCTGGTTCTTTATGAAAGCAATCTTGATAACGACTCTTGTTTTCAACACCTAGGTTGATTTGAAGGATGAGGAAAGTGAAAGTGCTACAAGTTTTTATTTGATTCACCGTAAGGAGGTCACAACATGCGAATTTATCCGCTTAGATTTAGATTCATGCTCTCTTGTTTGTGTCATTCGAGATGGACAAATAGACTTGTTTCCCACCTGGCCTACCAAGTAGCCAAGTAGATCAACGAGATGGTACATAATTGATTGTAAATCAAGGGGAAGGATCAACGATAATTGACCATTAAAATGTATAGCCAATTTTGATGGCGAAATTCTGGGCACGTGGAAGATGGGATGAATGAGAACTTGGAATTCTCTAGATAAAGCAAGATAGAGAAAATTTGTTGAAACCATGTAACAAAGAGATCCGCAGAGGAGAGATAAGAGAGTGTCCTTCATAAAACTCCTACCTCTGACTCTAACAATCAAAAGTGTATGTCTTGGTGCCCTGACCTTTCTTTGAACCTAAAACCTGTAAATTTGTTTATAACTAGAGTGAAAATTCTATTAGTAGTGTGTCATGATCATGTATGAGCTCTTTCCTGGCGAAAATAATACAGATATTTGCTCCTGGCTAGGAAATTGAAGCGGTCTGGTGCATGCGTAGATTAAGTAGCTTAATCATTGATTAATTTTGCTGAGAGAGTTTGGATTGAATATTTATGGGGAGGAAATGCGCTTTGATGGATTTAGACAAAATATTGATGATACTCGGTTACGGCACTGATTTCTGCATGGATGTTGAGAGAGGACTATTAAAGCATGGATGAATGTTGTGAACAAGACTCGGATGGTAAGAAATGCCCAGTCTTGTGAGCAAGATAACTTTTATAAAGAAATACATGAATGAAGCAGAAAAGTAGAAGTTTGTGAGTCAACACAGCGTGGAAGAAAATATTGAAACATAGTCAGTGTCTATGGCCTAACTCGAGCAATATTGCTATATTTGTTCCGCTTATCTTAATAAAACGGTATATGGATGACAATCCTGGCTAGGTGATATTCAAATCCATGACCCTTGAGTTGGAATGGATGAAGTCAACCCCATCCACACCGAGGCTGGGAGTTTAATTCAGTTTTCTATGTTAAATAGAGCACTAGGCTTTTTTCAAGGCATTTGTTATTCATTAAATGTACCTGAATATGACGGCTATGCGTTAAAACCAGTCGTACCAAAAAATATCTAATATTGTTTTCATCATTGTAGATGATTTTCCAAAAAAGTAACGCGTTAATTTGCCAAATTCATATTCCTCTATCCCAATCGCAAAAAACCTGACTTCACGGACACTATTTGAATGCACAAAATATCCTATGAATCTTCATGTAATTTCACTTCATGTAATCACATGTAATTTCACAAATAGTGGCGTTCACTATTTGTAGCTCGAAAACTTTGACGAGCATATGGGAGTTTTGTATCTTTTTAAGCTATCAATTACAATTGATGGCCTTAATTTGTAACGGCTAAGGTTATATCTAGAAGTATTCAACATGGTTTGTTAGAGTTAGCAATTCAGCGACCAGGATTGTGGTTAGATGCCGCGAGGCTTCTGAACGGAATGGCAAAGGGGTCGAGATAAATGATCAGTCCGCACATTGAGAGAGAAACTAACGTGGGCTTGACTCAACTTAAAGCCGCCTAATCGCCCGTCGGCATTTCCCAAGTCTGCCGTCCGGCCCTCATTAACTGCGCAAAAAGTGTTCCTGAGTTCCTCCTCTCTCACCACCGTGTCCATCCTCTTTTGAGTTCCCATTCGCTCCCATCCCCCGTGGGTCTCATTCTCTTCCTCATCCTGTTTCGCTTTTATAGGACAATTCCATATTTGGTTAAAAGTATGGGCGCTTATGAAGTTTCTTTTCCTGTAAAAATTTCCATATGGCTGACAGTGCCTTTTCTCCAGAAGCTGCGATACAAGGTGATTTGGGATAGAGGTGATAGGGTTGTGTTTCAGTATTTTTAGCCATTTGATATGATGTTCTCATAAAAAAAGAGTTAGTGATAAAATCACTGGTAGCAATCAAAGTGGTCTGGTAGACATAAAACAAGTTTGAGTGACGGTTCTGAATATGCGATTATAAAGGAACGCCGCCATTTTTGTCTGATTTTGATGTTACCAGACAATTATCACTTTGCCATCAATCAATAAAATCAAGCCATTGGAATTAAGAGTTAGCCATCATACTTCTTATCTTCACTACACTCCATCCATAGTATTGTTTTATGAAATCCATCTATATGAATTAAATTGTATAGTATTATTTTAATTCAGCATTTTCAAATACGTAGTTCATTAACCTTTGCCTCGATGAATAGAGAAACTAAAATTGATGCGTGCATACAATTATTGTTGCTACATTTTTGAAAGTATACCCAAAGGTGTAGACACGAACCTCACTATTGACGTCATCAAACGTTTTTGAGACAGTACTAGACTGAAATCATTTAGCCCTCTGTATAAACTCTTAGCCGGGTTTTAGAATGCCCTGCAATTTTTTTCTAATACTTTTACTAATTCTAAAGTGATGATAAACTGAGTTATTCCATGCAGTTTTGACCTTCGTACTCTAGGAAAATGTTCACAGGTATACGCATCAATAACAAGCGTTTTACTCTTTAGGCCAGGTAGGTTGACACAATTATGGTTAAATTCAGTTGAAAAACAGATTATATTGTGATAAACTCGACATTGGCTCCATAGGTAACTCCTCATTTAGTTTACAATATAGACCCTTATGAATAATAGTTTCTTGTTTAAAGCCGTAACGCCGAGTGGGCGATGCTGCCTATATCATCGAAAAAATTACCATAATTTTATGCATAATACTAAATGCAAACCTAAGTCTTGAGATATGAAAAATACTTTCTTCAAACAACATACTTAGGTTGTTGCGCTGATGGAAAAGGTCGTCTTCGTGGTCGGAATGTCAACACGTGGTATGTAACTTTGGACACAGCGCTCTCCTTTCAGACCGAATTGAGTGCTAATTGAAAAACGCTCCTTAGCAGCATGAAAATTCTTTCTATCGAAGCAGCATTTGCTGCCAAAGCAGTCCCGACGGCAAAAAAATCACAGTTTTGTCGGTAAGATTAATGCATAAAAGCACCAAACTAACTTTTTGTGCTTTTTTGAAACACTCTTCTGTGTCTGTTTACGAAAACACATTATTCTTAGGGAACTAGGTGAAAATAGCGCCAGGTCACCCCAGGCACAAGTGCGTCCATTGTAAATCCCACCCGTACTACATAGATATTTGTTTAAATGTTATGTTATGAAGTTTCTGTCTACTTAACCAACCCAACAACCAAGCCCTCCCCTCTAAAGAGGTATCAGTGATGTAACTATTTTTAAGGAATATTAATGCAGTTATTCAACGGTAAGCTAAGTTTATTAGAAAATAGGAAAATTCTTTTAAGGTTTGCAATGATATCAGATAACGAGTTGAAGTTGGGTTATTGAAAATGATATTAAAAAGGCACTAAGCCGATTAATTGACTACATGAGAAATGCACAGTCCACATTCATTGAGACATTCATTTGATATTTTCTACACGAATGCGTTGAAGGTTAAAAAATATGTCGCTAAAATGGGAATAATAATCCTCTCGTTCCTCCTACACGTTAAAGGAAAATGAGGAAAAATACACAAAAACGTTTATTCCTAAATAAGAGAAAATTCATGCTTTATAGTCTGTTAATGCGTAAGTTATTACCATTTTTAGTCAAGTGTCCGCATACACTGCCTAGAACACACAGGACCGGCTCTCTACAATTTCAGTTTAAATATTTTCTCCGTTTGATTACCAATGGAAATACCTTATCCTAGAGCTATGAACTCATCAACTTACCGCCAGTTTTAATGTAATTTACAAATACCGGAATCTCGGTTAATATTTTGGTTACGTAAAAGCTCGGTCATCCAGCGGTTAAAGTTACTAAAGCATTATATATTCGTGCATCAGTTTTTTGGCCGATCCTTTATAATCAACCAATTGACGGTTTTTCGGTAAACTTGCGGCGCTAAGCTTCTAATGCTTTATTAAGAGAATATTTTTCATCTAATCCTAGGTAAGAAGTGGTCGATTTTGGTTAAGACAGATGCCATGAGAACCTATATGGATGTGTCAGATATTATCGGCCGCAAAGTTCTTGCGAATTTAACGAGGCCAATGTCACAGTGTATATAAGTTTAGCCTCACCATGTGCAGCGTTTTGCAATGATATTGTTATTTTTTAATATTAGTTTTTGTTAATGAATGGCATCCTATATTTTGATTAAACGTTAGATTACCTTTACTGTCCTCATGCTTTTTAAGAGGTCATTGAAACGGCTCAGCTGTTGTGTTGTTCCCATTTCCGGTAATAGTTTTTCTCTTATATGAGGCGGCATTATGCGTCCATGATGAAGATGCGTTTCACTTATACGCGACGGTGGATTATAAAAAGTTTATGGCGGAATAACCCATTTTTAAACGTTGACCCTTAGATACAATTTGGCGCAAGTATGGTGTCTTAAACCACGCAACAATTTTGAAAACAATTTGAAAAGAAAATAATTTTTGTACCTAGTGATGACAATTATTAATTGCAGACATATTTCTCTGTAAAACTCTTCAATTGACTATAAAACTCTTTAAAGAGTATGAAGAACATAATTTATTATTTTCGTTAGAGCAACAGTCCATCTAACGAGAAAAATCCAATTATGCTGTTTGCATTTTGGTTGAGCTTGTGGAGGCGGATAATAAATAAACTTCTCAAAAGTTCCTTCATTGCCGACTGTTATCTCTCGCATATATTTCTGGTATAAGAAAATCGTTGTAATGACTAAGTTTTCTTCATCCTATGCACAGGAAAACCTATTAAGAGCAAGAGGTATCAGTGATGTAACTATTTGTAAGGATTATTAATGCAGTTATTCAACGGTAAGTTAGGTTTATTAGAAAATAGTGAAATTCTTTTAAACATTTACTGGGATAGGTCACTATAAACACGATTTGTTTCTTTGTCCAACCATACTCCCCACTGTGTTTCATCCCGTTCATAAAACTTATATAATTTTCTAAGCTCTTTCAACCTCATTTTTACTTAGCCAACGTCCTCCCCCCTATCATAACTTTTGCCATTCCCCTTCCTTTCATTATCTCTTCAAACAACCTTATCCACCTTTCCCTCGGTTGCTCTGGGAAGTTCCTCTCCATCAGACCACATCAAGCATTTCCTCATTAGTCTTCGTAAAAATTATACCCTGCTTTTCCATTCTTCTTCACACCCAAATCTCAACGATATATCAGTTATCTTCGTCTGATCTTATCTTACTCAGATCTCTTGTTTCTAAACTATGCAGCATTTGTAGACTTATAAAACACTCTTATGCATAACTCGGATAAACTAAATACCTTTCTCTTATCCCAGTTATTTTAATTTGTGTTAATGTAACTGTCTAATTTGTTCGTGTTTTCTTTGTATTGCATCTTGGAAACTAAAATACCAACAAATCATTTGAACTAAAAAATATGAGTAATGTTACACAATATGTTAAATTGAGGAGAAATGTGAGACTTTTCTGTGCTGTGTGAACGAGAGAGTTTCATGAAACCCTTATTTCTTATTCGAATCGCGTGGATGAATTTTTCAGTAATTGATGGTATTTTCAAACAATCCTGATTCTCGATGCAAAAATATCTCGAGAATATTCTCTCAGTAGATAAGATTATAGCATGCAGTTTCCTTTACATCTTACGAAACCGAGCAAATTCATTTTTTATATTTATGCATTTTTTTCATGCCATGACCTATTTCCTAGGATAGCGCTCTCGGCATGAGAAACCGTCAGAATATTTTAAGGACTGCGCTACTCGGAATTCCTTCAAAAATTTATTGCGTCGTGAAAGACTCATTGACTGGTCGGATAAATAACTTATATTTAGCTGAAATTAAAGGCGATGCGAACGGCATTTATGAGATGCTAAAAAGTTTTTCAAGTTTATCAAGGAAGTTATCAGGAGAACCGAACGCACCAGAAGAACCAATTTTCTAAAAAGCTCCTCCCGGAGGAACTTTTATCTCCTCCAGTCGGAATTCTTAGCAATTAAAGTCTTGAAAGATTGACGTAGTGGCTTCCTTATTCTGGCCTCTTCTCCATGTCTTCCCACACCTCGTTTGCAGTCGATTCTCGCGATCATTTGAAACCATCTCATGCATCCCGCCTCCCGAGAGATCTTAATGCACTTATTCTCTTAATTATCCCTCCACCAAAACCCTTTTTTTATTTTTCCTTGGACTAATTGCGGTTCGCCTTGGCCCCAAAAGTAAACAGTGACCCGGGAGCATGACTGCTAAGGATTGTGACGCACAGTGCTTTTTTAGCCGGATCTTTTGGTAATTGCATTTGAATCGAGCGGACAAAAAAAAGCATACAGTTTTGAACTGCTTGCTTTCCTTGAAACGAGGAAACCCCTCATGTTAAAGGCTCAAAATTATGACGGCGGAAATGCTTTATTTTTAACTCTGGACAAAGAGAACTTAGCACCCTAATTTAGCAAACAGGGAGATAATTCAGCTTTGCAAAATCATCGTAATGAGTGCATATTTTGCCTCCAAATTTTTAAATGCCTAATTACGAGAAAACCGGATTTATTTTCCCGAAACGTTTTCAAAGCTGGTTTGAAGGAAAGCCTTTTAAATCAAAGGAACTGATTTCAGCAGTGGTCGTGATTTCACGTGATTAGTTCTTGTTTAAAACTGAGTAATTAATCTCCAATTAGTATTGTACTAATACGAATTCAAAAATTCAGTGAATGCAAATTTAATATCTCTACTTCTCATGCTTAAATTTTAAATCCTTGAATTAATAATGCCTTAAATAAAAGCATCATTTATATATTTTTTATGCAAAATCAATTATATCCAGAATCTACTTGTTAATCTATAATTTATAGTCCGTTTCCTTATTTACCGAAATGGCTTTGCGTACTTGTGTCCAAAGTTAAAAGTATTCCAATGAGTTGCTCCTCGTTAATTATACTTTTTGGTTTAGTTTTTAGAAAGATCTCACAAGAAATGGTTGTGAACAGCTTTGAATTTTCCTAGTTACCTGAGTAAAACTAACCATTACTAAACTTCCTCAACAACAGTCACAAATGATTATTGGTATAAGGCATTCTATTTTATATATTATGGGTTACTATTCTAAAATGGCACACTGGAAACAAACCCATAGAGAAAAAACACCAACTTGCTTCAGCATCCCAGTAACCGCAAGCCACAAAGTGGAAAAAAAGATAAGAAATGACTTCCAATCTTTCTATCCGTTATATAACTAATAAATTCAGGCTTCACTTTGTGGAACCTCTCCATATCGGAAATCAAAACATTCAAGTTATGGTAAACTAATATTTTTATTATTTACGACCCGGATTTTGTCACGTAATGACATATCTAAGGTGAATTGTATAACAGCGACAACTTTGTTTCTCTTCAAGCAACATTCATTGTTCGAGGTATCGCAGTAACATTCGGGAGGAATATGGCAACAACAATAGAGATCTTGTTATGTGGTTAACATTTTTCGCAAGGCACAGGGGCAGGAAAGAGTGACAATAGTTTAAGGTATATCTGTAAATATAATGGCGAAGATGGTAATAGAGGGGGAGCACTGGGGAAGCGTAAAGAAGAAAAAAGGGGATAAGAATTGTGAACGAAATAAGAAGAGGAAGATGATATGAGAAATTTAAGGGGGACCTAATAGCGGATCACCGATATTAGGGTGATCGGGATGATATGCCACTTATTTGGTCGTTAGGATAAGTAATGCCCGTAAACCTACAAATCAGCTGGTAGAGAAAAAGACTTGAGAAAATACCTAAACACTCATGGTTTACTCGGAAGGTTTACCAAAATCTTCGAGTTTTGATATTTATTCCTACTTTACCCTTTTAAGTAATCTTTATAAGCATAAGAGCACTATATCATCACTTACTCTTTGTGGAAAAATCTCTTGCTAAGAGGTCCCCATTTACTGAAAGCGGGTGAAGATGGAGAAACATGGAGAATACCTACTTTACGAAATACCGAGAAATTCACTAACTGGGCATGAGATGTGCAATAGGAATTTTATTCCCTTCTCATTTCTAGGTCAAACATTTGCCGGTCCCCTGGCCCGTAGACGATGTCCAAAATACGTCAGGAAAACAATTCACCAGAAAACGTAGGAGTTAAAGGTGGACGCATATACTATCATTCAGTCGACGGTATTATACTACTAGTAGTTATAATTACCCATTCAGTTAGAAGAAATCGGGTTTAGGTTGTTGGCAGGCTTACCATACGGAGAGCCAGGATTCAGATCCCGGTGGAGGTGAATATTTTTCAAAGATAACCCGATCTCTACTTGGGTGTTTTATGGAGGGCAGTTCAAGTTCAAACCGTCGACTAAATCATTAAATCGTGGTCCATTGGCGCTTTTCGTTAAGTGCTGGATAATGTCGACGCCGGATTTCCCACTCCATTCCCCGAATATCTTTCCCTTACATGTCTACCCACCTGACCTCAACGGAGAAAATTACCTCAATTGTCTGTCACCTCCTCAAATGATCAACCAACTATTCATGTTGGTATTCTCGCTGATTGGTAGGATTTTGGACAGTCCATAACCTAAAATCTCAATACCAGGGACATCATCTCACTTAAGCTACAATAGACGGCTAGAACTTAGGCCCCTTTTTAATTTGATCTTACTTCTTCCTCTTCCTTGCTTACTCAATATTGCCCCCACTATTTCTATCATTAATATTGCTTTCTTTACTTCTTTCTTTTTTCCTCTCCCACTTTCCTTCCCGGCCCCTCTCAGACCTCCATACTCGCCGCCCAAGTTACCCCGCTCAATTTTTTTCAATACTCCATCACAAATGGATTAGTATTACTACCATTAAAACACAAGGATATTCATTACCGTTGGTCGTTCAACCATAAGATCGGCTGACTGCTGACTAACAGCCCTCCATATCTCGTCATTGTTCCTTAACTTCCTGATAGCTCTTTCGGTGTACTTTCTTTGGTCCATGAATTATTCCTGGGTCTTCCTCCTGGAACCTTTCCCTAAATTTTACCTTCAGTTTTGTTCTTCACAAACCCATTATTTTTCAGTGTGTGTCAAATCAAACTGGTTCTTCATTTTTATTTATTGGTCCGCATGATCCTTTCCTTTTCAATTCTTCTGTACACTTCAGCATTTCTTATCTTGTCCATCCATTTCATCTTCAGCATCCTCCTCGAGCGCCAGATTTTGAAGGCTTCTCCTCTGTTCAGGTCTACTTCAACAACGGTCCATGTTCCCGATCCATCGTATTTAACGCTCCACACGATTACTATTAAGAATGCTACGAGAGGTTACTTCATGCAAGGAAATAAAATAAAAGAGGATACTTCAAACGGTGTTAAGAGGTGGTAAAAATGGAACGAGTTAGTTTGGGAGTACAAGTGAAGTCTAACTTATAATAGGTTTGGTCCATCCAAACCAAGCGAAATTCAGCTTTGGGCCCATTGAGAGAGGAAAGACGGATATGAAGTTTAGCAAATTGGAACGAAGAGGACATAAATGACCACTTTGAGGCTGCTGAGGCGCTTCAAATATACGGGTGAACGAGGGAGAAAGGGTATCATTCCAGCATCCTGCGCGCGTACACTCAAACGGTTCGGTAACACTGTGTGTTGGTCACCCGATGAAGCAGCGTTTGGACCAGCCCACGACACTTGAAATAGAAGCATTGTGTAGGGGGGAGAGGGGAGGAGCGCCGGAGAGGTGAACGGGAAGTAGACGAGCAGGGTGAGAAAGGGTATTAGGATTACACCGTCGTCGGAATGTGGAACAAACGATTCGATTTGTCGCCGCGGGCCAGACAGTTTGCGGACGTGAAAGGAAAAGTAAATGCGGGAGAGGCTCGCGGATTTCAAACGGGACGTCGCCGGCCCACACGTTTTCAAATTCTGAGCGTTTACCACGAGAGGGAACTGTTCTAGACCGCGAAAGCTGTGACAATTGCGGCCGCCGCTGACGTCACTATCGCCCAAAGTGAGTAATACCGCTCTCATAGATGTAACAGCTCCGACATTCATACAAAAGAGCTACTCTCAAAACTCATTAAGCTCGTTGTTACCCCATCGGTAGAATAAAATCTTCTCTAGTAAGGAATCTCTCCTTATGATTCTCCATTTTGGTGGAAGCTCGATGGCGTGCAGTCGTTTCATCTTCTGTAAAGAATTTTGAGCTGCCATCAATAATGAGGAATATTTTTTGAAACGTCTTGCCTGGGTGATAACCCGGGATGATAGCTAAATGATGAATATAGCTAAATGTGACTGACTAATGATGGTAATTTTCATAAACAAGGTGTTAAGATAGAAAAAAAATGAGTGCTCCTAAATTTTCATTATGAGTCATCGAATATCGTTTGCAGTGGTGCCATCCCAGCGTTACAAAAATAGAATAGACAGCTGTCAGTTATAGCTCCTTGTTGCACATAATTTCCATTCTAAAAGGCACATTTAAAGGGATTCCTCATATTTAAAAAGAAGTGAAATAATTCGATGGAACGTAAATTGGAAGTAATATATAAATGCTCTTCTCTTACTCTCTTGGTTAAAGCATCATCTGAGCAGGATATTTTACTCTCAAGGCGAGGTGCTTCAAAAATATATTGCTTTGTCACTATGAAAGGAGACTTTGCTATAAAACATACTGCGTTTGACTTTCGCCAAAGAAGAAAAGAAGACTGACAGGGAATTTGTTCGTTAATTTCATATGATTAATATTCATCTAACCATATTATTACAAGAAAAACCATTATTACATAATTACATTCATTATTAAATTCATACATAGTCACAGGTGATTATCAGTAACGTTACACTCAGATTTATGATTCCATTCTTCAATCTTGAAAGAGTTCAAGTTCAGTACAATGTTTATTGAACATGGCACAAATCCTATTTAAAAGGCAAGTGTTTTGCATACACATTATGTGTAGGCTTTGGATGAAACAAAATTTTGTATTCGAGGAAATATTTAAGCATAAAACTCGGTATTTGTATGGTAGGCTGATTTTCACCATTAATTATTGTATTATGTATGTACAAAAAAACCTTTCATGGGCCCTCTTTGTACCAAGCTTGGACAATTGAAAATATATATGCACATTCCTAGGATATATAACTCTCATACAATGGGTAAACACCAAAACAGTAGTAACATAAATATCTTACAATTTTTGTTAGTTTATCGATCTCCTTAATGATTTTAAAAATATATATTGTTTGATGCATACTAAAATTTACTTCCAAAAGTGGAGGAACACAACTCTTTAAAATGTTAAAACCTTTAACCTTCACATGAAATCCTGAATTTTGTAACGCAAACGGATTCTCTGCGCGCGCGATCGCCGTGAAGGTAAAATGACTATTTAAAATGAAACCGTTAATTTTCTATATTCTATATCTTTATAAAATAGATAGCAAAAGTGATTCACGTCTTTAGGTGTAATATACCGCAAAATAAATTAACGAGCAAATGATTTTATGCATATATAAGTAAATAAGAATTTTTTTATTATTTGTTTGAGAATTCATTGCAAAAAACGCGAGAAATATTCACGTTACTAAAGTTACAGATTTGAAATACTTGTCTTTTCAGCGTGCACTAGTAACATTACGATTGCTTGAGTTGTTGTTACTCAGGTTTCCTATCAACTTATCTTTCCGGTGGTATACGCATAATTTTAGAAATGTACCTTTTTTCTCTTTTCGAACGCACTGGTTCATAGGTCTTAATATAAGTTTAGTCACTTCATTTTCTGCCAGTAATTCTAGGAAACTATGCGACTGTTTTAATTATTTACTGTCGGCTGATGATACGGTTCATTTAAAATTACTTAGGCTGCAACTCTACGCGTGTTGAAAGATTCATAAAAAGATCCACGGCAATTTGTTTATTTTTCTCTTGCTAGGATAGCACTGAAACCTTTGATTGATTATATTTGTTCCTCACTTAATGGCAGAGCAGTAAAACATTATTTTTTGTTTACTTTGTTATTCTAAAGCAATATTTTCCTTTAGGAGAGAAAAGAAAATCACAGGATTTCCCATTTTACGGATATATGAGATTTATGTCACTGATTTGAAGAATCCAGAAATAAATAAATGCTCAGCAGGAGAGCAATTAGGAAGAAAATTCACCGGTATACTTTTATTGAGTTCCTCCTACCATTGTTTCTCCTACTATTTCCCAATTTTTGAACCAGTTGAAGGATTTTATGAAACTTTTCCAAGTTACATTACTCTCATGATTAGGACTGCCTATGTCCATACGACTCTTTATCCTAAATTTTGTAGAAGTCTTACCAGTTAACTTTGTCCAAACATGAAGTGACTTATAGAGGATATTCTGTTGACGAATTGTTTGCTCAAAAAAATCGTCATTCCATACTTTCCTGGCCTAGACGGAATAAATTGCCGAAAATGACAACGGTCCTGAAATCCAACTAGCACTGCCAGTAATATCAATAGTGAGGCACTCACCATAAATAATACTTTCCAAAATTCAAATTGATTGCATTCAAAATGGTCAGAATAGGTGCAAGCTTATCAGTCCTCTATCTTTCTGACATAGTCTCTTTATTGTCATACGACAAGTATCTAAGAATATTTTGAAGCAAACTGCTGGTATACTCAAACTGACTTAAATTAATAGGTTATATCAAATTTCCCCTTCCTCGAACTACAGCCTTGACGTGGTGGAAGGGCTTGCGCGTTCCAATGACTCCTAGAGCTGGACTGGCTGGACAATTTATATTGCTCCGGGTAGGGCTACCCATGACAAATAGGTCGAAGGGTAGTAGCCAGGCAAAAGATAGTCCCGTGACAGTGTCGCGTGAAACACGCTATTGGGAAGTGGGGGTGGGAGTCCCCTGTCGACTATTATACTACCCAGAAATATGAATGTCGCTCAAAGAGAAATGAATCTTGGCAACTGCGGGACGCCGCCCAATGGGGCAGGGTAAAAATTAATTTGATTTCTCATGCAGCCGAAGTTTTACTTCGAATAATCAATAGAAGATTGGAGAGTAAGGCCAAAAGCTACTTAGGCGATGACCAGTTCGGGTTCAGAAAGAGGTCAACACGGGATGCGATAGCGGCGATGAGAACGCTTAAAGAGAAAAACATAGAGTATAGCCAGGACGTTTCCGCATGTTTTATTGATTTTGAAAAAGCTTTTGACTGGATAAATTGGAATAAACAGAAATACTCGAGAAAATGGGAATAGACTGGCGAGACAGGAGACTAATCCAAAACTTATACATGACTCAAAGGGCGCAGGTGAGAGTGGCTGATGGTGAATCGGAGTGGGCAACAACCGATGTCAATATTGATTTTCAACATTTATACTGAGGAAATGATTAGCAAAATGTGTTATGTGAAGAGGAAAAAGGATGTGAAGAAAAGGGGTAAGGATGTGAGGACGAAAATAGGCTGCAGGCATTTGAGATGTGGGTGTGGAGAAGAATCTAGAAGGTTAGATTTACGGAAAGGAAGACTAGACTGCAAAGACGCGTGGGAAGAACTTGAGGTTCGAGTCAAAGTGGAAGAGTATCTTATAAAATCGGTTAGATTCGCGGACGATCAGGCAGTGGTAAGTGGATCTTCGAAGGAACTGCAATCTTCGGTAGACGTTTTAGAGTAGCAGTGCGGGATTTTTTTCGGAACGAAGATAAATCATAAGAAGACAAAAGTAATGAGATTCTCTAGGACAAAGAAAGCGAGGTTTGTGATAAAAGTTTGAGGATACAAACTTGAGTAAGTAGAACAATTTAATTACTTATGTAGAAGGCTAGAGGAAAACGGGAATACTCGCAAAGACATTCGGAAAAGCGTAGTGCTAGCTAGCTAAGGATGCGTTTAGCAATAGAAAGGAGCTGATGACGGGAACATTGGGTGAGAATGTAAAGAAGAGGCTGGTGAAGAGTTTGATATGAAGCGTAGCGTTGTATGGAGCAGAAACATAGACCCTGAGAAAGGAGGACGAGAATAGGCTGCAGGCATTTGAGTTATGGGTGTGGAGAAGGATGGTGATGGTGAGGTGGACGGAGAGGAGGACTAACGAGGAAGTACTTGAATTGGTGGGCAAGGAAAGTAAGCTTCTGAATGAAATTCGGGATAGGCAGGGTAGATGGCTGACGGATGTAATAAAGGGTGATGGGTTGCTGAAGAGTGTGATAGAGGGAAGGATGTTGGCCAAGCGGGGAAACGGAAGAATGAGAATAGGTTTCAAGGACGGAATGAATAAAGGTAGATCGTATGTAGAGGCGAAGAAAGATATAATAGAGGAAAATAGGCTGAAACCTGAATCTGTAGAAAACCGAGAATACCTGAATCTGTAGATCTGAATCTGAATGAGAAACCTGAATCTGTAGAAAAAAAAGAAAAAAAACCTGAATATGTAGATAACCGAGAGGAGATTCTCAGACATTTCACAAAACCTACCTATACCGGCAGATTGATTTTTTTTAAATATAAAATTTATCCAAATTCGAGGATCACGTTGGAGAATCTCAAATATTTGGCTGCGATCAGGAGTCGGAAAAAACCCTACCGAGAGTCCGATGGGTAGATCAGTTTTCTAATCAAACCATTTCAAGTTAATGACATCTCAAATGAATGGTATATGTTCAAGATTATCAGTTTTTCTATGAAGCTAGTCTCTATACTGTCAAACCACGAGTATCTATGAATATTTTGAAATAAACTACTGATATTCCCTAAATAACCGAAAGCAATAGGTGAATACAAATCGTTCCAAAATCGAGGAGTATCTATTTACGAGGACCTCAAATATCTGACTGCTATCCGAAGTCCAAAAAATGCTTCCAGTGTGTCAGGTATCTAATTGAACCAAATTAATTTTCTACTCCTACTTATGGCTTCTTTGTCAGTTAGCAGGTAAATTCGTCCAGAATTTTTCTCTCGGTATATAAACTTAAGGAATTAATTGTCTCCTTGATCACAATCCCTGGAATTAGAACCTTTTATCCTCTGCATCATTCCCAATTCATGGGCGGGCGTTCCACCGAATAACCGAGGCTCACAGCTGTGCCACAGTTATTTCGAGTCGACTTTTTGGTTTCTCAGTCGTTAATATCTTCGTAATCAGAATAAGGGCTTCCAAGGTCTTCTTCGTCACCTTAGAAATATCGCTCCCAACTCTACACGCTGGAAATTAAGCTCTTCGTCATCGCTGCATTCTTCATCCAGTCTTTTTTTGTCGAAAATTACAAACCTCTTTGACATGGTTCATATCAGAAACAATCCGTAGTAAAAATAAAAATGTGTGACCAAAATTTCCTCCAGAATAAAATTATCTGGATCCATATCATTCATAATGGGTCATTACTTCCTTAAATAATCGAAAAGATGGTTTTTTTGGGGAAGTAGTCAAAAATATTTTGGTAAAAATTTCCAATATACGAAATATGCTCAACCTATCGCGAGTGTGCTCAATCACCTTGAGAGACGGTAACTCTCAGAATAAAAATTTCATCTCTTAGCGCTCTTTCACAGTATTACCTTTTAGAAAAATACTTTGGAATATAATAGCGGACTGATATGCATGGCAAAAGTAATGGCTTGTTAGAGAAGTAATAGCTACAATGTTGGAAATGTCAGTGTGAATCTCGAAGCCTCAGCAAAAAATTAGGTGGTAATATTATCTAGGTTTTAGTTTACCAGGTGTAAATCCGTCTGTTTCCTCCTAATCCATGATTTTCCCCATACTTTCGTCTTCATCTCCTTCTCTATACAGTGTAAATTTCCAGGAATGGTATTTCTGCAATGTTTTTCCTCTCACATGCATTTCTCTTTACCTCTCAATCTGGGGAAATCAGTGAAGACCCTTTCTACGGTTCCATCCAGTTCCCTTTGCCGTAATCACCAGTGGAATTTCCGAACCCATTACCCAGCCCCCACAACATCACCATTCACCTTCCCCCATCCCTTCTCCTTGCACTGATCCACATCCTTCCTTTTCAAAGAAACAGTTAATTGACAAAACAATTTCCAAATGATTTCACGAAGGGAATTCCTTACGAAATGAGGAATTCCTTCTTAGCCGACAGCTTTGTCAAGCAGAGAAATTTGAACGTATTACTTAACTTTAATATTGAATTTCGTGTGATTCTCAATATCTCTGTATAAGTATATTCAGTGATTTATATATCTTGTCGTAATATAAGCATAAATTGTTCAAATATGATATTCAAAGCTGACATCTTTCAAAGCTATGTTTCTCTCTCCAAAAATACTTCAAGTGCATCACATATGTATCATAATAAACCTGTCGATTAATTAAAAATATACAAACAAGTTGGTAAACTATTTTTTTTATAAATTAAATATGTTTTATAAATATTTTTAATCCATGCTGAATTTTTAAATACTTAAGAAGCATCCTGAACAACTTTCAACTTCCCAGCGTAGCGACAGTGCCAGGTATCGGTTGCGTGAAAATTTTGGAGAAATATAAACATAAGATAAAAAGTAAAATAAAATAATTAGCAAATAACGGTGCTTCCTTTTAGCAGTTCACAGTCTCGTACAAAATAGTAGACTACTGGTGGTACTGATGAAAATCTCGTTAAGAAAAAAAAAATGTTTTAAGCAAAATGAAAAGGGGTGCCATGAATCCGTACGAAGGTTGAAGTACTTTGAAAATGTTTGCGCAAATCCCAAGGTTCACTAGTTACATTTGTTACATTCAATATGTGGGGTCAAATTGAATCACCGTTAGGTGCGATTCACTACATAGGAGGATTTTCCCTTCCCATAGTTTTGCAACAGATTTCGAACGAGCTAGAGGGTAGAACTACATGTGTGTTTATCCTCGGAGCTCAGTGTGGTTCTCGTCACTGTCGGACGTATTTACCCGAACGCCTTGTCCGTGATTTGAGACCCACAGTAGGGTGTTAGTTCGATATTCATCATTGGATTGCACTTAACACGTAACCTTGTTTTCCGGATTACCCAATTAGGACATTAGGATGGGTGCTCGCAGTGAGAGGAGTTTGATCCCCTAAACAGTACATTTTACTGAAAGTTTGAAACCAAGCATTCATCTCCTGATAGTTGTGATGTCCCAAATGTAAAGCAACAACTCCGTCCAAATTTACTTTTAAATACCTATCTCTCTCCACCTGGCAGGTTTTACCTTGAAATAAGTACCAGTAAGCCAGTGAAAACATTTTACTCAGTATTCAACTGCCTAGATGCGCGTGGGTTCAGTATTTTTCCCAGTTTATTAGCTAATTAGGTAAATAAATGAATACTTCTGGTCTTGAATAAAATATATGCTCATAAAATATCGATAAATTCCTTCCTTATGTATAATAAATCTCAAGCTTTTCTTTTGATGATATATAACCTAAAGATGCTGAATATTCTACTTGAAGTTATTTGCAAGAGTTTAGGTGAAGGTAAAAATCCCAGTGTAATATACATAGTGATTCAAAAGTCTTGCTATGAATACAAAAATTAGAATATTTTTATTTTTCAACATAGATACATGAAACAAAGATGGATATGTTACTAAAATTCTCCTATAGTGCAGATGTGTGCCGTGCTTCAAATCGAGGTCACATTTAACAATTGTAGCGATAATACAAAAACTTGATGTATTTAGTAACATTTTCATCTTTTTTTATATATCTATGTTGAAAATAAAAATGTTCTGATTTTCGTAATCATAACAAGACTTTTGAATCACCGTGTATACCCAACGATTTTTCAACGGTTTTCACGAAATAAAACCATAGCAGTATATATATACTTTAATGCAAAGCGAGTATTATGTTTCAGATGATTGTAGAAAACGTTAGAAAGTAGTGATTCATTTCTCTTTGTGTGGCACGCTATGCGCTGGGTGAATAATAGAGGATTGTAATTTGAGAAATAACATAAGCATCTGGTCATAAAATACTGTCCTTCTGACTGTAAGAATGCAGTTGGGTTTTGTATAAAATGCACTATATCCAAAGTTACTATTTTCTAATGAATTTTAATCAAATCTTATAACCCATAAACTTCCAAAGTAATTTCATAATTTGAAGGGAGCATTCTTGGAGCATTTCAAGAAAAATTCAAATGGAGTGGACTCTATTTGTCTTGAAAACTGTAATAAATCGTAATTATTGTAAGTTGTGTTACAAGTAGGCATATGAGATATTAATTGTGTTTATTTTTTGTCTGTGTTTAAGAATTTACTTTATTATAGTCCTATATCATTTTTTTAATTGCATAATTTGCGTGGAACATTATACGATGGAAAGGCATGATTTGCCAGGAACATTACACGATTTGTCATTAAAATAGTAGTTTCACATATGGATAATAATTCAAGTTATACATTTTAGCCAAAAGTGAGAACAATTTTGTAATGAATATATCAAGTATGCTTTCAGTGCAAATTTTACGAGTGTGGTCGATTACATTTTGACGGAGAGCCTTATACCTTTCTACATTTTGAAGAATCAATTAAATAGAAGTTTTTCTTAGAATGGACCATGAGTTTTCCATATCTCGTCCATGTTATGTCATCAATTTGACTTTGTTAAATGTCCTGTTTTCACAAACTAATCGGTGAATGCGTACGAGCGTACTATCATAAGAGAGAGTGAGAAGATCCTAGCCGTTTTACACGAAATCAAGATAAATATTGCTGTTCTGATCTGTAATATTATAACAAATTCATTTGGTAAAAACCTTATACAAAGGGCCGTGCAATATTTCATCAACATGCTCATCATTTTATCGGATATTTTGTGCTCATCGCAAATGTGATCGCGCGCTTTACAATTTCTTTTAACGCTCTGTTTTAACTTCATTAATTCCTCTCTGAACATTTTATGTCCTGGATAATTTAATACTTCTGAAACCTAGGGGTAACACGTGCAATATTTTTCAAATCCTTGCGCCTAAATGATGATCTTTTTTAGGTAAGCTAATAATTTTTTTCTAAAATTATAGCAGCAAAATACGTATTACCTTCCCTGACTTCGGTTCCAAACGTGATCTTCTTCCGTGACGGAGTGTTCAGCGGGAACGCACAAATGAGAAAAGCTAATATTCTACCACTGAAAGTAAATGTTGGAGGGCAAACAAACCCTTCGTGTCTGAAGTGTGATTCTGGGAACGTAAGGAAATACTATGCAAGTTTTTTGCAATTCAGACCCCTGTTTACGAATATTTTTGCATGAAATTAGAGTGCGACCATCCATTAGGTTTCGCTACACTGTGGCTAAATTAAATTGACTTATGCATGCTCAATGGATTCCCAAACATAGAATCCATTCTAGAAAAGAATAAACCATGAGGTGACTTTTTGTTACTGAATACTTTTGGTTTGATTATTTGGTCATAACAGTTCTTTCAGTTAGAATTTGGGAGCAGAGGAATCAAAGGACACCCTAAGAAAGATCATACCCAAATAAGCGTATGTCTAGGCTTCTGACACTATTTATGAGAAAATGGTCAAAAACTCCCGGAACCTAACTTTATGTTTATTTACAATTAATAATGACACGCCATCGCTTATAAAAAATTATCTGTGCTATGTAGAAAAACTTCCGAAATGTAGATGCCTTTGCGACCTTTTATCAAGCCTTGCAAACGTGGGTTCTCCTTTGTCTTCGTTATGCCCATCGTGTTTAATATATTGCTCAGCTTTTCTAGGGAAAGTTACATGAGTCTTCAATAAGTAAATCAAATATGATAATATTTGAAGAAAGTAGAGCGATTTATTCATCAGGATGCCAGTAAAAGTAGCATAATCAGCGAGATAAATTCCTGCCATATATCTGCAAAGTATGAGTTGTATCATAAACTGTAATATATAAGTGAATGTAAGTCAGTAAGATAGAGAACATTACTGAAGTTACAAAATAGTCATGAAGGTTACTTCATGCAGAATCGGCTTGAGCATCGTTATATTTGGATATTTTGCCATTAAGAGATTACAAAAAACTAATCTATTTAAGGTAAGTTTAGGGAACATTTGTCTTAAAATAGTTGAATTTTTTGTGATAATATTTCATTTAATATCAATTAACAGACTTGGGTTACTTCTAATAGGTATGTAAAGAGCTTAAACCGCAGGAAGATATTGCAAATAAATCAATGGACAAAAACTAATGGAATGGATCAACTAACTTATTCGTGGATCTTCCACTGGGGATTTTTCCCGATATTTTACCCTAATTTATGTTCTTAACAAATTTATTTTGCCTCAGGATCTGTCCAATCTATCTGGTTCTTCTTCTCTGTGTAGTTTTTCATATATTCCTTTCCTCTTCCATTCTTCTGTAAACTTTATCAATTAATATTTTGCCAGTCGACTTTATTTTCAACATTCTCCTCAAGGACCAGGTTTGAAGATTTTTAGTCTGTTCTGGTCTGCTATCCGAATGGTCCATGCTTCCGATCCATTGAATGTGAACATTTAACTCCTCGGTGACGTTTTTGCAAACTGTTTCCCTATTTTTGAGTTACCTTCTTTGAACACAGCAGTTGTCTTTCTTAGGTTGGGCTATTCTTCACCATATATCCGTTGTACTTCTTCCGTCCCAGGTGATGGTATTTCCAAATAACACACAGAAGTAAAATTATACTAGCGTAATGTTTTCCATCGATTGCTTTTAGTTACATTTTTGATCTCCTGAATTATCTGGGCTGTATTCAATTTTAGACGGAAATTGTATTTGCTCATTTTTTTTAAATTGTTGATTTACATGGCAGCTGGATTATTGTTAATCCTTACTAATATATGAAAATATAATGGTGTCTGTCTGTTTGTCTGTTGCTCTATCATGCAAAAACTACTCGACCGATTGAGTGGAAATTTGACAAGGATATAACATATATCTGTTCGTAAAAAAGGGTATTTTAAAAAGCTCTCTAGGGCCCCCTGGTGGTCCAAACTAAGTACATATTGGGTTCGATGCAGTAGTTTCATATTTGTGCTTTATAAAAGAAATTTCACTCAAGATAGAGGGCAGTGATTTTCTCATCGGATGGCTGAATAACTGATGATTCTAATACTTTCAATCGATTTTCTTTTACACTTCCTTTATGACTAAAAATCATGTTTTTAGCTGAAAAATGTCACATATTTCTCTGAAATCAATAATTAAATTTTTCCTTGACAATCAGAACATTGATTTTCAAAGGATATACACGTCCCTAACATTGAAATATCACATTTTTATGCAGGCCCATGAGATCACGTAGAAATAAAATCTGTATGAGAAGGTCCCAGAGTTCCAAGCCTCGATAGCCTTCGATAGCCTCGGGAGTTAATCGATAATTTCAATGAATATTTACAGCAAGTCTACTCTTCAATGTCTGTTCTCAAAGTAGCTCTCATAGGGGCACTGCATTTATATGAGAGATCACCTACGTAGTAAACGATACACATAAAGGAATTAAAAAGACTACACACGTGATTATATGTGCAAGAATACTTACATGCAGCAAATAGTATTGGTAATAATGCGGCTGTTGCTACAAAAAACGCTGAGTTTTTCCAGTCATTGCAAACAAATGATGTGGTACGAAGTCACTCGTTCGGGTGCATATTCAGGGGTCGAAATTCGCCATGAAAAAATCACTTCGTCTCATGGGCTACAATGTAGACTTGAGGTGTGAACGTCTAGTTCGCATAAACCCCCATCGAAATTCGGCTTGAAGGAAGATGGCTTGGTGGTGTAACTGGCTAACACACCTGACCGGAAATAGGAAGATCCGAATTCGAATCCCGGTCAAGAATCCCGGTCAAGTCAAATGATATTATCATGGCGAATTTCACCCCTGGTGTAAACGCTGCGTTGTTTATTATCGTTTAATACTCAGAAGCATTACACGTAGTGGAACCGTCTGACTCTCATTACGATTGCGGACTGTTTTTCAAACCAATTCCCACATCATAAACGTAACGAGTAATTTATATATGATGAAAAGTGTTAAAGTTCAGTTAACTTACACTCACTCAATCATCGATCATCTCTCACCGCTGTTTCCCCGGATTGGACTTAAAAATATATCCATCAACATGCCTAATAGAAAAAAAGAGAAACTTTTCGAAATAATCTTCTAACGTAAGGGGAACGTCTTCTTTGCGGGAAAATGAGTCCACGGAAGAAAAACGGCAAAGAACAGACTTGGATGGTCAAAGACATGCCCACCAGCGATCTGATGAAACTCCTAAAACTCCACGCGCGAATGGAGCAGGATGCTGCAAGACACGCTTCCCAGCGCCATTTTTCCGGTTCCGAGCTTGACATATGTGATTCCTATGAGAATAAATAAGTCATTAGCACAGACTCTTCAAGTGGCTGGCCTTCACTTGGAAAGTCACTGTTTCACGCATGAGCACTTTTACGTGGCTTGCTCCCGCGATTCGAGCGGCAACAACCTTTTTTTTAACACTCCTGAGGAAAAGCTGTAGAAATAGTGTACCCATAAGTCTATTTTATAATGAAATTATACAGATGATTTAATGATTATCGGTGTTTACAAACATTAAGAAAAAGATAAAATTAAAAAAAATTTAAAACAGAAATACTAAAAAATATATATCAAGAAAAATGGGAAACTATGTAGGTTACCTCCCCGTGGTGTTTCTCGGGTTGCGCTAAGAACCATACGAATTTCATCCCAATCCAACCTACGTACGGATAACCACCTACAAATCTGGTTCAAATATATACTCATCTGTTTCGAAACTTAAATTTGTTTTGTGATGGCGAAAATAAAAATGTCGTCACTACATGCATCTTACCCGAAAGAGGAACGGGAGATTCTGCTCAATGAAGGATATCCGTGCATGCAAATCGGCCATCGCACTAAGAATCACCATTGAATTTTGATTTAGTAACCGAAGCCAATGATTATGGCTACCCTGCACGGAAGGCATAGTCCGGGAGACGGCAGAATTATGGGTTAACTAAAACTGCTACTGCAAAAGCTCTAAATAGACCTAGAAAACGGTCAGCGTGTCTACTACAACGAAAAAAACGTACAAGATAGGTTAAGAACTCCTCAAATGACCACGCTGACAGTATTTTTCAGGCTTTATTGTTTTCTTGTAAAATAAGTACAATGTTTTTTTACACTCGTTGAATTTCAACGAGTAGGTACCGTCCGCTAGTTACACATAATTGAACTAAAATACTCTATTTCGTGTTCTGAAAGAATTCTTTTAATATTCATTCAAATCAATACGAAATTTGGTGATTTTTTTCTCAAAAATATACGAGAAAAAAATCACATTAAAGTGAGACAAAGGAATCGAGTGAATTAAGTGAAAGAAAATGGCGAGCCGTTAATGGGAAAGAGATTGGAAAGACATTCAAGAGATCAGGATTTTAGGGTATAGGTTATCTCAAAAACCTACCCGCACGCTGATACAATACCTTTATTAATAAATTTCTGATATATCTATTAAAATATGATGACCTTGACCCCAAAATAGCCCTTGCCTAGCTTTTTACCTATTGCTGTCTTCCTAGCAATGCTTTATAGTCCCTCTATCGGGTATCGCGCGTTTTCTCCATTATGTTCCATAAGTACATGGAATTAGAAATGAACAATAGGCTTATGTGCGGGAATAAGTTGCGAGCGAATATTAGATTTTCTCTATTTCGCCATTTTCAATTTATAGCTTTTTCGAGTCGTATATTTCTGCGAATCGTCTTTAATTTCGAAATCAACCTTATGACCAGATTCTGCCGTTCGTTTACTTGAGCTAAACGGACTAGGTAAGACTTGAAAATATGGATCTTTATCTTGGATACTACGGACCTTTGATAATCAAAATTTCAATTTAATATTTTGTTTTAGGCTCAACTATGAGGAGTTTATTAATGTCGGAAATAATGGAAAAAGTATCGCGTTTAAATTCTCTGTAGAAAATATAATTTATTAATACCGACGTTTAAAAATAATTTAGGGAGTATGAGGAGTTTATTAATGTCGGAAATAATGGTAAAGTATCGCGTTTAAATTCTCTGTAGAAAATATAATTTATTAATACCGAGGTTAAAAAATAATTTATTAATATCATGGATGGATGGATAATAATGGATGGTAAAATATGATGGAGGAAATATTAAAAATACTTTATAGTTTCTAAAGAGGAATGATGCGTATTTTTTATTTCCATTACCTCCTTTAAATCAAGTTTCTATCAAAGAAAAGTCTTTTTTTCCATTTTGGTTCATATCAAAACCTTTCTGATCCTGAGAGGGATACGGATCAATTAGGACACCAAAAAGTTCTGCAAGGTTCTTCCTCAGTCCGGCCTTTACCGCGGATCACCCCCTGAGGACTTAGAACCCTCCCACGAACTCGTTTCCTTTCTTCGTAACTCTGCTCTGTCTCCGTTTTACATGCACATAATTCCTTCACCGTGGCCTGGGGGTTCTTTTTTTTTCTTGACCTACCTTCCCACGTGGTCTCCACAATTCCTTTTCCTTTAAAGTAGCATCATCTATTGAAACTCTCTCCCTCGTCCACTATCTCTTTTCTCGTTCTTCATACTGTCTCGTTCTTCATAGCGTCAGGTAAAAGAATTGATGCTCCTTTGCCCTTAGTTTAAATACCTGCGTGAAGCTAACTGTTTCTGATTATACCATTAGATATGTAGTGATATTATTGTGATATACTGGCCACCGAGCACGCATATATTTTTAACCGAAATGGTTTTTACTGATTGTTTTAGTTCCACCAACCAAACAGCCGCTATGCATGCTAAGTCCGTGACAGTTTGTCTGGTATCCATATCATTGTGCAATAAATTGTGTCCTCTTTCAAAGGAGACAAATGTCGCGTCAGCAGTGGATGTGTTCCGTGGTGAAGTAGCTGGAGTATTCTAGGGTCGTAAGAGCCATATCAATATGCGTTATTGACACGTTAGCCGCTGTTTTTGGTTATTAGTATCTTGGGAGAGTGCCTAGACTTGAGGAGAAATGCGTCATTTTAAACTGGTAGTTTAGCAAAATTAATACCATATCTGTCATATGGGAAGGATGAAGAGATACCCGACGTCATCAGTGACCTAATCTTAGCGGGAGGTAACCACAGAACTTCAGTTTCAAATCTCATCTGAGCGACGGGGCGCCTAAATGAGTACTCCCAAAGCACCTATTTTGGCGGATTTCCATGCAATTGCTTCCTGCGTCATAAACTGCTCATGGACTTGCTGATAATCGTGAAACCAGAACGTCTCTTGCATATTTTATGGATAAATAATTTTCCTTTGTCCGTTAACGTAATCGAAAGACTTTTTATGATCATAATCTGCTCGACATAGGTAACCATAATGTTATCGTGCTTGTTGGTGAAAATTTATTCCCAACCAATTGTTCTTGAAGTGGCTTGCTTTTTATGGTGTTCATGCTGGCTAAGTATTCTCAGGAAGTTTGTAAATCTTACTGACTGTAAACATATCGGGGCTCGGGAAGTAAATTGGAGCTTCTATTTTAAAGCGTATGATGTTCTCTGGAGTAAGCAATATTTGAAAAATTGTACCAAGTTGGTTTTAATTTTCTCTGTAGTATTTAAAAATATTTATTGGATGCCAATGATTTAAATCCTGTGTTGAACTTCTGCATAATATTCATTCGCGGAACTCAGATACTACATAATAATTGGTATCGCGAATAGGGAATGACGCACTTAACTACTACAGTTTGACACAAAATTTGATCGAGCACCGCTGCTCAAAAAGGCGCTGGATTTTAGACGCTCCGATTTCTCGACGGCGTTTTGAAACAGACACTCACTGCACTCGCGATGTACTCACTCAAGCGTCTCGCCGGCAACTGCCGATGCTTGGGTCGCTTAGCCGACACCCCCACCACCACTCCCAGGCGGTGTAACCCGTCTCCTTGCGCTCCGCTACTCAGGAAAAATTCTGGAAAATTTATTCACACCCTGTTTGAAATGGTGAATGGCACAAATAGGTTTAGGATCACTGATATCGATGTGATATCTCCTCCATTGTCGATAATCCAGCCAGTAAATTATCCTGACCTATATATTACATCACGTCTAACACATTTCGGGTGTGAATATTTTATTTCGGAGGATTTCTATACGCAGCTGCACAGTGGATGAATAATTATTATTTATGTTACAGTAGTAACCTAATTTTTATGTACACAGGAGGTAATTAACCTCCTGCCACTCATCTGTGGGAGGCTTTGACAGTCCTACAAAGATGAAGATGCGCCATAACTGCGGAATTTGAGTACTCGCTTTTTGGAATGGAACTCTCCTATTCACCTCTCCGCCCCGATTACTTCTGCACAAACCTTTAAAACTTCCTTACAAATAGACGGAAGATGTCGAACTCCTTTGCCCCCCGAGCCGAAATCCTGGCAAATTTCATTGTCTCTTTGCCCGTTTTCCACTGTTTTATTGCTGGAATGCTTCATCGCCTGGCCTGTGAACTTTTACCCTTTCCGTTCCTCTGCGCTCGCTCGCATTGTCGGTCCTTGGTTTGGTACTTCACCTTCTTCGTTCCGGCCACCCCTCTCCGCCACTTTCCTCCCCGGATTCAAATCCTCGTGGGGACAAGGCCTCGCCTGACGTCTTTTTAAGGGTTTTCTGGAAATTGCGAGTCTCCGAGGAAAGAGGTCGGCGAAGGAAACTTGTCTAGCAGCAATAACAATGAGGGCCTCGTCCCTAGACCAAAATCCCGCTCGAACTTTGCGGTAAAATCTGTGAGGAAAGGAAATAGGATTACTGAATGGGGGAAAATTTAAGAGGCAGTAATATTACAAAGTTGACATATAGCAGGAAATATAACATATGGAAATGACAAAATCTTTGGGAGATTTGAAACGAAAAGAGGGAGATCCAGCTGGGAAGTTTTTTCACGATGCGTTAATAGCATGGAGTTAAATCTTAAATTCTTCCAGGAATCAAGATTTGATTATTTCATTAATAGATTTTATTTGTTGAATGAAGCTGTTTAGTTAATTTGTTTGGTAATTAATTATATAAGTAAGTTTCTCTAGGCTGACAAGTAATTTATATAATTGATTTTCATGACGCTAACTACTAAATAACTCTTAAAGTTACTTCCTTTCCATTTTACGGGACAAGGCCAAGTAAAACATGACTAATAATTTATTGTGAAAAGTAATAATGACGTATTAGAACATTCTGTAACATCGGTTAGCTATGCAATTAGAAGTAATCAGCGGGGAATTTATGATAAAATGGGAAATAAAAGTTAAGGTTAATTCAAAATATTTTGCCTAATTTCACGTGGAAATGAAAATATTTAAAATAATCGGGCTTAAAAGATTGAGCTACAAGTTGTACTCATAATTGTGGCAATAGGGTATATAGAGGTCTATGCGGAAAGGATGCGGAGTTAAAGGAAGAAATAAAAAAAGAAAACCCTTATCATTAACAGGGTTACAGCTATAAATAAGCAAGTGATGGGAAGGGGTCAGTTTTATAAAGTATTAGAACGAGGGATTTGGATAAAATTTAGGAATATAGGAGAAAAAATAGAATCTTGGCGTTTCGAGGACCAAGGATATAACTGCAGCCTATTAAGGTTTAAAAGACTGGAAGATGAATACTTAGAAAACAACTCTCGAGGCGAGTGCCGAACATTACGACTACATACAAGTACATTAGCAATTCTTTATGAGGTTTATTGAATACCTTGGGGTAAAACTATTTAATTAATAAAGATCACAAAGGGGAAACAGTGGAAAGTGTAACGTAAGATCCATGTGCAAACTCCACCTATAAGTGAGTAGATTACTGTGCATCTCCAACGATATTATTTTATAATTTGAAAAGAGTTGAAATGGCTAATTTTTGAAATGCTTCTGAAAATTAAATTTATGTTAACTCGCTCATGAATGACATGATTTATGTATCAATTTATGATTAATTTAAAGTCATCTATTATAACCAAGTTTACAAATAAGCGCCACCGGTAGCAGGGCAAGCTGAGCCATAGAAAAAGCTATTGTGCTATAGAAAATTCAACTCAATGTATAGAGGAGCGTTGAATAAATGGCAAGTTTAAAATAGCACACTCATGGAGAGTGCATTACAAATTCATAGCCACGAAAGGCTTCGCAATAAATTTTCACATTTAGCGATGCCCTGGGTAATACAAATATTGCCTTAAGCCAGCCCAGACGTCTATGATATACGAAATAAAGCCAATTCGGAAATTTCTATAGAAACAGTGATGCTATCGACCGAAGTTACTTCAGTCTATATACCGTGCATGATAATTGAACTTAGCACTCTCTCAAATATTTCGTGTGGATTCTATGGGTGAATGTTTTTGTGAAAGTTAAACATGACTGTACTAACAGTTACGTGCGTTATCTGTGGTACCCTTGCGTTGTATGTACGTGCAACGATATAAAAGGGGGCTTACCTCTGAGGGATATCGGGTTAAAACTCATATAACTGTCTTTTGTGACGCAAGATAATACCTATAAAAGATGGATAATTTGCAGAAGGTAACGCGTAACCGTATGAATCCGCGAAAAAATGAAATAGGTCTAGTTCTTGAATTATTCATCAATCAAAGTAGAGAAGGCTATGATTTTCCTGATTCTACACCATAAATGAAGCCATTAAATGGAAGTAGCCTCAGTGTAAAGCGCTGTGAAATCGTCAAGGAACGGACTTAGTTACCTGGAGCCAATTCGTACTGATTTAATTTAACAATTGAGTTATGCGGCATTTCTTGGGCAATGTCCCTAGCTGGCCGCTATGTTTGCCTCTTGTAGTGCCAATAACGCAATTTCAGTGAGAAAATGAGGTAGAGCGTGCAAAGCGCCGACCTGTTCGTCCAAATTTCGCGGCCTTGAGTCGCCCTTTGGGAATGAGACTTGCTTTAACACAGACGTAGTACAGTGTCCGGTCAAATTAATCTCATTGGTATTCCAACGTGAAAGCAGCCAGACTGCAGTCGAAAAAATATTTCCTGCGAATTCCTCCAGGGAGAGAAAGTTTTACTGACAACCGACGACAAGTAAAAAAAACAGTACCCCGACTGCATTTACAACAGGCACCCGACTTCAGTCAACTTCAGTCTCGGCTGAGCTGCGGTTTGTTTTTAATTATCTCCAGGCATCAGGACATGGGGAAGTCACTTTATTATTCGTATTCTGCAGTCTCACACATACAGTAAATGTAAATAATAATAAAAATATCCAGCAGTCGTAACTCTTATAAAAAGCGCAGACTACCGCATGAAGTCATGAACGCTTCGCCTGAGAGGAGGTTTAGTGTTTTCTCGCCCGAGGTAACTTCTCAAAATTTTGCGGCGTTTGCTAGGGAAGGCTTGAGCTGACTCATTCATAAATGATATCGACGGAGCAACTTCGAAAATAAGTTCGTGGAGTCGACGTGACGCCAGTGAATCGAGTACGTCGTGACTTCCCCTTTCTCCTGGATTTTACAGCCGGAGTAGACGGGTTCAGACTCAGTGGTAGTTGGATAAGGAAAGGAAAAATGAGAGAAGACGAGGGTGGACTCCTAAATGTACCACTTGTGCCCACTTTCTATCATTATACTTTAAGTTTAATGCACTGTCTGTGCATTGTTCTATCTGTAAGGCTGGTGGGATATTTTGACGTTTGTAGCATTTATAATTGCAGCGTTTATATTGAGGAGTTCGTAGACTTCGTGTTACCCGGAAAATGAAATCTTTATCTCTAAGGTTTTTTTGGACTCATTTTCATTATTAGTAAACATAAATGCCAAAATTATTTATCTGCAGCTTTACACTTCACTGTGCTTGCAGATAATTGTTATGTTACAACAACACTGAGGTTCTAAACTTGGACAATACTTTTTGCCTGCTTTGATTTTTTAGTTTTTACTAAGTATATCTTATCTTGCTATTCGTTCTTCATTGGTAACTATTTCCGTCCACTGAAAGTACAATACTTTCCCATCTTACCGAATTTTGATTGCTTTTAGACGTTTCTGCCCTGCAGTTATTTTTTCTCTCCCTTAGCAATCATTAAGGTACATGCTCCAAACATAAGGAGCTCTCCAATTTCTATCAATGCATCTCTACCTATAAGTTTACTTTTCTTTTGATAGAGTGCCTTCTGTCCTTTAACGTCAATTTTTACAACGCCTTACTCATTTTTTCTATCAATAGCGATACTGTTTTCACGACTCAATAAGAAATTCTATAACTTGTAATGATTTTCATTAGAAAAAATCGCTAAAAATGAGGCATCATCAAAGTCTACTTTGTAGTTTATTCTACGTTGGAGTGTATTCCTGGGAATCTCGGTTGAGCAGATGTTTTGCCTGTTGAGGAGGCTACTCTGCGCTCTGGACGTCTGCAGTCTGTCCATAATCGAAGATCCTACATAAACATAGTTGGGATTCCAGGGGTACTTCATCACTCCAATGACAACCTGTGCATAATATGGCAAAACAGATGGATTTGGTAAGCACGGGAAGTGTTGGTGAATCGTAGATTGAGGGGTCTCAGTTTGGGAAGCAGTCATGTGGTTCCGGGATGATGGTTTGTTTTAACAGGGAGGTTAGGTTGAAGGCAACTCATTTCATACGCCAGAACGCGGGATATAGGAAAATTCTAGATCCTTCAACTCTTCTGCATCTTTACTGTAAAATTCTTTTCTTCTTTCTTGATGATAAAGTTAAATAAACCTTTTTTAAAGAAAGAAGGACTCGCAAACTTTGTGTGAGGCAAAAAAGGAGCTGAGGCGCTAAATATTAAAATGATTGGATGATAATAGGTAGCCGCTAACAAAACAACTTACTGCGTATCCTAAATAAGAATTTAGTGACATAATGGACATTTCGGCAATCAAGGCTAGACAAGCTCGTTTTCAAGTATTTGGCATGTTTTATGGATTATCAAAACTTTCAAAATTTAAGAAACGGTAATAATTTTAAATGTTTTATTCATATACCCGATACATTATTTGCATGCCCAATGTATTAGTTTCACATATCATACTAGTACCTTTACTTTTCTTTAGAAACTTTTAGAATAAAACTATTAATTTTCACACGAGTATTTGACTAGAATCGTTCTTCGAACACTGTTCTTCGAATATAACCAATAGTTTGGCTGATAGACCTCATACGTACCCTTCATGTCATCAACATTTAGACGTGGAACGATGCTAATTGGTATTTTTAGCACAAGTCGCGTGAGTAAAACATTAGGACATGGAAAACAGAGGTTGTATGTTTTTCGTGGAAATTCAATTTGTGATGTCTTCAGCCAAAATCTAGATCTATTATAGAGGTTAGTTCGCTTAATTACAACCTGGAAGATGATCTTTCGTTGGCCATGACATGTTGGGAGCGATTTCCTTGGTCTACCCCACCGTCTTCTAGTCAAGGTCCCCTGCTTTACTCCTCGCGTGCTGAGTGATATATGTTTGCATGACCTGCTCATTTTGTAGATAGTCGGAAACTTCGTCAAGGCGACGCTTCAGACGCCGCAGTCCAAAACACAGGCACGTCGCCGGCCGCCTAAATATTTCCCACCATCGAGAATAGTGCTGTATGGGTCGGAAACATGGTCTTTATGGAGAAAGTATATAATGAGACGTCTCCTGGAGGTATTTGTAATGCCAAAATAGAGAGAAAGGTGGGTGGTGAGTCGTGTGGTATTGTAGACGGACGAGGAGGTATTGGAGATGGTGGGAGAAGATATTGGAGATAGATGTTTACATGACCTGCTCATTTTTGGTCGCTATGTGGTGTTTTTTTATTTACATGCTTATTGACCAGCAGAAGTAGTCTATATAGCATTTACAAACAGATTACGACACATAATATACATCTGCATATAGTATTTTAGTACTATATCGCGTAATGTAAAAAGTTGTGTAATATTGTCAATTTTTTTCTGGGTAAAAAGTATGCTATGGCGGTCTTTATCTCATTATTTGGTTTAAAGAAACGTCATTTAGAATCTTAATGAGAGTTTGTAATGGTCATTTATCGTGGCACCAGATTTTTACAGTTTCTCTGCAACAAAACGTAGCGAACAAATTCTCGCCCTGTAGCTTATATTGAGCTTCTAATCGATGAGTGTTACTCGGGGAAAAATCTTAGCGATTTAAATAATCCTTATCTACGAATGTTTGGGCTCAATATTGGTATTAACTACAAAGATGAGTATTGAAATAAAACCATCGTATATGGACATTAGAATACTTAGTGTTGAAACATCGATGTAAAGAAAACACCAATAATGAGCCACGAACGATTTTTTGTTCATTTAATGTTTCGTCGTCACCGATAATAGGACGTCAACGGCAACGATATACTCTATAACTTTGCTATTGAGAAACCATTTCCTTCTTTACGTAGCTCATTTATTGAGAATATTTTCACTAAAGCTACTTACGTCCACCACTCCAATTTCAAAATAGACCATTTAATTTGGATAAATCTGAACATTATTTTCAAAAACCTAGAAGAGCCCTCTTTTATTTCTTCTACTGACAACGCATGTGTAATACTTAGCCGCTACGAATGTAATTTCACTGGGAATATTTTTTAAAGTAATTTAACAAATAAGGTTTTTAATGTTACATTCAGTATTACGATTTAAATGTATAGGGTCACATAAGTTCGATTAATTCCCATAGTGATGCGTTTATTTGCTTATGTTTCATCGGTTGTATCTCATCAAACGCTTGATTGCATAATCTGGCACTTAAATAGTCCAAATTGAAAACATGTCATAAAAAATATTGCTAGAATGCCTCCACAAATGCATTCCGTGGAGACAGAGAAGGAAGAATGCCGTGGTGACGCAATATTCAGTACACTTGGAAATGACTTTAGCGAAAAATTAGAGTTAAACTTAGAATGAGACTGGGACAATATTACGTATGAAAAATAGTGAAACTTCCGCGTTACACGATGCACTATTGCGAAAAAGGTTTTAAACCGTAGTTGGTCCCTCTATTAAACAACTTCAATGTAATGCATACTGTGGCTACTGATAGAAAAATATGTTTCCCTTTGGACACGTAAAACAAAGTTCAACCTTTCCGTGCTACAATTTTCTCGAAAGGTACTGAAAATTACTTGCTGCAAATTTTAAATAGTAGTTAAAATAAAAAATTACACCTGATTTTATGCATTTTTTGCGAAAAAATTTTGAAAAAGTAAATATTTACCAGAAATATTATGATAGTTGAGTATAAGCACCAGTCCATCTTAGTTCTTGAAAAATTAGCGCATGATGAGAGAGTCAGACATCAAAATGTGTAATTTCTACAGAACTGCAGCAATATCTGGATATAAAAGTTGACAAAGAGGTAGTAATCCACTAACCTGGGCAGTATTTTGTTGATGATTTTGTTCATAATAGCTGCTTCTAGTCGTAAGCCACGGAAAAATGCTTTGATGGGTACAAAAGGTGGAATTCCGAATTTGTATCGGCTCACACAATCGTAGTAGTTCCTCCTTACGAGAAATTTGCAGAGTAAGTTGTGCCATGGGACTCGAGTTTTCGCCTGCGTTTCTAAGTTCTTTTGTTCTGAATGAGAACGAACCTTTAGGTAGATCTCTCCCTTCCGAGCTAACCTCTCCCCTACCCATTCAATCCCTATCCTTCCCAACAGCCTCCACGAAAGCTACTTCTCCTCACAGCGTGTCGCACACCGCGTCAGTTGATGTGTGCGTCGCGCCGAGTGCAGTTGACAACCTTTGTGCGATATCATGCTCAGAATGGTTTATGCGCCCCCCACGTACGCAAGTGGCTGGTGTCGCTGGTTTACGCCAGCTGATTTCGCCACCTCCAATTGCCTCCGATTTACGCTCCTCCTGCCCTCTCTAATCCCATATAGGAAACAACTATGTGTTGAATATGTATTTTACTCTTATGTTACATCGTTAAAACAAACCCTTCAAAAATTTCATTGAAAGTTTATACTTTTTTAACAAATCTAAGATGAAAATATTTTGTATTTATTTTTAATTATATATATATATATATATATATATATATATATATATATAAAACAATTGGCTTGAAAGCTTTTCTTGGGTTGTCTTGAATCGAAAAAAAAAAACAAAAAGTATTTTTTAAAATGTCTTACAAATTGGCTGGTTCCAAAAAAATACGTTATATACTTATTATATGGTGAGTAGTGTGTGAGTAGTGTGAGTCTGTAGCGTGCATTGTTGGCCGCGAAGGAGAATATCCGCCTGGGTGAAATCAATGTAGAAATAATTGGCGCAAGCTGCAATAAAGAAATTATAACATTTTAACAAACTATTATGTAGAAAGCATAGTAACAGTGATACATTACGTATTTTGAATTTAAACTCTCTTCATTGTATTTCGATATATTGTTTATATTTTACGTTGGATGCACAAAAACTCCTACAAGGCGTTGTATTTTCTAAAAGAAACCTATAATAATCTCTTTAACATCACATCTTTGACCCTGAATCGTTGTAAATCTTTTTTGCGGAATACTTGATCACGCTGTCTATTTCCATTTAATTTGGTGAAAGGGTCAGCCATTATTTTCAGCCATTCTTAGAAATTTGGTTTCGTCTAGCATTGATTATTGGTTAAATACATATTGTTGTTTTACTAAACGTAACTAAATAAAAGTCAATTCCAATACTTGCATATAGTCAAACTTAAAAAAGTAAATTGTTTTTTTCCGTAGAGCACACGGAATTATAAACTTGTATATTCAATTAAAAATAAGTTGCATTATATAAATAAATTATCACATGTCATGCAAAGTTACACGTAATTGGAGAACAGATAACTTGATGCTGAAGGTTGAATGGCAGCAATTGCCTGACTGATATGGTAAGCATAACCAAAGCTTTGAATTACAATTACCCAGGATTATTGCCTTCAAAACACTCGAAAACTTTTTTGATGTAATGTTTGTTAGCAATATTTGGGAGATAAAATTTGATGGAAATGTGCGTGTTTCCCTAATTTTTTGGCTCCTGGTTAGCCGATTCCGCGAATTTTTTCACTCCCAGGTTTCATAACGAGTTTTTTCTGGAGAATTTCAGTCTATAGCTGGCAGTGAGAAATGTTATGAAATTCAATTAATATCCCCTCTAAAAAGTTAACCAGTTTATTAAGAGGTTATGTCGTTTTTATCAATTCGTGACGGATCTAACGCTGTGTGTCTGCGTATTCTTAGCAATTAATCATTTTGATCGTAGCGTTTTTTTGAAACAGGAAAAGCCGAGCGAAGCGGATCGTTTTCAACTTTCACTGCCAATCATAGGCATTAATTTTTGGGTTGAATTTCTCGTTCCAGCTCTGACCCTTCTCGATTAAGAAGAGTTTCTCTTGTTCTCAAATTTTTATTCTTACGCCTTTAGAGCCAGTTTCACCCAACATCCAGCATCGAAGAGGGGGATTTTGGTCCCGGGAAATAGCTCAAAATAAGGGCCTCAAGGATCTCCATCAGCATGTAATTAAATTTTATGGCGTAGCCCTCAAACGTTTAGCCAAGGGTAGTAGTAGATATCTGATTTAAATTGAACAATTAGCAACACTTATTTTTTTTAATGAATAGTGTCCGAGTTCTATCATATTCCATTCTTAACCAGTTGAATATGAGATTTTACATTTCAGCCTAGCTTATTACCAATGCGCGTTTAATTTATCTATCTCCTGTGATCTCCGAAGGGAGCCAAAATCTGGATGGATCTAATTTCATCCTTTTATAGCGTTGATAAGCAGCCATTCAGTACTCACCAGATTTAATTAAATCATCTTTAACTACGTTTCAAAGCAATCCTCACATTCCAGACTCATGAATAAGCTTATTAATGGCACTGTGATTCGGTTGCTTAAACGATCATTTATTTGTCGGAATAGATAAAACTTTTGAATGGGTCTTAAGTTAGCATCCATAGTTAAGCAGATTTGAACAATGATATACACACAATGCCCACCAATCCATTTTCCCGTTATAGTAAGTTAAATTACCGATCATGAGAATATTTATCTATTATCTCAGATGTTTAATGACTTTTCACGTTTAGTCCGTACACACTTTCATAAATAACTCAATAACATGTAATATGTAGTGTACTATATATATTGTCACTCCTTTAAGTTAAAAGTAGCTCTTGCTTTAGATAAGAGTCGTAATGAAATTGCTGGTATGTGTAAAAAGACCACATTCAGCATTTAAATGTTGATCGTCTAGTGATATAATATATGTTTCATCGGCATGTACTTTATCAATTGCTATGAAAATAATGAAAGTGATGAGTATTATTCCTTTTTTCACTCAAAGAATGGTATATATTCCACGTTTGTAATGGCTAAAACAATTTCTATCATACCTTAAGACCCCATCGCTGCGCCGATGTTAATCAAAGGAGGTGATAACCAAGGGATTGATGTTTCCCGTTGCAGTTTGATTATTTGACAATTCCCGAGAGGCAGTGCTACTGTCTCAAACATATTTGGAGTTGACCATATCTCCCTTGCAGCATCTAAATAAGATCGATCATCTACGCTCAAAACACGAGTCGAAACACGACCGCTTCAGTGCGGATTTGGAAGTCCAAATCCCACGGTGGCTCCCACACGAAGCTGCCCAATCAGCAAACTCGAGGACCAGGCGAGGAAAAAACGGTCATTGAACATGCGTCCCCGTGGGGGCCAAGGCCCCCGGCGGCGGCAGGTGTCCCCTTCTGCGGCCCACACCCAGTCGCCGCCCCCGGGCAATTTGCGAGAGTAACCTCAATGCTTTGGCGCCGGCACTTCAACGCTTCGATGCTCCATAGTGGAAATGCTTACCTAATATTATGTTTTCTCCCCGTAGCAGTGGGTTATAACAAGGCTCAAAATAGTTCCGGGCGGTGTTTGGGTCTTTGTTATCGGAAGATATTTCATTACTCCTTGCGGTATTTTTCATCTGAAATTTGTAATTTTAATTCCATAAGAGACTCATCCTTCTGACCTTACTTATTCCACTTTACTGCTGTAATTGACAGAGGATTTCTCCGCAATATTGACACAAATTATGTTTAGACTGTCAAATCAAATGCAGTGATTACCTTTAATAACGTACGAGCAGAAATGCCCATTGGTGCTCAATGGGAGGGATAAGGGTAAGAAATAGTACAGTAGTTGTCAATAAACAGAAATTAATCACTTTAACCATTTAGAATATAAATTTTAAATTGGTGAAAATGGCTCATTAGCTGCTTAAAGGTCATTAACTTAAATAACTTTGCCCATTTTTGGCGTGCTTGTGGTCCGAGAACTTTTTGTATGTCCTACCAGTAAAATTTCGTTAAAAATGTCAGAGTTTATGGTACAGGTTTCGAATTATATCTTTGTGGTCTTTACTCTTTCCCATACTTTCCAAATGGTGAAACCTACTTACCACAACAAATTATATTTCATGGGTCTATTTTCACCATACTTCCAAATGAGGATTGGTTTCAACAATGCCATCGGTCGTAAAGTGGATATAGTACGAATACACTGAATTTTCAGCAACTTTATGGATGTTTTTCTTCAAAATGCACTGTAAATTAGTTGTAAAACAATATTGGAGAATAGAAATGAATTGCAAGAATAAATGATTTTGCTCAACTATCTTTAGAATAGTATTAGTCGCGACTTTGTACAAACATTATATATAATTAGAATAAGTAAATGGACAACGATCTGCAGGCTATAAATATAACCTTTATTTGTATTTATTATGGAAACATTTTTACTCGTGTGTGGTCGAATCGGACACCAAGAGTTACACGAAAATTAGCCTATTTTCTGCCCAGGAAACACGTTTAAATATCTTTAAATTGTTAAATTTATACTGTATTTACTTCACGTGAATTTGGCAAAGCGATGTAAAAACTCGTGTGGTGTACAATTAGACAAAAAGATCTCACAGGCGTGTGATAGGGGGAATGATGTTGGGCAAGCGAGGATGGGGGAATAGAGAGAAGTTTTAATGAACGGTATGAAGAAGGATAGATCGTATGTTGGGGCCTAAAAGGAAATGCTAGAGGTAGGTTGGACCCTGAAACCGTAGAAAACCTGGAGGTGATTCTCCGTCTATCAACAAAACCTACCTTTGAACTGGTAGGGTTCATAAAAAAATAGAGCGATGAGGTCTATTTTTCCCATAGAATCAAAAAGAATAATTTGTAACTAACCCAATAAGGAAATGCCACTGCCGCGATTGACTGTCAATACCAGGGAAGTAGTGGGAAGAATATGCGTCGTTGCTCATTAGGTAGCGTTATTAAGACATAACTTATGTGTCAAGAGAAGAATATGCCCTATTTTATTCATCCTCTATATTCTTACGCCGCTCTTGTAACAATGTATACCGTACCTATACTTTAAAGCTGAGTGGTAACGTCCAAAATTACCACATTATTTCACAATTATGTGCCTCCACCCATGGCTTCTATCCCTTTTGATAACACCAATCACCGCGTCGGATGGATTTTAATTTCTCAGGTCAATTTTAGCGATCCATTACTAAACTTCATGCTGAGTGCCTCTCTCTGATTGCTTCGCGTTCACCGTGTGAGTAAACTAAACGTTTTCCTTAGAAAGGTATGCGTTTATTTCACTGGTTTGGAACTTTCAAGTGTCGCACTTAATGTGTATCTCCTTTGATTGCTATCTTGCCGTCTGGTTCGTCTTTTGTTTCGTCCTAATAGGCTCTCCTACCTCTTTGACGCTGTTGTGGTGATAAATGCTGCAATAATTCTTGCTCCTTCGTCTTCACTCTTTCTTTTTCCTGCCGGCATGACTAATTAAGATGCGACTCAAAGTGCGAAAAGGCCTTACTCATTATAATCAGCTGCTCAAGACGCACAGTAGTAGGGTGTATCATTACGTTTGAAAAGCCTCTTGAGGTATTGCTTCTTTAAACGCCTCTGGCGCTTAGCGCTTTCCTGCGACCTTAAGTATTCCGATTGAAATCGTAACAGTCACCGAAGTCAACTTTATGTTTAGACAGTAATCGCAAGGCTAAAGTGAACACATAGGCTTATCACAAGCCAACCAATATCAGAAAAAGCCCTCAATCTTTGTGTTTAATATCGGCACGTGTTGGCGTGTGTCCAGAGATGAGGTAAATGTCGTTAACGTCACATATAGCTTTGGATTAATGGGGAATTTACAGTCTCTGGGGATTGAACTTCACCTACTTGGAGAATGAATAGACTACAAACTCCAAAAATTAATATGGTTTGCATTCCTCGGGGATCACAATAAGTGGCCTATGAACTGGAATTTATTTCATGATTTGGTTTCATAAAAGCTGATAAGTAGTTTTCTCAACAAACTTGTCCAAACTTTTTCGTTTCTCGTATATCTCTCACTTCTCTGTTGAGTGCTTATGTGCCACCTGGTCTTATTAACTTTTCTCAAATTCTGCACATCTTCTTTCTCCCAGTGTTCCCATTCTCTTCCACGCATCGCCAGACTTCGTTCCCCTAATTCTCTCATTTACATACCCTCAACTCTCAGCACGTCTTCCATCCATTTTTATTGGCATGTCCGAATCATTTCCTTTAAATTATTTGCCTACTCCGAAATATCCAACTCCTCCTCGTTAGTTTCACAAGCAACTCAGCTCAACCTCCTTTTCTCATCCAATCCTAAATTTCCTCTCGATCTACGGACAAAGTTCTTCCTCGAGGACCACGTTTTTGAGCAGTAGAGCTCATAAAGAAGAAAGCAACAAGATAATATATTTTAAGTGATAGTTTAAGGATAGGAAATGAAAAATGGCCAGATTTGTGCTTTTTTATGTTTTGTTGTTAACGCTGACGGTTAACGAGAATAATAAACTCATTCTTGTTTCTAGTTCATCTTCCTTGCCGCCCAGCTACCCCTCTGTTTTCCTCTCCAAACCAACCACACAACAGGCACTTATTGCATACATAGATCCCCACTCCGCAATGACTCAAGTGTCCGCCCCGTATATCGCTATGCTTCATATCAGTTTTAATTATCCTTTTCCTTAACTCTCTTCTTATTCGCATTTCCCACGTCCTATTTTTCCTTCTGCAATAACATCCCCGCCTTTTTACCAGTTCACCGTATCGTTTTCGCTTAAATATGATTTTTATTCCTCCTATAACTTTGCACTCTACCAAAAACGACCTCGTCGTCGACGTCAACCACTTGGCTTTCATTTGACCTCGATCTAACACCATTTGTTCATCGAGCGGTAAGAGTAATGTGTATACTTTTTTATAAGCTGTTCTCCTTTTTCAAAACCACTCTTGGTTAGTACCTGTGTTATATGCCAATACTATCGATGGGCTGAGAGATCTTGGAGCCTCAGTTTACCTAGGTTGCACAAATCTAATGCCAATCCAATGGCCATGCTTTCCAAGCTATTTGTTCTGAATCGATTTGAAAAGCCAGGGTTTGCATCAATGCTTGAGTTTAGAATGTGCTAAAGGTTCATTTCATCCTGAAATCTCCGAGTTCTGTAATCTGGTTAAGAAAATACTCGTGAAGACTCTCTCCTTCGAAGTGGATGGACAGTCTTGCTTTATAAAAATCAAGTATAGAACGAAGTATGCTGAATTGAGCCGAAGCCGATCTATCTAAAACCAGACATATTATTAGGTTAAACGTTTCAGGCTATTGCTATGCTCTATTGCTATAACGTGATTGTGCAATGAAAAATATTTCTATGAATTAACCGGGAAAAGTCATCATAGGTGTTCTTTAAAACGACAGGTAAAGCTTAACTATTTTCCAAAGGATACGTTTTTTCACCATTAGCTTTTGAATCACTTGTGAATTCAAAGTTCTTTATCCTTACTTCAAATTGTTCCTTTTTTAACATTTTTTCCCGTCTCTACCTTCCGTGCTTGTTTAAAGTTGCACTACTAATATCCTTTGCAAAATTATACCTAGCAGACTCTTTTCCTCAGTTATCATATTCCCTTTGGTTTTATCCTCTACCTAACTTTTTTAAGTTTTCATGCATCAGTATCCTTCTATTATGACAATTGATCAAGTGTTAAGCGAATTGTAATCAACGTACAGTGACACTCATATGACCTACTTATGTAATTTTGGATGATATTTAACCACTTTTTGGAATAGAATTAACTGATTTTATCGGATGTTTTTAATTCATATTGTGAATGATGTGATCACTTTTTAATGGCTTTGATGGTATAAATTCATCCCCTTAATTGCTAGGTCATCAACCCTTTTTTCCAGTCCAAAGTGGTATCAGCGTCAATTGAAAAAAGAGGAAACCTCAGAATGTAAAGAATTTAATATACTGCCGTGATATACTGCTTTTCCCGAAAGCAAGCCATAACACGCTCTGACTGCTCAATTGGTTTTACTGTTGAGCTATTTATTTTGACAAATTTATACTAGTTTTTCCCCTCAGTATGCCTCTGACCGGCATAAAGTTACTGAATATACTTCAATGTGCATAAAGCTATCATCTAATTTCTTTCTCTCATTTTAGTATTTCTTGTTAGGCTACAAACGTGAGTGGCGTGTGGGTCATTCCACTGGGTGACGTAAAGGAACCTTGGCCCTTTTGAAGGTAAATAGTCCGACAATGCTCACCGCTCCACTTTGCTCCGATACGCCACCCGATCCCTCCACACTGAAAAATGGATACAGGGTCGTCCAACTCTCGGGTGATATCGCATAAAAAAAAGGAAAAAGAGAAGAAATCGGAACGAGATGAACAATTTAATGATTTTGAACAAATTTTCCACCGCTCACTCGAACAGTCCCCCCCTCACCATTCTGGGTCCTAGTTTGCCCGCCCCGACCCACATTCGCTCCGCGCTCAATAGAGAAGGCGGATCTGCCGGAGCCTTCCAACGGCCCACGTCCCCACTCTCAGCTCTGCAACCCCACCCTAATATCTCTTCCTACATCACTGTTCCCCCCACCCCAGCACGAAGCAATATGCCCAACTTCCCACCCTCGCAACCTCTCTTCCCATCGCTAACTCCCTTCCAAACGACACTCTCCGTACCTCATCTACCTCTCGCGTCCGACTGATTCACCTGTCCTCCTCCTCCCTGTGTTCCTCAATAAGTGTCGAATTAAACTCGCAGCGCAGTGTTTATCAATACCTCCTCCTCATCTTATAAAAAAGGGGTAAAAGACCTAAAAGTCATTGTTTTTAGTCGAGCCCGGTGAGAGCGTAGCTATTCATTGTTGTAGTCTCCAACCTGTACTCTCTGCTTGAGAAGCCTTTGGTAGTTGTATTTCCATTCATTGTTCTCTTTTTTTCCTTTTGCTTTTTCTGTCTCTCTTTTTCGCTCGCGCGTGGAGACATCAATTTCCATGCACGCGTGCCCTATTTTCCCGAGAGTTGGGGCAGTGGTGTTGTATTTTTTATACTCGTGTCTTTGTTAATTCGTGGACAATGAATGCAAAGAGAGAACTGGTTCGGATTGTGAAATCCAAAGTCTTTTTCAATATTCGGGAGGGATGGAAAACTATTAGGTTTTGAAGCATAAAGCACGGGAATGATTTTGATCGGACACAATCTACCTTCCTATTGACCAGATATTTTTCGTGAAGGTTCCCAAGTAGTTCCCCAGCTTAGTGTCCCCACGTTAGTTTCAATTTAAACCGTGTAGGTAGCTATAATCTCATTACTCCCTCCTGAATCTCGTAATAAATGTTCCATAAGAGGTATTTTAATTTTTTGTATTTTAATGCGACTATTTACCATAATATTTAGGAGAAAATTAGTTTAATTTTAACTTAAAATAATTTATCTATGCAAAACTGAAATACCCACTATCTATAGTAGTTAATAATTTTATTTTAATGTTTAATTCCGGGATTGCCGGACAGAATTTAAAAATATCCGATAACTAGGCCATTGAATGTCGACTTTTTCGAGCATGGCAACATAATATACATTTTAAAACTTTATATTTAATTTTTATCTCCATATGGTCCGAAATTAAAAGTAAACATTTTGCGATGTGAGGGCAATTCTACTTAGTAAGTAGGTACAATGTTACCTTTTTTACGATAACGATTACATTAACCCTAAATAATTTTTAAAAGTTGTAGAAATTTCAAAGGATATAACATGATAAATAATGGATATGAAACAATTAAATAGTTCAAATCAATCAATATTTGTTTATACCATCATAATTGGTGCAGAATTAGTTTTTTACATAATTTATCTCACTTGAAAGATGGAAAAGTGGTGTTACGATAGTTATTGTTTTGATGGCTCAAAAATATTTCTTCTGTATGCAGGAAATTTTATCCAAATAACTGCCAAAGTGTATCTCTAGCGCAATTAAAAAAGGATAATATTTTAATGTTCCTCTTGTAGAATATGATAAGACCTATGATAGCCTACTATACTACATTTATTTCCATCTTTTGGCATCGTATATATCCAAAGTTTTCTGTTTGTTTTGAAAGAGTTTGAAAGTTTGTTCAAACCTATTTAATATTAATTAGTTCTATTTGTACCTATTTTTAAATTATGCGAGTTGAATTTATGTTTGTAATCGTTAATTTATTGCTATATGAATGGCTTTTGGGTGTGCTAGACTGTTGAAGTTTCGTATTACTACAGGTTGTATTCTATACATGAACATGCTGAGATTACCATCTGAGATGCAAAAAACATGTTTAGAATACCATATCAATATGTTTTTTTTGCTCACCAGCATTTTATTATACCTCTCCCCACTCAAAGCCGATATCTGTTTCCCATTCAACATCACCCTTCAAATTAAAGGCAATCGGAAGTATTTCTTTGAAGGCTTCCGCGACTCTTATAATTGTTTATATTGCTCTTTTCAGGTATTTCCGTCGCGTGTTTGGTTTTTTTGACAACAGTTTCTCCCCTCTTCCTGGGGGCGTCTTCAGGTCCGTTGGACATTTTGTAATTTGTAACGGACCTGAAGACGCCCCCAGGAAGAGGGGAGAAACTGTTGTCAAAAAACCAAACACGCGACGGAAATACCTGAAAAGAGCAATATAAACAATCAGATCAGTAGTATTCAGAATCAGAAGTATTGTTTAATTTATAATGACGGCATTGGTTAATGTCCATGCTTATGTTTTTCCTGCAACAATTTTTATTCAGACCGAGATAGGTTATAATCATAAGAAAGTCTGAATTCGCATTCGTATAAAAAATTAAAATAGTATATATACCAAAATTGTTTTATTGTACACAGTTTTTAATTCTTGTTTGTTTTCAAATGGTTTTAATGCTATTCAAACCTTCTTTTGCTTCATTAATTCAGCATTTTTTAAAATATAATTTTCTTGCAGAATATTTGTTTGTATATATTTAATTGTTGTTTGTAATCACTTATCTAATAATATATGAATGATTTTTGAGTGTGATAGATTGTTTAACTTTAGCATAATTGCCAGTTGTGACCCAAAATAATACAAAGCGCATAAAATTATTTCAAGGGAGGATTTTTATTTCATGTTCACTGACGTTGGCTCAAAATAGAAAACTATGTAATCCAGTTAAGACTTTTTTCTTCATTTGAGGAAATTATGTCCATTAAAGAAAATGGATACATATTTCGCTATCAAGAGAATTGAGGAACTCCGATTTAAAATCTTTCAAAGCTTCGTTTTAACCTAAATTATTGTTTTAGCTTATCTCTCATTTTGATATGTGAACATTTCTTATCGATTTGCAATTGGTATATTTGATTTAAATGAATATCCATACTAGACCATAATTTAAGCCTTATTTCATAGTTTTAAAAGTATTTTTAAAGCTAGTAAATGACAAAAAAATAATTGACATCTTTTCATTTACGTATTTTTCTATCCTATGGATACATTTTTCAATCACGTGAGGTGATTATCAAAAATGTCTCACGCACACATTTCCATACGAATCATCAAATCGTACTTTTGTGGGAGAGTTCTCTTACGTAAGATAATCTTGGACGTTGTACTCATCACTAAAAAGAGGTATATTACCAATTTCCATGTGATGTATTGTTTACTGTCTCACCACTTATTGCTTCTGAAGAGCAGGAATATCCTGATTGGTAACAGTGAAACGTTGATACTGCTAATGATTTTTTCCTAGTGGAGATATTACCAAGATTTATGATCCCTGTAGAATTTTATTATAATGGGACCATAATTTAAGTGACTGTATGACTTAATTGCATATTTTATAGTCACTGGCACACGTATGTCAAACGGGAACAGTGGAAGATTAAACTCATAGATTTACCTAATTTTAAAGTTGCTACAATTTAAGTTTAATTGATTTAATAGTTACTACTCGGTAACGAGTAGTCAGCAAAATATACATAGTAAATACCACCCATATCTAGTGATTCATTGTAACAAAAAGAATTTAGAAAAGAATCCTTACCACAGCTGAGTAATTTACGGTCACGACGTCCATTGTTACTTTCCGAACGCTAAGTTGCAGCTGACGCTGGGAGCGCCTCTAGTCTCCAAGAGTACCCCAAGGGGTTTGCTAAAAACATGAATTGGATTTTATAAGACATCAGTCAGAGATTAATAATTTAGGTGACTGTAATCTACACTGTTTCAAAACTGAAGTATTAGGCTACCTCTATTTTGAATGATTCTGCTGTAAATGATATTTATTCTACAAAATTTAGGTATATTTCTTTGGACGTACTAAGAACCGGATATGACTTTAAGTAGCACCGCAATATTAGGCTCTCCATCCAGAAACTCTCACCCCTTGCGAAAAACAGGTAAAATTACACGCTTTAAGTTCATCGGAAAGACTGTTTTTAGTGGATTTTTCATTAAACTTTACTTACTCGCCACCACACGGTACCACTAGCTTCGTGCTGCAAGTTTTACTGCTACTTTTGTCGTGAATGTAAATTTCTAGACTGTGCCTTTACTCGGTGGAGTCAAGGAATATTCCGCCATATAGCGCTAATTGCTTCTTTCTAATGAAGCTTGCGCCTGTTTCCTTTAGTGCACATTCAACTCATTCTATTTCTACAATGTTCCGCCTTCTTTTACTTAATGTGCCCTCTACTCCTCTTCCTCGTGCTGAAAATCACAATTTAAAAAAATCCAAAAAACACAAATACTTTCATCCCATGAATACGACCATGTCTTGCATGCTTCTCCATTGTAAGCATTCATTAATAGCCTCTACGTATGTGGCCGCCATTACTGATGCTTATTCAAATTTTTCAAAGAACCCAATAAGGGTTGCTTGAAAATTTTCGACGGAATTTCAATTTTGCAAATACAGGATGAGATTCAGTTTCCTATCCAAACTTTTTCATCTATAGAGGTCAGCATTGGTGAGACTGTTGTTTTGATTGTTCATGCTTTAGTTTCTATGCTAATATGCTTATTACTCCAAAGGGCAACCGGCATTATTATATCCATAAACCACTTGTTTTCTGATTGTTTCCTCTATACGTTCAACGCGCTGTGGGTCTGTGCCTAAATATGCGCAGAAAATTTCCTGTCACCCGAAGTTAACAACGAAGCGGTTCTGCAGAATGAAAAAAATCTACGGGGATTAATCATTTGCCTTGACCGTTACTCGAACCTAAATCCATCGCTTTCGCGGTTAAATCAATATCCAGTTGAGCAACTGAGTTGTCCTTTTTCCTAGTGGGTTGCTCGCGGGACTTTGGTAACGAGGTACTTATGACTTCTTGACACGTGATGCTACAATATGAGAAGGAAGATATCAAGAAAGAAGAAAGAACTACAAACCAGGTAACAGTATGCGAAAACATTCGTGTGGTGCGTAGCACACTATGGATCTGAAGCATTGACCATTGGAAAAGCAGACCAGGAAACACCAGATGCCTTCGAAGCCTGGTGCTGGAGGAGCATGCTGAAGATAAAATGGACAGACCAAATGAGAAATGATGAAATGCCCAGAAGAATAGACGGGGAAAGGACCATATGATATACCACAGAGAAGAGAACCAAAAAGATGGATTTTACACACCCTCAGATACAATTTGTCTAGGAAGAACATAATTGAAGGCAAATTAGTAGGAAAAGTCTCCAGAGGAAGACCCAGGAATAAGTACTTAGACCAAATAAATAGGAAAGTACATAGGAAGAGATACCAGAGTGTAAGGGAACTAGCATTGGACAACGAAGGGCGGAGGACTGCAATCAACCAATCTTATGATAGAACAACCATGACCCAACTCTCAATGATGGTACAAGAAACAGTCAAGGCGTGCAAATGTTGCCAGGATCCAGAAATTGAAAGCCAGACATTAAGTAAAATAAGATAGTCCAACTTTTTTACTAGTGTATACTTGTAAGTAGAAATAAATGTCAAAATGTATAGGAGAAAAGTCGTTCAACTGGACCGTTTCAGCTTAAAAATACGCATAGTTTTTGTTGTTGTTTACTTTAAGGTTATACGATTTAATTATTTTCAACATTTTCCCGCCTATATTGAATATACATCACCATATTTGTAAATCTTCGTTATTATTGGGGTTGATTACTATTTGCGAAAACAGACCTGCAGGATGTATTCATGGAGGGAGGGCGTAACAGGAGAGGTTGAGTGAGAAGTTACTCCTAGTGAGTCTATCATCTAATGGCCGCGCTAGATAACCGTCCTCTTAAGTCCACAAACAGGCGACCGCTGAGTGCATCATTAGCGGCCCATTATCGCCAGCACCATCCCACAAAGTCGTGAGCAGGAGAAATAAATGAACCCAGCACTCCATTTTCAAAAGCTGTCCTCATCAAGTACATGCATTTATCCAGTATGTCTTTTCAGACCTCCTATCTCTCTATCTCTCATATACACTCACATACTTCAACTATGTTTTCCGAGGTATTTGATTTTGTAAAGGCGGTACGACTTTCCAAGTTTTTGAGTGTTTTTTTCCCCGGAAAATGAACCAGAATATGGGTTCGGATTATACCTTACTGACTGCATTACCGGCATTAAGATAAGAGATTTCCAAGAACAAAGTAATCGGAGACACTACGTCTGGTGACCAATTCTAGAGTTGATCAGGAGTCTGCAGTGAATTTTTGTGGTTCCATTGGGTCGCATTTCGTGTTAACACGTTTTAATTGACATCAGTCATAGAAATTTTGAATAAAAAGTACTTGGTGAAGAGTAAAAATGGCAGTTTCTCGTTCATAGATACAATCATTTGAATCTACAGTATATTACTGTTTTTCCCGCAAGTGACACCCTACTTTTGTTCTGATGCAAAAAGGTAGGAGTAAATTCATTTCTATCATTGAGAAGCAGGAGCAACTGTTCTGCTAATGACTCTGGTGTGTCTTAAACAATCAATGATTAATGTAGTTACCTAACTAGGAATTATACGGCCTTACCACAGCTATAAATTATCTGTCAAATACTAGAAACTTCTGTATTACTGGAAACTTGACTGGATATTTGAAACCCTGTGTAGTTGAAACATTGTGGATCTTAGTGTTATTCTTAGTGACCAAATTTGCTTCACTTTTTTGACATTTTAGTTAATAAAGTGAAGAACTAGTTGATTACTTTAGTCAAAAATAATTATGCTTCGGTAAAGAAGCACCTTTTCTCGCTGGTCTAAATGCTAACATCAAAGAAGGAGGCAAAATAACATTATAAATACGGTCTCAGACTGAGGCAAAGCTATATATTGTGAAATAGCACGTGTTATTGGAACGAATTGCTGTATGTTATTTCCATGATAACAGGTCATCCACGTGCAAATTTTTGCATTTTTTTGTTTATTATCAATCCTGAAATTCCATGTATGGAAGCCATTCTTATAAGAGCTCAAGCTATTCAAGCTATTTTTTTCAAAACTCGTACATATATGCAGTTAATTTAATAAACGGGAATGAAAGGAATTTCACGTCAAAATGAAATTATTTTTTCTACTACTACGATGAAATTTAAAGTCCTCAAATTGAAATAAATTCAAATGTTCAAAATTGCCATTCGCAAAATAAGAATTGCGCAAAAATTGACGGCATATGCCAACATACGAATGGGGCATTCGATACAAACTTTTCGATTTATTTTTTCGGTATATGAAAAAAAGGGAATTGAAGCTATTTGCGTGATATGAGTGCCATTCATATTTTCTGACAAATATTGTTTTTATAAATACCTTTTTAAGTGATTTTTTCTACTCTGATAAATGTGTATTAGAGCAACATTTTTTCCTATTCAACATGTAGGAATAGGAGTACACAAAAAATTATATTGTTGAAATATGTACCGCGCATATTCACGCGTTTTTTATCCATGAAAAAATATGAACACGCGTCTCTCTGGAGGTACAAATTTCCAGTGCTTTGACCACCTGAGTAACCCCAGTGAAAATGTACGCAGCTCTAGTTTTTTTATGTGTATTTGCATACGAGCATGACCTTGGTGGATTGCCATTTTTAGAATAAAATGATTCTGGAATATGAAACGAGCAAAATTGACCAAGTATCATTTATTACGAATTCATATCGTGGTTTTATCGAATAGTAACTGGCAGATGATTTACTGAGTTACACTCTGTCCAAATGCATGAATATCCTGGAAAAATGTATGGTTTCCATCTTAAAATTATGTAAACTTTCCAGTTAAAATATTAAAAAATGCGAGCTATTTATTAATCAAATTTTTTATTGGACGTGATTTTATAGCTTTTTATTAAATTGTATCGATTCTCGAATGGTTCATGCATAAAAGTTAACGTTTTTGATACTATAAAATTTTTGTGTGTTTTGTTATATCAGTGTGAGCATTATGTCGCCGTGTAATGACCAAATAAATCATGAAAAACTTTCCTTTTACTGGTTTTGCGACTGAACAGAACGTGCCTCCAAGAACAAAGTTATTCAATTAAAAATTGAAAACTCACTGGCTGTGATTGATAAGTAAATGTACTTGGTAGGTATTGATACAGTGCTGTAAAGTAGAATGTAGCCCCAGTATGAACACGAAATTGAATGGGATATCTCTACCAGTGATGCAACTCCCCACAATGGGTGGAATCAACTTCCAAAAATGAGAACGCCTTATTGGCTTGTCCGCCTTCCTTGGTTTCTTGAACTAGATTTAATCACGTGCAGATAGAGGTTTATCTTCGTTTCTAAGGATCTCAGTGAGCATGCTCTGGGAATCCGATCTCCTTTTGCCTTTCGAACCGATGGTCTCGGAGTCCCCATCTGCAGGGGATTCCTGCTTGAGTTCTCGGGAGGCGCGATTGCATCTTTGGTCCAAAGCCAAAATCCCGGATCGCATTTGGGTCTATGCCTGTATCGCATTAAAAAAATCTGAATTTTCTTTGAGAGTATCTCGGGTAAAACTAGGTGGAACTGTTTTTTTTCAAATGTCAAAGATGAAAATGTAGTCATTGTTTCTCATGGGACAGAATTAATATTTAGCGAAAGAATATAGGTTCCATATTCAAAGAGGCATCTTGATGATGGCATACAGTAGTCTAAATTACATCCAATCGCATAGCATTTCTCTTTTTAAAACGTTGATATCTTATTGAATGGTTTTTCATTGCATACTCTGGAAAAATTTCGTTTGAGAAAAGCATCACATTTATTTGATTGCTGCTTCTAATTTACGAATCAAAACTGTGTCATTTTAGAAGAAGTTCCTCATTCTGGTTTTTAGTATGCATTTATTGATATTATATAACGTCAACTGAAATAAGTTGGACCTAAAATCATACTGAAATGAATTTAATTTACGTAAAATTGGATTAAGCGATTCCTTATGAATATACAATTGACCATGAGCTAATGCGGTCCCGATAGGCTTGTTAGAACTGCATTTAGAAATCTCTAGTGGATCAAACCAGTGGAAACAAAACCCATGGCCTGACTAAAAAAAGCCACTCAGGTATAACTCAAATCCGCAACCCATTGCAGCCTGTGAGCACAAAAGTTTTGTTGAGTCTTCGCAAAATTTTATAAAGATGACCTTTTGACCCCAGAAATAAGGTCCAACAAAAATACAAATTTTGCCTTATGGGCTTTCAATGTTAAATTATTCGAAATACAAAAAAGACTGAATTATTTTTCGAAACTTTAAATTCAATGTATTATGGGTTGGCATCAAACCTCATGGTTATAATTAAAGAAACTATTGTTGTTAAATGTATTCTGTCAAATAAAAAAACTTTGAAATATTTGGAATTATGCGTTTCGGTAACAAATCAGGGATTAATCGATATTTTTATTTTTAACAATCATTGGCGAAAGGATGATGGGAAGTACAATGAGTGGAAAGGATGACTAAATAGTGATATGTATATTGGTAGAGGAGAGAAAGCTTCAAGAGGAAATCCGGGGTAAGAAGAGTAAGTCGTAGGTGCTAGTAATGAGAGACGAAGGGAAGTTTAGGCTGAGGGGAGGATTCTGAGTGAGTGGGAAATGGGACGAAGGTGAATCAGGTTTAAATGGTACCAGCTGACCCGTGCGAAAATTTCACACAGTATGCGGCTTCTTCCTGTTCTTTTACCTGTTGAATATTACGCACAGTATGCAGCTACAGTATGTCTACACAGTATGTTTCTTCCCATGGACAATTACATGTTATTTATGTTTGTGTTAAATATGCATAAGGTAAACGGTAAACGGTCACACTGATTGCATGTAGAATGTAAACATTCTAACTAAACAATGTGTTAATAGATGGCGCCTCCTACAGTCTTTTAAGCACGTAACCTTAGTCAACATATTAGATGATTATATAATCAACAGATGGCACTTAATTTTTGATCATTTTTTTAACAAAAACTTTAATTTTCAATTTTGTAACAAAAACTTTAATTTTAAACCATTTGTCTATTTTTCGTCAATAGCGGGGAACATAAGCTTTAAAACGATGTTTGAATCATTTATTTCGATAAAGAATTATGGGAGTTATGACGTTGCGACAAAAAATCACCTTTGAGAAATAATATATATGATGATAATGAGAGGTAGGATATATTCCAATCTGAATTATCTGAATTTGTGAATATATTGAAGATCGCTCTGCGAACAATATTACAAGTGAGGTTATTTCTAGTTCTATCCAAATATTTCATGCAGTAATGTCCCTTCAGTAATTAAAACAAGAGAGAAATACGGCAACCGGATTCGCCATCTCATGTGCCCATTACCAAAGTGAGAGTCTTCAATTTACAGAGATAAAATTTACGAGTCCAGAGTCAGTGTACGCTCTTCGGTTGACGAGGGTGCATAAGGGCTTGGTGACGTTCGAGATAGTGTCAGCATTAGCCCATTCGAAATGCTTGGCAAGCTCTTTTCGGCGAGGTGGACCCGCATGGCGTCAGCGCTGCCATCTGCCGGAAAATCCTTTTGAATAGCCTCTTTCTGCACCAGATGGATTGACCGCCGCTCATGACTTTAAAAAGCTTTGGCCTGCGCGATGATGGTCACAGCTTTGAAGTGAGCTCAAGCCACCTAAAACAGTGAGTGAGAGGTTGAATTCACCTATTAGCATTAGCTGGCTCGCGATTGATGATAGGTACGGTGGCCGTTATTCCGCTAAGGGACCAATTCATCTGTATATCGTTGGTCGTGAAAGCCTTTGTTGGATTTTCTCCGTATGATATTGAAAGTTTGGTCGTTTTCCCTGAGTACCCTTTTCTTATCTGACACTGTGTTGTTAGCGTACAACTGCTTTATTTGAAGCCAAAGGAAGAAACGTGGCAATTAAATCATATTCTTTCTCATTAATTTATCTAGAAAACCATTCGTTTTACGCATATCGCTCACTCAAGCACAATGTTTGTCAGACTGTAGAGGACTTGTGAGCTGCCTACGTACTTCAAATTAAGCGTTAAGAATAATTGCGATTTAATTAATGAGAATTTAAAAAATCAAAGTTAAAAATAGTGTGTTTTTAGTTTTAAATGACACATCATTACGAAAAGGGCAAGGTGGAGCATAAAATCTGTAGTGGAAACGTAGAAATTTAACTACTTGATTAGTATTTTGGCCGTGGCCATTGGAAGATGGACTATTTTTTGTTGGTGCAAGGAAAAAAAATGGCTGTCTCAGTAAGTTTTGCAAATACAAAGGATATTGGAGAGTTTTTGGTTCTTAGGGATTTAGTTTGAGAAGAGGCAGATGAAGAGTGTACTATGACATGCAGTGTGGAAATGGTGCGGTGGAGGAACCTGTCACTGAGAAATGAGGATGACATTAATTTTCAGGCATTTTGAGACTTGGCTTTTGGAAATAATGAAAAGAGTGCACTTAACGGAGAGGAAAATAAGGGGAGGATTAAGTATAAGACCTAGAGATGTAGTGAGGCAACATGAATATATTAATGTTAGACGTGTGGGAAGAGTAAATAAGAGAACTGGCTCTCATAATTTGAGAAATAACCGTGCATACAGACCTAAATAATCATTTTGTTTAATTATGTTCCTTTGTTGTAGAACGTAGATAAGTATAAAGTGGAAAAAGTAGGTAAGATGTCTTTTTTCATCCTCACCAACAATTACGGGTAGGTGACCTCTGATAAATAATAAATAAGTTATATGAGAGCTGGAGATTTTCTTGTGAGGGTAATATCTGCAGTGTGTTTGATGGATTTCCCTAAGCCGCAAATAGCCATACTGGAGATGAGTGGTTCATAAAATGCGCTTAAATAATGCGTAGCTAATAATTTAGAAAAGATTCAGGACTCCATCGGAGCGAGCGAAAATTGATGTGGTTAGAACGCTCATGGGAAAACGGTTTCATAATTTATTGAATTATACGCGAGTGATATGCTTGCTTACCCACAACATTAAGGCGTTTGGGTCCACTTTTAATCTAATCTCATTTTCCGTCTGCCTTAACTTTCCGCGCCTCACCGATTATCTCCTTGGCCCTTGAAGTCGTACTTACTTGCTCCGTGGTTTGGATTGATCGGTATCGGTTAAATGGAGAGGAAAGGTGCGCCTTATCGAAAACTACCGACGCATTCATACACATCCCAGCCCTTAATACTGAAGCCTCTTTTTTTTGGTCTCTTCATATCAATTCCTTTAACATCTTTGCAGGTGTCTCTACTTAAGCTATTTGCGTCAACATTTCCTACGCTCTTCTAAAGTTAAGAGATGCCTAAGGTCTGGTTTTCTTAATTTTATGGCATAGTAGTTTCTTGTTAGCGAATTGAACTAAGTAATTTCTCGTGTAGATGACTGACTAAACTGACGTCAGTTTAGTCAGTTATGTGTTAAGCGTGACTCTAACAATCGGAGGTAATCGTTCTCTGAAATTTTTTGAAACGCGGATTAGAAATATTCCATTGTTTGGAAATTAGTCCATAGTTTTCGAAAGGGTTAGATAGGGCATACGAAGCGAAAAATACCGCTATATAGTGGAAAAATTGTCCCTCGTAGTCGTTTTTGTCCCAAAAAATATTGTTATTTCAATTAGCAAACTCATTTAAACTCTTTGATAACTTTGACACGTTGACTTCAGTAAGAAGCGAGAAATTTGACAAATCTTGAGGGTTTTGCTATCTGTTTTGTGCATAAGGACAAAACTAGAACACATAAAACCCATTCAGTAAAAATTTAAACTTATATCAAGATCAACGTATATTGCTGACATATTGTCATGAGTTGAATAACCAAACAAAATGTTGTTTCGTTCATAAAGCTCCTAAAAGAGTACCATCAAGAATAGGTAAACTTCCTTTCCAGAAAAACAGCTAACCCTACTGAAAAACCAAGGTAAATATTAATAATGCCTACATTGGTGATTTTTACTCCACAACACGTATTTAATGAAATTTGTTAATACAATGTATTATAAAGTAATTTATACTCTTCTCAACTTTCGGTATCATCGAATTAAATACTCCATATTTTTTTACGGTCGTAAAATCCTGGCCAAAATAATTCAAGAAGATAAAAATCAGAAAAGTTTCAGTTTTCTTGTGAATTGGTTAAACTTTTAAAACGATTAGGTGTGAGAGCGGGTTCAAATGGCAGGTAGCTCGACTTTTATTATTTTCAGATGGTATTTTATCTTCTTCCCGCCATCAGCATATGAACAAGAGGAACACTACGATACGTGTTGCTCTAAACATTCGTCAGCACAGTTTTAGACGTAAACAAACTAGGAGTAAGTGAGGGTCCTTTCCGTCATAGATAATACGCGACGAACAAAAGCTATTTCTGGACTAACTTCATGAAAAGATTGGCTTGTTAAGCGACTGCAGGAATGAACTTCCTTTTTGAAATTGTTACCAAGCTGCTACTTTAAGACTTACCTAGCGGTTCCTTTTACGTTAGGGAAGTGGGAACCCACTGTCTTAAATATAAGTTGCACCGTTTAGGTTTCATCTGAGGTACTGCAGTTATTATCACTATCATATTCGCAGATATTTTTGCTGATAAACACCGACAGCTAGAATATCCGACGCGGTCTTGAGGATGTAGTCGTGAAAAGGTCTTTCAATTGAGATATTTCCGGAAATAAAATGGAGTGGTATCGTTACGATACCGTTTCAGGTTTGCTATAAAGTCTCTTATTATCTCATAGCGAATCAGAGTTGGGGGCATTGAAAGCTCTAAGCTGAAACCTTTTAGAACTGCATTCACTCACAATAATTTGGTGAGGACTTTAATGTTGCAAATAGTAATAACACATATATATTATACGTGCATACCTTGATCGTAATAAGCTTAAGATCTGACAGGTGGGGATTAGGAAAGAGGAATGCTTGCATGTGCAGATAATTTCTGGTAGAAAACGTTGAAAATTACGTTAATGGAAAAGAACTCCATAGCGAGACCCTTGTTTGGGAGTGAGTATATTTCTGTAGAATAACGTTAAGTACACTACATTGCTTGTAAAGATGTAGAAATTATGAATTAAATTATTCAACTATTTTAATCTTCTGTCTTTAGAGCAGTGTGTTTGTAACTAATCATCAGAATGAGCTATCATTCATTGAAGACAAAAATGGCTGCACTTGCAAATATAAAACATGAGCCAAATACGCTCACATTGGGTTGTTCTTTATAATTTATGGGGTCCTGCTTTGACATGGTGTTAGAATTGGAAAACTTTCGCAGGCATAATCACTGTTTGAATTAAAATTATTGATACTCATTCGCCTTTTACCTTTTAGTACTATTTACGTTTTTACGCGCCTTTTTACGTTTTACCTATTAGTATTCATAAATTACATTAAGCACGTAGTTCTTTTCTATAATGTTTCCATTAACTGCACTAATCGTTTGACGCCTTTCAGCATCATCAGATACACAATGAAAGGTAAGCTTTTCACCTTGGGTAGATTGTTGTTGTATTTACTAGGATAAATTACTAAGTCTTCACGACATGGACCAACAGAAGTCTGAGCTGAGCGTGAGGGAAAGGATATTTTTTTCTATTATATCCTGTTTGGCGAAGAAGAGTGGGAAGAATTTCAAAAATACTCAGAAATGCTAATTCAGTGCTCGCTGCATCGGTTTGGGGAGTAATTTTTTACCAAAAATAACAACCAACAATAGAAAATTTCTCTGCATTTTACCTGACGACTAAATTCAGTAAAATGCATCGTACCATCAGGAGAAAAACGTAAAGTAAAAGTATTTTATTCCAACTCTGATAACTACCTGCCGTTAATTTATATGTTTATCAGTCAGTTTATCCAAAAGTTTATCAAAATCCCACGTCAAGCCTCGAGGGTCAATCCTTGGGGGGTGTTTGTTCATAAAATTCCCCCACCGATACCAGTGGTATTTTACTAGACTGGGCGGCTTGGTGGTCTGAGCATCTCATACGATATTGTAAGGTCTGTGATTCAATCCCCGATTCAGTCAGCTTTTTTCGCTTGGAATCGGCCATCATTGCATCTTCACACCACCGTTGTAATCGCCCAATTTATGTGCTCCTATCCACTTTTAATGAGATGAAAATGTAGTCACTCAGATAATTACCATCTCTTGGGTATTTAAAAGTTTCCATAAATGATATAAAGAACACAGAAGTGACAGAATTGCTGTGCCGGGAAAAAGCATATATGAATATGGGTAGTAGTTGCATGACGTTTGCTTTGTTGAGGTACACAGCATGCAGTCGGTATATCTGGTTCCAATTCGAAAAGTAAAACAGGTATAATGGGTTGAAAAATTTTAAGTTGACTTGCATTTTTACGATTTTAAATCTATAAATATTAGGCTCAACAAAATCAGAGAAGTTTGTAAGAGTACAGAACCGTTATTTGCGAAGAAATAAGGTTTTAATTCATTGCATAAAAAAAATCAAGGTTTTGATTCGCTTGAAAAAATAAGGTTTAATTTCGTTACAATAGCGGGTACCTCAATAATGGTATCTCGAACCATTTTATTCATTTTCCTGCTTTGATGCCTGATATAACTCAATAGTTACGAATTCTGCCCTAATGAAATAATTGTGCGTGTCAGTCTGTAGTGAATTTTTTTTTATTAATTGAGCTTCATATGGATGACCTAACGCTGACATTGAGATCCGGAGAAATCCAGTCTACTCGCATCGATGCCCTGGGGTATCTCACATCAAATTCCGGTAAACGCCAGCTTTTTTATGATTTTGAGAAGCACTTAACCATCCTAAATTGTACTGAAATAAAACCCCTCTAGTGCACCGTCCTTTCTCGATCTGCCAATTCACTCAGATTTATTCCGAGGAGAATAAAATCCCGGCGCACAATTTTTTTCTCCCTCTTAAACAAGGGAAAATTTTTTCTCTCGCCTCCAGGAAGCGCATGGCTCTATATATTCATAGGTTTCCGATAGTCAGAGCTCTCGGCTCCTCGATTGCGTGGGCTTTCTCCCACTGTCCTTCCCCAGCTTAGCCGTCCCGTCCTTTCTCTCCCGTCCATCCAGGCCTTATCACTCTCGGGAAAAACTTACGATCTGGTCCCCGATGCCTCTTCCAATGTCTTTATTTATTTATCATTCATCTGTTTTTTCCCTTTCGATCCAAAAAAAGCTTTTCTTCTTGTTCATCTGCCCATTGTGTTCTCCCTTCTCCCTCCCATTCTTTCTCCGCCTCTCCTGGCTCCTTTACTCCTGTCTTCATCCATCACTCCCTTGCTTTTTTCCTCTTCCAACTCTCTGTCCGCCGCGCCCTGCCTGGCTCTGCTTGGGTCTTTCTCACGCAATCCCAGTTGCAGGTGGCCCGTCACACGGTACCAGTCCACGCGGCGATAAATTTCGTAATTTACGTCACCCGTCTCGAGCCGAGTTTTTTCGATTTTGACGAACGCTCGCGTTTTGATGAATAATATTAGTGTCTTCCCAACGTCCCAGCTGTAAAGATGAGACTCGATTGAATCAACGCTTGTATAACGTACTGCGTGATTTATATGCGTTTTAAGCAAAATTCTGCGGGGTGTTCATTGACAGTGATAATTTTAATCCGTTTCACTTTCATGAAATTCATATTGTTCCTATGCTACTGAATAAAATTCTCTCGTAGTCTTGGGAAGCAGATAATTTCATACACTCGCGAGGCCCGGATTTTAGTGTCTGAGTGACATTGACCGCAAGATGACGTAGCCTTTTCGTTAACTTGCCGCCAACTGTTAGGGCGTTTTCGTATATCGGACGATTATTTGATGCAAGTGGTACAAATAGAGGAACCTGTGCTCTTCAGTTTTCATGGCAATACAATTACTATGACATTAAGAACGTAGACCAAAATATTTTTATGAGCTCATGAAATAGTTTGAGTGATATTTTTCTCAGTGATAACTAATAGGTAACGTAAAAACTGTTACTTTTATGGCATGAAAGCTTTGTTTTAAGAAACTATAATTTACAACAATTAACAAAATATACAAATATAAGTTTTTACTTGACTAATGTTTTTGTTATCGTAAGATGAAAAATCCCTGACCAGAGTAGATTACTTTTCCAATTATGTAAAAAATAAGTAAGTGAGTAATTGATTTATTAAAAAAAATAAAATTAGAAGATGCAGGCGAAGTCACGAGGAATTTTTTCCATTAAGCCCGTTTCACACAGGTACGAAATTGCTCGATGTAAAACTGTCTATTTACCTCTATCTGGCGCGGGGTTACAATTGAGTTAAAGCAGGGTCTATATTTTTTACCTCGCGTTCATGCATTCTTGCAATACACCATGTTATCCAACGAAATATGAAATGCACGATCGAACAAGCATCAGACCTGAATTGTACCCCACTGCTGAGAGGCATCAGTCTCAGTGGAAGGTTTTGGTGGCGCAGTTCAAGAAGATCGGACCGGTATCAATAGCCACAGCTTCGGGCGACAGTGAAGTTCACGGAATCGGCCGGGGTACTACGATGTGGAAGACAACGGGGAAACCACCACATTAGCCTTCCTAGAAGATGCAGCCCTGCATTATATGTGTGACATGATGGCATCCTTCTCAGTAAAATATTCCGGGGGTAAAATAATTGCCCAATTGGATCTCTAGGGGAGGACTACTGGGAGGGGTACATCAGTCAGGAAGGACAAATACACGCATCAAATTGTGCACATATATACCTGCGTAAAATGGGATTAGTGAATAGCTTGAATCAGGTGCGATTTGAGTGATAAAATGTTCTATATGACCTTGGGTTAAATAATCGAGAGGTCTTTGTTTTAACACAAAGGACGAAAAAAACTATTCACGGAGGATTTAATGTTAGGGTGCAGTCCCCCTTCTTTTCCACTGTTCATCGTAAGTATTTCCCCCAAAACCCCTTCTCTAAATCCCTCTTCTGTATCCCAGTATCCACCGTGTGAGCAGAGTCTTCATCGTGCCTGGAGGTACAACCATCATGTACTATCTTATAATCATTGAATGGAAGACATAGGGAAGTGTTTATCCTTTCTGCTCTCAACCTTTTTCTTTATTTTATCTCATTCTTTCATATCTAATCTCCCCTCATCTCATAATATACCCTCATCTATTCTATTTTATCCTTTTTGTAGTTCCCCCTTATCTCACATTTCCTTCTAAACTTCCACCCCCACCCTCCCAGGAAAGAAAACCCCCGTGTCCCCGCCACCACGTTTGAGGTACACTTGAAGATGGTAATCTTGAGTCGTATTACAAGTTTTATCAATCTGAGGAAACTTGTGCTGAAATAAAGTTATGCATTCATTTTTAAAATAGTTGATGAAGGATACCATCAACACACTATTGAATTATTGGCGCAATGTTTGTCAAAGAAATTCCTGTTTTAATTTGATTGCATCTCTCTAAAGTGCATACCCCCACCACTTAAAGTGCACTGTAAGAAGATGGAAGCAGAAGTCACACTGAAAGGAGAGTAATTAGAGCATTAGTAATTGTATTTTATCATTTATTTCGGCATTATTGTCAAATGCGAAAGAGAAAGAGCCACGCACATCAGGAAAAGAAGAGCCCAATCTAAGGAGGCGTTCATGGAAAAAGACAACTGCTTCCCTGGAAGAAGATAGGACTAAAACCAGGAAATTATGCGTGAAAACATTCGTATGGAGAGTGGTACTGTATGGATCGGAAGCATGGGCCATATGAAAAGCTGACCAGAAAAGAATAGAAGCCTTCGAAACGTGGTGCTGGAGGAGAATGCTGAAGATAAATTGGAAGGACAAAATAAAAAGTGATAAAGTGTACAGAGGAGTAGAAGATAGAAGACGACAAAAACCATATGGAACACTACAGAAAAGAAGAACCAGATGGATTGGGCACTCTGAGACGCAACGGATTTTTGAAGAAGAATATTGAAGGTAAAATAGAGGGGAAAGTCCCCAGAGGATGACCCAGGAATAATGTCATGGACCACATAAAGAGGAAAGTATATAGGAAGAGATATCAGGAGGTAATGGAAGTAGCATTAGATAGGGAAGAGTGGAGGGCTGCAGTCAACCAATTTTAGGATTGAACGACCAATGGAAAAAGGAGAGGACCATATCGAAAAATAGACAAAACTTTATGAGCAATAGGGACCTTCAGGAACCTAGCGTTGGATAGGGAATGGTGAGAGGATGCAGTCAACCAATATTTAGATTAAATGACCAAATACATAATGAGGCACTCCAAAGCAGTTAAAGCAGTCACAAGCAGCGAGTTTTTCTTTCATCATACCAGCATACGTCCTACCTCACTCATCTCTTAAACTTCACCACTAACCCAATATCCTCCCAACTTTAACGGCCTGCAGCATTCCCTCATTACTTATACTACTCTGCCATCAACTAGTCTCATCCATATGTTTCCACTTTTCTGTCACTTTCCGAGCACTATATCGTTAATTTTCATTTCCACCGACTACCAACTCTTTCTTCCTCAGCACCGACATTTTATACGTCTTTACCCTACTTTTAGTTTAAGAATAAATACTTTGTAATTTTACATGCCTTATTAGTAGAACTATCCGGTTTAGATAGGTTTAAATCATCGCTAATATTTAAAAATATGCTTGGATGAAATACTTATTCTTGAAGTAAATATGTCATGAATACACTATGTGACTTCGCCTGCCGTTATCTTTATAGCCTGAAGCCTATTTTCTTCATGCACGTATATCCTTCATTATTTTCTGACGCTATTTAACCTTGTATTATTATTGGTTTGCGGTATATTTTCTTTTCACACTACTTCTTTTTCTCCCAACAATTCTCATCCGGAGCCAAGTGTCTCTCCTCACAATACCCCATACAAATCCCATCCATCACCCCACAACCCTTTCCCCCTCGTCTTTTCCACCCTTCCTAATTCCCATAGCTCTCTTTTTTCCCATGAGCCCTCGCACATCTCTTCCTCCAGCCTCCCTCCCTCCCTCCCTCCACTCCGTCCTAAGGCCCAACTAGTCCCTCTCGTCCCTCACTCTAAGGTGCGAGCCAAATCTTTAGCCAGTGCCGCACACACGAGGCCATGGGGGATTTGAGTCTCACCGCAAACACCGTACCGTGCGATCTCCTCTTCCACCGTCCACACTCTAACCATCCTCCAAATCCGACGACCCACGGCAAACATTTCACAACAGTACCCCTTCCATGATATTGCAATTTTAACCATACATGGTGAAATGCAAAGAAAATAGTAGGAAAGAGTCAAACAGGCGTTATTATCTTCAATAAAGGTCCATTTACATTAAAATACTACTATGTGAGCCGCTACATACGCATGGGGCAAGGGGTGATTTTTCTATATGGTCACCCATGTCCATGGAAAGAACGATTTTTTTACGATCTGTTCGGCAGCGTATATCACATATTTTATCGCTTCTAGCGAGTAAATTAGTGCGACATCACCGATGTTCACTCTGGCAAAAATTATATAATCTGTGCCGATTTGAAACAATTCTGCTCTGAATTTCTCAAGCAAACTAAGCCTATCGTATAGCCTCCGAGTCTCGCGCGGCCCCAGCCTATCCCTTCTAAATGCTGAGAAACATTATGGTAGTAAAGCCGTTTCGAGGTTTCGCAGAATAATATGACATCATATACCCATCCTAAAGGTAATTATGTTAATGCACCGGTGCAGTAAATGTTTAAAGTACCATTAACAAGCCTTTAAAATTTTAAACGCAATTTAAGTATCGACATGTACCGGCAAATTATGATGACGCACATAGCGGTCAAACCAAATAATTTCCAATTCATTTAAAGAGGTGGTAATTATTTCACATCAGCAAAGAATGCGATTTTCTAGCGGTAAGAACGCTCCGAAATGTGATTAATTGTAAAGATGTGAGTTTTTTCAAAGAATGTCATTATTTTATGCGGGGCGAATTTTCATTTTATCGAGAAAGGTACATGCGGCTGCTCCAGAGTCCTTCCATTAACCACATTTATTTCGTTTTATTTGATTAGACTCCATCCATGTTTTGGACTTATATTTGCTTCAATCAGCATCCAAGTGTCTTTAAACATTCTCGTAGTTAATTAGATATAATTATAAATAAGATCTCGTAGATAAAATTTAAAATACAAATACATTGATTTTTTGTACTTACTAATTACCTTATTGTATTCCATTGTCGTTCAGTCTCATAATCAAAGTACCTTAGGGCGCATTTTGACGTTATTTACGCTCTGCCTATATTGGCTGACTCACTAAAACCCTTACCGTTACTGCTATTTTTTGACTCTACTCTTGTTATCCACTTAGTTAATTTATTCTGCTGCGTCGACGGTTTTTGTGGAGATTTTTGGTTCAATTCGGTGAGTATACGTGAAAGGATGTGACTCAATTTTTTCTTCTGCTCATGGCAGTACTAAATGTCGAGTAGAACAATAATTGCTACCGAAAATTTAAATATGGATATTACAGAACGAAATAAAATTAATAAAATTGAAAAAATATATAGTATTTATCAATTTTTTCACACTAAGGCATTACAGACCGTCATGTTTCCTTGAAGACCTTTTTCTTCTTATTCTGTTTACAAATTTTCATCATATCAGTTGTTGAGAAGGAGTCCAAACCTGTTCAAGATTAATATATAATTTTGGTTTCTTTTACATGCTACCATAAAACTTCATTCCCCCAGTGTTTATGTTAAAATCTAATATATGGCAAATTCGTCTGTGTTCTAGCGCAATAACTCAATTTTGGTTATTCTTTTTTTTATTCTGGGATAATATAGGAGACTTTGGTATTTAATCAAAATTAATGTAAATTTACGAAGAAAGTTAGGCGTAGGTAAATTCTACAGGCAGAATAATTTCGATCGCTTTGTTTGGTCGATGTGGATTAATGTTAGTTCCCCATAAATCTCGAGGAACAGAATCATCAGGCATTATTTTACTTTAAAGGTGCGAGAGGTAGAGGTAGGCGGAGAAAGTTGTGGTTGAATGTGGTTGGCAAAATTCCTAGGAGGAGGAATATAAGGTGTCTTAAAAACAGGAGGGCGTGTATGAAGCAGGGTATGGGGGTTAATGAGGCAAAAGAGGTTTGCGAGGATAGATCAGTATTGAGGAGATTATTGAAGCAGGATTAGGTGTACAAATATGTATGTATGAGTGAAACTTAGTGACTCTGCCTACACCGGAAGGAAACAAAGTGATTGGTATGTATGTATGCAGTCACTAGTCTCATAATACAACCTTTAGTCCCAGTATTTGAGGAGAAGTTGGAGGTAATGCACGGTTAGTGAGTTTATATCGACGTACTTTTCAAATGAGGTGACATGTTTAGTGCACGAGTTTTGGAGGAAAGCTTCATATTGAAGGATTTTTACATGTGATCAATTTTCTATTTGTCTTTTACTTTAAAGTACCAAATAAAACTTAACTGCGAGCAGTGGATTTAGCTCTAGAGAGAAGATGTAGAGATTTTTAGCCGAGTGAAAGTGGATGGGAAAATGACTCAGGTAATTAAGAAAAGGGAAGCTAGGTAGATGGGTCACTCGTTAAGCCAGCTTGGCAATTTGAGAGGCGTTTCATGGGAAATCCTTTGGAATAAATCATTGATCCAGAGGTATTAGGAGATTTAAAGGATTTTTATATTCCACGAAATCTTAAAGGATTAGTTTTTTAGATTCCTTTCCACCCCAGTTCACGAAGCAGTACTCTTACACTTGAGGAGATATTATCCACAAATATGCTGGAGTATGCTTTGGAGCTAACGACTGTGTGTATAATTAATACACGTGAGGGCTTTAGAATAACTGGAAAATTAAAAGGGCACTTATTTCTCTAATCCCATCATAACATTTCTCTCGTTGTTTTCTTCATTTACATCAATTTCAACGGGTTTATTTTATTTAAGTTGAAAGCAATATTTGCGAGATAGCATATAACATTTTGCAATTATAAATAGTGAAAATATCAACACATCAGGTGAGTTCATTCTTACGTATATCGGCTAAAATAAAGGCGAATATCTTATGACGCCATCGATTGATAAACTGACAACAAATGATGGGATTTTCATGAACTTGCATTTCACATTTTCCACTTCTATTGCTTATTTTTTCCACTCTTGAGTGGATTCTTACAAAATTTCCATCAAAAAGTGTCAATTTTGGGCATTTTCAGTTGTGCGAAAAAATTAACACCTCAGGCAATGACTTAGGTGTTAAGGTTTTCGTAGATTTCAGTGAGCCAGTTAGAAAGTTCCGTTATTATTCATTACTTCAATTCGCCCCATGTTACCCATTCATTCCGTTACGTTGTGTTTTTCATTCGCTATTTTCTAATAAAATGAGGGTTCATTATGTCTAAATAAACAACGATTTGAATGATAATTTTTTTCTCTACCTGATTTGCATAATGGGTTTCTTTCGCTTAAATTCCAGTTATCTCCTGACTATAGCTCACCAAAATGAACTGATGAGCGATTTGCGCATTGATGAATTTATCTTTTCTTATCTACTAGCTTGCAGCTACTGTCAGGGTAGCAGCTATGAAGTCCTCGATCGTTCGGAAACGAATGGCATACTGTACAATGCTGTAGTATTAGTTGCATAGACATGACCTGCTGCTCGTGCTTAAATGGGTTTGGGGTGAATTGTGACAGAAATGTGAGGACTTCATAGAGTTCAATACCTAGTGATCGCCAAACTCCATTACGTTATGGACACATAGGCTTCCGTTTGATCTTATAATGGTGTAGAACTGGTAAATTGAACAGCGCATCCCCATCTGTACTTCTCGGAGACCTTGGGGCTCAGCGACTGATTCTCAGGCACTCGTCCGTGGCAGTCATGAATATAACGAAAATCATAGCAATTATATTTCTGTTTCTATTAAGCGTTCTTTACTATTATTTTCTTTATTTATATATTTATAATTTTCATACTTATATATACGTATATTGTGTAATATTGCTTAAAGAGCATCGATAGAACCAAACACTGGATATATCTTGGGACTACATGAGAAACTTTTGTTTGAAAAGGGCTCCGTGACTGAAAAAGTTTTGCAAACCGCTGGATTAGAGAAATCCTTTCATCCGTTGAAACAATTTCCTAAAGAGCCCAAAAATATACTTTTACGCGTCTATGTGTCTAAAGAAAATTGAGACTTTGAGTTGCAAATCCAAATGTAACGCTGAAATTGGAGAATACAAAAATCAAAAGTTATCGGTAACATTATTCACTGAAACACTTCTCCGATTTGCTTCACTTTATCTTAAAATTTCATCTACTTGAACTGTGAGAGAAAATGAACCGAGAGTGAATAAAAATTAGATGATTACTTCTCATGAACTCTATCTATTAATATTATAACTGCAAGTTTATTCGCGCTTTCAATGAATTCATCATCGATATTCAAATGATAACGGAAGTCTTATTGAACTGATTTTCCGTCTATTCCCATTTTTTTACTTTTTATTCATTCACGTTCCTCTTATCCTTGTTATTCAGGGTCATCTTTTACTGTGGGTGGCCTCCAATTTCCGTAAGCCATCTCCTATGACCTCGAGACACTTCTTAGCGTCACATCCTACGCCATTTCTGCATCTTTTCCTGGATGTCTCTCAGCCTTTTTTTCCTGGAAACCTCAGTCTGTCTAATCTAAATCTGTTCTAAAAAATAATATTCTGTCCAATCTAAATCTGTGAATGCCATTTCACATTACTGGAGTCTATGTCATCCCAGTGTCGTATGTCTGCTCCGATTTTTTTCCGCGAATTGAAGCCTCGTATAAGGAAGAGCTTGTCTCTTTTAACTTCCTTATGTGACTAATCATAATTGTAGCTTATATAAACGTTAAAGTGCGAGCTCCCGCAGTCTCATTATCAAAGTCGGAATCAAAAGATTGAATAGCGTAAGACAGTCACAATTTTTACACTCATCGTTTAGATCATAGTCATATATAATTATTATTATAAAATTCTTATTAGAAATAAAGATATTGGTATTCTTTGTTTTTGTATTCGTGTTAGACAGTGCGTTTAAACTCATAAATTGCCCTTGACAGTCAATATTACCACAAGCACCATAATCATTTAGTATATTCAGTCCATCAAGAATGATTAGTGTCATTATACGTTCTTCTATTCAAATAAAATCTCTTCTTGCAAATCTTGCAAAAATTAAGAAACCTAATAAATTCAAGAATTTTTGGCTTCCTCATATGTTCTTAATTGGAATCGATAGGTTAATGAAAAGTTTTTCATTGATTATGGGTAATTATTTAATAAAGGGACTTATTAGTCCATTTTGTTACCTAAGGACAGAATATTTACTAATCCATAGAATAAGACCCTTGAATTATTTACTTTGAGAAAATTATGATCCATTCTCACAATTGAAAAGCCGCTTTTTGTGATTTAATGTTACAAAGAATACAAAATTTGGAGTAAGGGAGGTCTGCTCTAATGTGCATACTAGACATATTTATTCGTAAACATGGCGTCACTACTTCAAATATGGAACAGATTTAAATTCCCTTGGCAGTGAACCACTCTCAGCCAACAGACCCACTGCATGTGTGACAGCAAGTGAGGAAAATGTTCAAAATTTTCACTATATTTTATTTGTGCTTCATAGTTTTGCTTTTGCGTGACTTAAAATTCTTATTAGCTCAAATAGTCGAATGAATTCAACCATTTTTATCGTTATGGCGTAAACTGCATAAATTACCTGATTTAGTTAATGCCTTTAATTTTTTCATATATAATATAAGAGTTATTTCCTCCATTATGGAGAGTTATTTATGTGATTTAATTTTGCCCCATGAGTATATGGGTAAAGTAGTGTGAAATATGAACGCGCCATCGATTATTTGACATCCAAAAAGTCGCTCATGAATGAGTAACACTTACCTCATAATTTTACCCTGGGCTTCTCATGTTACTTTACCAGCTGTTCTTTTACGTTCCCCTTAAACTATTTTTGGTGATAGGATTTTCTTTCCTTACCTAAAATTAAATTTCCTTACATGAATTTCCTTTCATATGCAAATGGTAGCCGAAATTGAGTTAAGTCATACAAAAATGTGGATAACTTCAGAAAACAATAATGTGGCATTTAAATATATATTTTATTTGAATTTTCCCCACGGTATGGTTCTCGTCGAAGTACCATTACTGAAATCACCTCAAGTTCTGTTGACAGGGATGCATAAACCATATCTACATCGGTGATGACAGCAACGTAGCGATGAATGAAGTGAAATTTAATGAATCAAATCCAATGGAATGTGACCGGATTTTGTTGCCACATTCTACGATGTTTCATTAAGATTATCATCATTATAAGAGATAAAGGAAGATTTAAGTGGAATAAAAAATAACTTTACTATATTCTAAAGCTACCTCAGATTTTCTTCGTCAATGATTTCGTTATTTAGCTCGGTACGCGTCCTACCCTTCTATATCCAGAGAATAAATCATTTTCACGTTCTCTCCTCTTCATTATTGGGTAGGAAAATAGATTTAGAAGCATTTAAGGAACTGAATCCTATGTATAACTTTAACACGTGAATTTTCACTTATCTACTAAATTAGTACCTCGAAGTAATTCCACATTATTCGGGTGATAATCACGCATTTAACACTCGAATTAAACTGTCTGATGTATTTTATGCAGGACTAGAGATAAAGTTAAATTCATGTATCAATCCAAGTAGCATCTTTGAAATAATATGGTTCTAGGTTTCGGCAGTGATAATACATTTGTTTGCGTGAATTCAAATAATATATCTTTGGAAACAAACTGCAGTTGTATTCCTCACGCCTGCAGTCCCTACGCCCTCGCCCGTGTTCCGGCGTAAACCCTTAGCGAGGGAGGGGAAGAGGAAAGGAGGAATATCTTAAGCGGTCCGCCGATATAAATCCATTATTTACGCCCGCTTCCGTATGCACGTGGCCACTGCACTGACTTCGTCGCTACGTGCAATGAATTAAAGTGTCTCAAATTTCATAGCTCGTAAAAGGGGGAGGGAGGGAGAGGCCTTGCACCCGAGGCTAGCCGTGGCGCAAAAGGGAATTAGATGCATAATTTACTCGAGCCCCGAGACTGCGCATGCGCCGTTGTCGGCTGCAATGGGAGGGATCTGGTGCGGCGGCGTGCTCTGGAATGCCGAGCAAACAAAAGAAGGGGGAAAAGCGGAAGAAAGAGTCGAGGTAGGCCTCCCCTCCCCCATGGGAGGAATGTCGCAAAAGGATTCACAAAAGACCCGCCATCCGAGGCTAGACGACCAGCCCACGTGCAAAAGACATAAGCTGGCCAGCCGCGAGGTTAGCAGTGCTGAAAAAAACAACTGATCCAAAGAGTGAGAAGTAGTTATTGTTGTTTTTTTACGTACGGCATTGTTACTCTTCTCGTCATAAAATGAGCCATGGCTAAAATTCATTTGTTTCAACTCACACAATAGAACTCGTGAGTTAATTAAACTCACGGATCGTGATACTAATGATGTAGCTCTGAGAGACGCTCTTATGAAAAATAAATCGTTTGTCCCATTTATTTAGGGTGTAACACTCAATAAATGGGATCATGTAAACTTTTTTGATTGAAAGATGTGGCTTAACTCTGGGCAAGAAATTCGTGAGAAATAAGTTATCTAGAAATCCAATCAAATATATTATGGCCGGGTTTACAAAGCCTACCCGCAATTATAAAGGAAAATATCAAGTTAGAAATAGGAGGGAAACATCAACCTAGCATGATTAATGCTATTATGGAAAAGGATATAATTGTAGACTGCCGTCAACTAATTTCATAATTTAATTACTAATAATGACGCTAATCGCATTTTTTATTTTATTCTGTTTCTAATTGGTAGAATAGGTTAAAATTGTACTATTTGAACAGAGAATAAAATTGTCACAAAATTTATCAATGGAAACTATTTGAGGAAATTCTTTCCTAGTCAACTAGAGCCCTCGGTCGCGAGCCGACGGTCTTTGACTCAAGTCAGATGTAATCCTCTAAATTCACGCACTCTTTCATTCCAGGTTTATTTTTATGGGCACATGATCTTACTGTAAAACCAGAGGCAACTAAAGAATAGGGAAGAACTTTGTGTTTTAGTTTGGGCTCAGTAATTGTAATAGTAAGGGCATGGATTACTTCTCCTAGAGAGCTGATCTTTGTTTTGATGATTACCGTGGCGACAGAAACTCATTAGCTGTAATTGTGTCTATCTTAACACCCAGATACATAAAAACTCTATATTTGGCTGGCTTTATATGCCCTTACTTTTCCACACAGATTTTCATCTCATGTGCACTTCAGTGTTTTAATTGTTTTCGTACCTGATATTCGGATGACTTATAATATAAATTAGATATGGAGTTCTAGGACGTAAATGTCATCATAGAAGAGACATTTGCGCTAATGTCTTGCCTTTCTTAGGATATAGGTGGAAATCTTTTCTTACGTGAGTATTTACGAATTATCGAAGCGAGTAAAATATTGATATAATATTTCTATGCCAAATTTACCAATTATTTGAAAACTAATGCATGAAATATAATATGGTACTTTCAAAATGTAAATGGAAGTACTATTTTACAATGAATAGCTGATATAATACTGATGTATTAAATTTGACCTCTAAAAGTGTTCATTCGAATAGATTGACTGCAGAGGCCTCCTCCGCTATTTTAACAGGATTCTATTGATAAGTAGACTGTGGCAAGAGATTCTCATCCTCATGACCCAGATGTATACTTTAGTTATGGAAATATCGCAGTCCTGATTATAGAAGTTGGGCATAATTACTGACCCCCTTTATCATAGAAACACATTACTGTAATTGTGATCGTACAGCTCCAATGAATGAGAGAAATGTGAATAGCGTACTTCAAACTACATCTGTTTTTTTATCACTGTTCTCACATTTGTTGGACGAGTCTCACACATACTATGGCCGACAATTTCGGGTTTTGAATGTCAATAGTGACAATACGCTGAAAATATCCACGTGTCCAATCCCACATTGAATTGTAACAAGGAGCCATCGCGTGATGGATTTGCTTTATATGCTATTACGTTGAGTATAGACCTGTAAAATATCGGCGCCGAGCCGATGATTTTTACCGGCGGCGGCGGCGTTACCGGCGGCGTTACCGGCGGCGTGACCGGCGGCGTACTTACCCAGCCATTATGTATTAACAAGTATTTCAGAATGTTACAGCATAAATTATTCATTGTTTCTCATAATTTAATGTATTAAATTGTTCATTTCATGTTCAAACTTATTTTATGACTATTTATTAACGTATGCGAGAAATTTCTCTTTATTTTAAGTATTTAAGCAAATATCGTATCGTACAACTTCGGTCAAACCTAATATTATACTCTTTCATAACTAAATTTTATAAGACAAATTCATTACTAATTTACTTGTTATCTCAAATGCGAGCGAAAAATTTCGCTGTAAACAGATATGTCCATTTCACTGTTATGAATTTATTTATAGTTTTTCAAATATGATGAAATGCCATTCAAACGATCCTGTATGTATTTTTATCGACTCTTGCATTCATCTATGTACCACATTGTAAAATTTGAGAGCGGAGGATTTTATGGAAATGGCCTTTCGTTTTTTAGATTTTTATTAAAAATCTAATAGTTATAGATTAATATCCGAATTAATCAGACGAGCAAAAAGCAATATAAAAAATTTAACTCTTGGGATTCGAAGAAGATTTCCAGAAAAACAACACAAACTTTTACAAAACATTCATAAAGAAACTATTGGGTTGCCAACCCCATAACCATCGCTTTAGAAAAGAAAATGGGAAACTGGAACTTAACAATCTAGACAATGGCTGAGAATTTGTTAATTATTTTGAAATACTTCCGAACTGCCCAGAACCCAAGGAAAGATTACCACCAAAAGATCCCAATGAAAACAACGCTAATTCACAAGTAACAGTTAAAGAAGAAACCACAAGAAAATGAAAAAGCCCAAAAGCACTAACACATCAGGTGAAGATGGAATCATAGCAGAACTAGTGATAGCAGTTGGACCAAAAACTATAGCAGTAATAACACAAAAAATACAAAATTTTGGCGAACTGAACAAATACCTAATGACAGGGAAAATGTCCTTATTAATCCATTTTGTAAAAAATGAGATAAAACAGATGTAAACAACTACAGAGGAATTCCACTCCTTCCTGTCACATTTAAAATTCTCTCACAATGATTTCTTGTTCAGTAACAACTTTTAATCCAAAATTGCCGAATATCAAACAGGCGTCAGGCCAGATAGATTACTCCCGGCACAAATTCTAAATCTAAAACTAATAACTCGGCACCAAAAGATGTACTGCAAGAATATTATCTGCAACTTCGTTGATTTCAAAAAAGGCCTTTGATTCAGTTGATCGCGAATCTCTTGATCAAATTTTGACAAGGGCACGACCCTAAAACACTTGCAACCATTAGACAGACGCTCACTAACAAAAAAATGATAAGTCAGGGGCAAAATATCGGAACCCTTCGAAATCAAAACAGGAGTAAGTCAAAGAGATGGACTCTCAACATTACTCTTAATTTGTGTCCTAGAGAAGTAACTCGAGAATGGTTGAAAGACAAATGAAGTCTAAAAATTGAACCAATCACATTTTAACAAAAATCAGCCAATCACATTAGGAATAACAAATGTAACAATTAACATGCAGGGGCTACTCGGCAGCGGCCGATGACTCATAATCAAGGATACGACGTTTTGATTTTCCATGTTTTTGTTCTTGATTCCCTCTTCCTCCCCAGCATACGCCCTCTCCCAGGATTTCCCAAGCCTTTACAGTTTTTGTTTCATACCTCTCACCAGCAGCGGCGAACGATCTACACTGTAGCTTCTACAGACATCTGTCAGTAGATTCTATCGACATCCAACTAAAACCTTTGGGCTTTCAATGTTCTTGTTTGTGATTTCCCCTTACCTCCACAGCACACGCCCCTTTCCCAGGGTTTCTCCGGACGGTTTCTGTTTTCCAGCCCCACGCCCTTCTGAAACTTCTTTTTTGATCTCTTCCGTCACCCATATTTTTCATGAATATATTTTATATATATATTTAATAAGTGTTTAATAGTATGATGATGATGACGTAATATCAAGACTAGTCGAGTTAAATCTTCTATTTGTGAAATTGTGTTTTCTCTGTAATTATGAAACTTTTTCACCACATCACATCTAAATCTGTATTTGATATATTTGTCGACCTCGTAGTGAAATATTATCGCAAGGGCATTCAATCACAGCAGAAAGCATAAAACATAGCAACAATCTAAGTCAAAATATCACTGTAAGTTTAAAACTATGTCCAATTAGAACAGAAAAGTCGAAGTCTAAATGAAATTAATTAGGTGCTTCATTAATGTTTCAATTGACAATGCAGTACCACAAATGTCAAAATAAGTTAAATATCCTGCCTTTCGTCTTCTATACTTCAACGATTGTTCGAAAAGTACGGGAGTATCTAGAGCGCACCAACATTTTTTTTGGCCACCCATAATATGGCCACCACGTATTTTAATCGAAAGGCACTCCGTCGAAAAAAACAGGGCTCCAAAACGAAACAAGAAACAATGAGTAGTTTCGTACAGGAACAAAACTATAAGCTTTCTTATTCAATGTGACTTCGTTTCAGATTGAAACCTCAAGTCTGGCTTGGATTTAGCTTTTTTTCGGAATGAAAGTAGAAATAGAACCAAATATGACATTCCGGAACTGTGCCTTCTCTCAAATAGTTTCGGTTTAAGTGAGTGGGAGCTATGATAGATTTATGATACTCTTATGATGGGCCGTCGTCACTAAAACGATATGTCTCAATGAAAACCATTGCGCAAGTGTCTATATTTGCCCTTTCTAGTGCACGCAAACATCACCATCAGATTTTTGACGGACCAATCATCTTAGGAGCAGACATGCGCCTGCCTTCTCCTTTTAGGGAATGCCCAGTTCCTGGAAACTCTGGAGGAAAAGCCTACCTTGAACCACTGTACCGCTCCCCCTCTGTCAATATCGCGCCCTAGGTATCAAAACTGCCCTTTTAGAGGGGCATTTTCAGTGGTCATCGACCTCAAGGGAGATGTGGACGGAATCTTTCTATATACCCTCAGGTAAAACAAAAGACAAAGAACAATAGGGGACATTATTGCTTGAGAGCCGTGCGTGGAATCTGATGGGCTATTTGCTCTTCTCCTTGCGTACCGCATATCGGATAAACTTGTCTGTTTAAATGGTAAGGGCCTGTTCCTTCTCCCTTTGTTCTTCTAGAGAGACCTCCACCCCTCCAAACGTTCAAACAAAAATCGTACCCTCAGTCTCTTTGCCAACACCGAGACTACTTTTCTCTCTCTCAGATTGCCGCAGAGACGTGTATTTTGTAACCGTCCTTCTAATCACGCTTATTATCTTTTTAATAAAGATCCATTACCTGTACTTCAGCACTCGCCTCATCCGCAGAGGAAAATTCATAAGGCTCCCCTTTTATTACCCATTAAGACTGACCCGCCAAACTCAAGCCGGGAAATCCCAATTGGTGGGGGGGGGGGGCAGTGAGGAGGGGACGCTACGGTAAACTATTGCAAAGAATAGGCTGCTATTATTAATCGGAATATAAAACTGCAAACATACGTTTCATATAATTCGTCACGTGAATTAATGTACATGTTTGAGTGAATATCGAAAGACTTAAAGTTTTAGAGCGGTAAAAGAAAGAGGACATATTTTTCTTGTTTCAAGCTCCGCAGGAGAAGAGAATATTCATGTCACCACTTGGATCCCCCTAGCTTAACCATTCATTACAGCCTTTCCGGAGACACTTAAAATAGCTTGCCCATTTCATGGTTTTTCACAATTTTTATAGGTCTAAGGTGAAAAGTAAATAAAGGGCACAGCAATACAAAACTATACCTATGCGTTAACCAGGGTTTTAAGTTAACCAAATGTAGGTGATTCAGGTTTCTCTTCATGTAATTTTAGTGCTTGTTTACGTGAAGAATTGGAATCGATTCAGATACTATTTGCATTATGTAAATGGCATTTCATGGAAGATTACGCATGGAGGATAATCATCTATGCCGAAGGAAATAAAAACCTCATATGCAATTTCATGACGCTGATTCCTTCTCCCATCTCAATGCGAAGTGGCGAATACACTCGCCATCCTCCTATATACACTATGATTGCATTGCTGATTTACTTCCTTGAAATTCGTTTACCTACAATCAAAGTGCAAAAGGGTTATTGTGTAAATACACGACTAGTGTTTTTATATTGAATGTAGATAATATTCGTGCCTCCACAGTATGTATTTAAACCAAATGGCTAAACTCCCGTTGTCAGACACATTTACATTGCATTGACTAGCTGGAAGGCATGGAATCTTGGAAGGGAAAAAGGAAGAAATAGAAGTCTTTGAGATGACACTATGGAGGGAGAACAGAAAAAGCGCAATAAACGGAAAGACTAACGAGTAGTTTCTTAGGTAGATGAGTGAGGAAGGGAAATATGGATATCACACGTCCTAAATACGCATAGTATAAAGAAATGGAGCATTAAGGATATCCGTCACCTTGTTCGATTATGCTGCCTGTTATATCATTATTTGAATCTCCTATTTCACAATGTTGATTAGGACGGCATCAAGCGGGAAACTGGGGATAACACACTAATGGGGCACTAAAGGCTCGAGCAGAGTGAAATCCATGCCGAGGAAGCGTGGACGTGTGGTTGCTGGGTCAAAACAAAATGGTAACTTTGTTTATTCCTATCGCACAGATTTAATTGAGAGACTATTTTCAACAGCACATTAAATATGGGCAGAAGAGCTGCTCCCTTTTTTCAATAGTTATTTAGTTTTACGTTATTACGAGGAGTCCGCAGTAATAGGTGAAAATAAGCATAGTACCGACGCATTGGGGGCAATGGTCGGTATTGACCACCTATGACGGCGCCGCGCCGCGCCGCCGACACGGACGACCGGCGGCGCTATCGGCGGCGCGCCGTACATAATCCATCGGCGGCGGCGGCGGTGGCGCGGCGCGGCGGCGTACAGGTCTAGTTGAGTATCATCCAAGATCATTCCACTCAACCCCATGGCTGAAATATAAAATTGTTGCAACGGCAATTAACATGATTTGGGAAAGAAAATACCAGTTTTTCATTATCCCATCATTTTTCCTGCATTGGAATGGCATTTTTATTTCCTGCGACTCTCTTCATTAAATCAGTTGCTCCATATTAAGTTCTTCAGAAACCTTTTATTCATACCCTTGGCACCTGTTATTTTATCTATCCTGTCAGTGAACTCTCCACAATTGAAGAAAAAATTGAGTTAAAAATATCCGCCTTGGAGCACAATTTCTAGGAAATTCAAAGTCATTTTATCGCTTTACGATACATATTTTTATCTTTACTTACTTTTTACGGCCTCCAGAATTACCCACGACCGATCGGAGCTCTGTCTTCCTCAGAAAGTAATCACGGATTTCAGAAAAAGAATATAATGGGCCAATATTCTCGCGAACCCAGGCTAATGCTAGAGAAAGCCGTGGCAATTTTCTCGCATATTCTGTTTAGTTTCAGAAAAAAAGGTTGTTTCGTCTGCATCCTTAAAGGCCGCTTTACACGGTACATTTTATTGTACAAAGGAATATATCATAGAGTGTACTAGAAACTGAGTGGAAATAGACCAGGTTCTATTACCCATTCAGTCATTCAGACAATCATACAAAATTTCGCTTTAAACGGTACAATTTTCCTCATGCATGAGCTCATACATTCTTTTGTACAATAAAATGTACCGAGTAAAAGCGGCCTAAATACCTATCACGGCATATCCCCATGTATGTGGTGAAGACTTTAACTGTAGTATTCCCATTGTCCAACGGAGCAATACGGATGCATGGGCAACTTTCGTTGAGATTAGGAGAATGCTGATGCCGGATTTTTCTCCAGCCTCCAAACCTTTCTTTATCAACTCATCCCGACTATCTGTTACAACGCAAATGATCCAAGTTGCCAATCGCCTCCCGAAATAGACAGGTCCACGGGCTCCTAGGCGCTTGGGGTGGTTGTGGAGATGCCGTTGGGTCAACATACAATTCTCCGAATCGTTTTGAATGTGGTGCCTGGCCTGCGGGGGACACTGGCTGGCACGTGGGACGAGGGGAGTTTGACGTCCCGAAGCATGTTGGGACAGGTGAGGCACGTGGGACCCCTGTTTAGACCCCCGGGGTGTTGTCTGTTCCTTTGAGCAAAGGGACGGGAGGGTATGGAACAGGGGTGTCGTTGATCCCGAGACAGGCCTTAGGAACACACAAGCGGCAATGAACTTATCCGTGAGTCCTATCTCCCGCGAACTTCCCCAAGGAGCGACGCAATTCAAGGCACACGCACGCTAGGGTGCGTAGCCTGAATGCTCCATTCGGCCCGGGAGATTTTGCAGGGATACGAAACGGTGAAGCTCTGTGCTGTGAATCTTACGTAGTGCCTAATTATAATGACAACTCGTAACTTTGTGATTCCACATATCATTATTTGGAACGAGCCAGGATTCGACGATCAACGTCGTCTTCAGTAAATGACTCTACAACATCCATCTATATATACCAGACATATGTCGCGAATCCTAGTCGTGAATCCTTGTCGCGACTCCTTGCGTGACTCCTTGTCGCACTAAATTCCTAATTTTGGCTTCATCTGCAGTTCCACCACCTTTAATCGCTGCCAGCTGCTGCTCACTCGGCTGGCATGTATTTTCTTATCATTTAATTGCATTTCTATGCTCTTCTATCCATGGAAAATTCTATTCAAATCGACGGTGCCAAAAGCTTTCTCTAGGTCTATTAAGGAAATGTATGTGGCATCCTCCTCATAAATCCTCTTTTTATGACATATATCACGGATTTACTTGATTCCCTCTGATTCCTGAAACCGACTTGGTCTTTATTTAGGTATTTTTTCACATTCTATTTAATGTTACAGTATTCCTCGGTCAGAGAATCTGTAAATAAACGAGCAAATCTTTTAGTGAGGTTATTCAATGTGATCATAATGGCAATTCAATCAATTTCTCGGTTAAGAATATGAAGTATTTGGTTGATTGGACATGCGATGACCCATTTCCTCATCAAAAAAGAAAAATAAAAGGATTTTCCATCTTCATTAATTCATGCAACACGATGTACTGCATTCAGTTCAGCATTAACATTCCAAGAATTTCACGCTTCATATGGAATTATCCAAACCCTATCCGCAGCATTCAAGCCGTTCATATGATAAATCCAATGGAAAAGTTGACTCAATAATTTTTTCTGCAGAATTATGCAGAGAAACACCATTTACGGCCAAAATCACAAGAGTTCACTCACACGGGGGCAGAATGGCGGTTCTACGAGTTAGCATGGACGTCTCCCGAGGGGCGTTCCACACGGGCGACTCGCTTTGCTTAACTTCGTAATCATTGCTTGGTTGAATATTTCCCCGGGGACGTCGAAGCGTTCGATTAGCGGAGCGCGGTCACCAATGAGTTTTGATGCGGTGCCTGAAAATTGTGGCCTGCGGGCTGAAAGACCGTTATCATTATGAAGTACAGCGACGTAATTCATCCATAAACACTTCCCAGTTGTTTCCTTAACGATATATTTTTTTTCCAGTTGGCCTCCCTCGGCATGAATTAATTATTTTTCTCCAACTGGCAGATAATAAGAGAAAATGATGATGATGGAATTTGTTGCACTTATGTAGCTCATTGAATTTATTCAGCAAGTAGATTAATCGGCTTCAATTTAAGACTATTTAAACATTTCGCTTCCCAAGATAGATTTTATCCAAAGGTACCAGGGCGTATATACTGGAATATCTTCTGTTACAAAGAGCACCTTTTATTTCCACTCTATGTTAAAATTAGTTCGGAGAGTACAGAGTGAAAATTAGTAGTACTTAGTGAGGTAAATAGTTTGACTTTAAGGCTGTTTTCTTAGTGCTCCTGATATCTATGTACACCATTGTCGTATGTCACCCTTGTCGTATGCCACCCTTGTCGTATAATTGTGAGAAGAAGGGGAGACAATGAAGCAGGGAAGAATATTAAATGAAGATGACCTATCAACATGGAAGGAGTATTTTAATCTGTCGTGAGGTTTTTATTCTTCATTTTAGAAATAAATTTATTTCACAAAGCAGTGTAATAGGTAATTTAAAAATGGAACCAGTGGTTATGGGAACTGGTAATGGTAGCCGTCAGTGAACATTGTAAGGAGTATGGTAATGAAGTGGTTCAAGCAAGGACAATAGGGGTGAAGATTTGACTTTGGTTGCGTCATGTTGTCAACGGAAAGTTTTTTAGCATACATGAATAACTGTTCCAAAAAAATCCAGCTTATCTCATTTTTTGAGGATATGTGAAATATTTAGGATTACTTTTGTGGGCAACCTAAGTTAAATGTTTTGTCAAATACAGAATGTTGAAAAAGACGCTTTTTCTAGACTTCATAAAAAGTGTGGTAATAAAATATTAGTATTTATTTCCACCACTAATGATGAGGGATTTCTATCCGCCCTCTGGTAATATTATCAAATGTAAACTTGAATTGTCACGCTTTTGCTTAAGAAAATTATTTTTGTGCAGCAGCTGATTGTCTTAACATTATCAAGCAGTTGTTTTTGGGAGCCAAATATTTTGCAAAACTTGAGGTAAATAATGCCAGTTATGCTAATGTACCTAAATATTACATATACTCAATCCATTTTTGCAATTGAAGAAGGTGAATTCTTAATACGGACAAGTAAATATAGGAGCACGAATTTAGGATAGAAATGGTACGAGTAAACAAAACATATTAGGAGCGACAAAGAAATCAATCCTCTATCGTGACGGAAAGCGTCCACGGTGTTGTATGTACATCACTTCTGGGCAACACGTTACACCAAAAGTTTCGTTTATAGCGCGCGGCCTCAGAAATCTCCCCCACGAACTTATTAAAAACGTGCTGCTTATAAATAATCCTCATCCTGGTGTCAATACGTATACTTCAAAAGCAGCATAGTCACCCATCCGATGGGTGTCGGACGTGGCTGTGAAAACTACCAAAATATTTCAGATCCACCGGTCATCAAGACGGAAATGAAGCCACATGCTTGTCTTAAACCTTGAATTCTTACGAACAAAAGTAACAATGTGAAATAACTAGCAACCACCCGAACAAGGTATAGCCAAATGAGCACTTGTGATATGTAAGCTAAAATGCTAATTAAAAGTGCAGTGTGAGGCACGAGAGAGCATTAATGGACGTTAATCATTATTTTTTAGGGATAATCATAGTTTTCAATTAAATGCCTTCATTATTTATAATTCATGTGATTCTTCGCCAACTAGAAATATCTGTTCTCTCATAAGTTCACCAACATAATATTTGTTTTATATTTTCCCATCTTGTTCCACTCTAAGTATTTCCCGTCGATTAAGTATTTTCAATGCAAAGATCTTCAAACATGACGTATATCAATTACCACTCGAGAGAGAATTATAGCCAATGTAGGTGACAAATATTTCCAAGTAAGCGCTGTTAGAGACTCGTTCCGCGCCGGAGGACAAAGGAAGATTCGTGGATGGAGAAGAGCGGAGCCCATTCTATAGACGCAGGAGGGAGGGTAAGCAGATTGCTCAGAATGGGAAATCCAAGGATGCTTGATGAATTGCAAGTTCACTGAAAGCGGATGGGGGCAATTCATCCACCCGGAAGAATTATGTGGGAATCAACCGCCCCGGCTCCATTTTGGGGATCTTTATTTGATTTTATCGAACTCTCTTCCGAAACGAATCTTTATTTCTTCGCGCGTATTCTCGACTTCAAGAATTTGGTGGAATCGCAGATCTTGCTGAACGCTTCACTATTTTTTTCGTAGTTGTGTCCACATCATTGATCTCTACGTCCTGTGAGCTTGATGGGTGATCAATCAATTCCATGCAAGTTCAATGCCGTGAAAACCAAGAGTTTTATCTTTTTCTCATTAAATTTACCCCACGTTTCACATTCCTATTGTTTAAATAATTGTTTTGAATCTTAATGCTTTAGTATATTTACGTATACATCGTTGAAGGCAATTTCTGTCCAGTGCCAATCGATCTGTAAAAGAAATTGTTCATCGAGGAAAAATGTAATCTATTGCTTGGTGTTCTTATTTTAAATAATCCCAGTTAAATGCGTGTTATACTTAAAACTAAAAATTTAATTTTATTTTTTAAAAACGTGACTTTTATGGTAATAAAACCCACCCAAGAGAAATTTGCTCCAACATTCTTTAAAAAAATAATTCAGAAGGTGTGTTTAGCAAAAACAATTCTTCATTTTCCTGGCATACCTTCCTCTAGTTACCTCCCATGGTATTTTTATTCCTTTGAACGCACTTAAGCATTACCAGGAGTTTCACAGTCCAAATTTCAATAGAGTAATATTGGATAAAATCCCACTCAGGCAGAATAGTGCTGATTGTGATCCATATTCAATGCATTAGTTCGGCATGACATAAATATAGGATAATTCATTACAAAAAGCAGTCTAAATGATGTCCTGAAATGCAAAAATGGCTAGCAGTTGCTGCTTCATAGAATATCTAACGAATTTTAAATCTCGAATATAACTGGTAAAAGACAGAAAATTTAAATTATTTATTTGCAAATAAGGTGAACATAATTCCTTGTCAGATTTAATGGATAAAAATAGTCCTCCTCTAACTAATTTACTGCATTAATAAGTAAGGAAAAAGTAAGTTAGTAATATATCTCTTTAATTATTTACTATGTTGCTATTTATTTTCGAAAGCTAGAATTAGTCTGGACTTTATATATTCATGAAAAGTTCCTTCCAAAAATAAAGAGTAGGTAATCTCCCATATATCGGCAGGTAAAACGTTCTACACGCCTACTCCTACTCGGTTGAGTAACATAAAATTAGCGTAGTATAGTCCATTTTAAGTATTTCATTTAGATTTAATAATTAATCGAGTCATATTCGTACTTGCAATATACGAGAGTATATTTCTTCTCAAAGCTCAGGTTTCGGTTTGCATTATTTTTTCTTTATAATGCTCATATTTATATAGACACCTCGCTGGTGATTAGTTTTGTCTCTCAAACACAACTGATACATAATTCGTTTTGATGTCCTCCTCTGCTTGGAAGGCTATAACAGTTGAAGAAATCCGCGTATTTCAGGCATTTGTTGTTAAATTGAATTTTAGAAAACGCAGTTCAAAAACACAACGCTGAAACACATCATCCGTATTGAGGAAACAATAGCATCATTGGAGTCAATGATTAACTTGTCAATGCCGAATTATACCTTAGTTAGGAAATTTAAATCCCTGGTGAATATTGTACTTCTGCGTTCATATATAATTCACATAACGACTTAAGAGGGAAGCTTTTACCTTCCAATAAATGCAAGCTTTCTATATGAAAAATGATGGAGTGTCGTGAAGAGCAATTCCGTAAAAATATGTGCTCTATAGTTTGTTATGTTTGCTCTATATTTCATCACATTTTCATAGTTTATATGCTCCCTATCCTTTTCTTTATGCCAAAATCGATTTGATGGTAGAACTAAGCTGTAATACTACCATAAGCAGCTTGTGACATTCTCATGCCGATTGTATGATAAAGATCAATAATTATATTAAAAATGCGGTGAATGAAAAACGTTGTGAACTCCATCATTGATTATTGTAAAAACAAACATTGACAGAGACTTCGGCATTTTAAGCCTTCTTCATAAAAGGACACGAAGAATTGAAACTCGGGTTGTTTTGATATATAACATTAGTGTAGTGCAATAGATGTTTTTTTTTATTTCCTCTTTGGTAGATTTATTTGATTTTTCTACCAGCTGATGTCCCATTACCTTTGTATTTCTAAAAATGAGGCCTCATATTCACTAGTGTCCTACGAGAGGGTTTTGCCTGCCGCTTTCTTTGTTTAGGGAGAGATAAATTACATGGATTAACGAGTATTTGTGCTCAAATATAATGATGAAATAGGCCGTTTACATGCGCGATGTGTCACCTAAGTCACCCTTTTGATAAATGAACATCCAAGATTGCCATTGAAAGAGTCAATAGTCCCAGTTGGCCTCGTACTCTGGGCATTAAACTCCACTTGAAGCGTTCTCTGGTTGACGTTCAAGCAGGTACTTGAGTACCGGTGAATAAATCATCGCTTCTAGGACTTGAATCTACATTCATCCGGTCTCCATTTCCCATGTCGCTCCACTAATCCGTCCCTCATTCACGTCTGGATTTTGATATGACGGATAGAATTATTCGGCTTTTGAGTTATTGTCATTAGTTTAAAAAAATTATACCAAGATAATATTCACAATAAAATCTCAAACTAAAGCGGTAATTCATAAAAAATGTCATCATGACAAGAGTTGCGTCATACCTACCTTAAAAATCCAACCAAATTATCAGTAGCTCATGGTATTTTTATCCGATCAATTGCAGGCAATGTTTTTTAGACTCACTGTATTCAATGAACTACTCAAATTCATTTCGTGTTTTTCTATCTGTCGTTCACCGGGACGACAAAAAAATGTACTCTTATAATACTCCAATCCTGATATAGGCAGCTATTATAATTCTTCTCTCACGCTCCATTGTCTTTATTCTCAATAGATCATTTTAATTGTTCATTCAGGATTGACCTTTAGTGCGTACCTTCTATTTTCTATGGTGATTGACTGCAAAAAGTAGACTAGTACGTACGCTTCGTATTTTAACGGCCATTTTGTCTGAATGAGTGTTTTTCCTCTGTTGAACCTGCTTGGTATAACGCAGAAACTTATAAACAATGGATATCCCTTAATAAAAGGCTTATCAAGTCAAGAAAGTACCCATTCTCCAGATAAATGAGACAAATCCTCCGTATTCCAATGAACGGCTATGCAAATACAATTGCTCTCGTTTACTTCCAGCGATATTTGCCTTTCCTTTTAATTTACTTTGCTTGCTAGAAGGAAGCCAATTTTCAACGTTAATGAAGTATATTCTGAACATACGGGGAATCAAGAAAAAAGTGGTTCTTATGCGCGTTTATTGATACTCCTTTCTGGTAGAAGATTTTCATTCAGCATGAAAACAATACCTCATCAAAAGTACGATATTTTAGCTTATTTCCAATTAAAAAACTAAGATATTACCTGAATAAAAAGATATGTAGAATGTTTTTAAAATATTATTTTAAAACTCATTCAGTCTTTTATCAGAGTCTCACGGAGTATAAATTCTTCCTAGTATTTAAATAAGAATGGGGAATACAGTTTCATAGATATAATAACAAATCTCCATAACTTCGAGATTTTTATTTTGTCCATTTAGTCAATTTTAGGACATTTTGAAAATATCCCGAATGTCCATTCAGAATGTGCTGAATATATATTTACATATGAAATATTGATTAAGCGTTGTTTTGCGAAGAATCGTACTATAAGCAAGGAGGCAAACACTCGTTGATATCCATTTATTGTGCTTTATAAAATTTATTTTATCACAGTGTAATCTCTTCTTTCATGTACATATTATGATTAAACGAAAACTTAAAGAGGTTTTTTATTATATGGGCAAAGAGATTTGTGAATTGCACGGTATGTTTCTTAAGAATATTGCTTTTTGAAATTATCAAGATAAAAATCAGAACAGAATTGGCACTCTTTATGTTGACTTTTTTTACCAACAAACCATGTAGAATAACTCAAATTTTAGAAATGTTCGCGTAAATTAATCCAAACTTACCAAGAGGAGGGTCCTTCACGACTGAATCAATGTAAATACTGCTTTCTACATTTTGGCTTGAGCCGTTAAAAAATTATTCCTCTTAATGATTTCAACCCCAAAGTGCATTTGACTTCAATTTCTGAAGTTTAACAATATTATGAAGCAATCAATTTGCAAGTTGAAAGGTGAGTCAGAAAGTCTTATGATAATTCCAATCGTATGATTTGTACAAGTTAGCAAGTTTGTCAACTTGTTCCTTGGGAACACTCCTCGGGAATACTACTTTGTTTATTCTGAAATCTTATTGAACTGCTATAAGCCAAGAGAAAACTGTCACCGCTCGTTTTTTATCTATGACTGGTCTCCTGTTGTCTAAAAGTATGGTCTGATCTCAGCGGATATTGACCTATATATGGCTCTTTACCGCTCTTTTCCAATATATTTGATCGCAGTGTAGAGTGTTTTTAACGATGTTAATTAAATCAAATTATAGCTTCTACGTACATAATGCACAATTCGCTCGAATAATGAGAAAAATCATCAACAAATGAGCAGCAGGAAAGATGACGTCTGATGGTGCAAGTTCAAATGGATAGAAGACTATATATTGATACATGAACAGGTATCAAAGGTCATTTAATTGGAACTATAGTACTGAAGATTTAGGTGCTATCACAAAGAATGAAAAGAATACAGAAAGTAATTAGGAATAATAAGAACCCATGTATTTATTGATGCCGTAATATACATAGTTTGTTATATTTAGCTTCACATTTCTGTATTTACATTCGATTTACATCTCTTCATAGGCTGAAGGTATTTGAAATCAGGGTGTGGGGAAGGATGGAGAGGGTAAGGTGGACGGGGAGGATGACTATCGAGGAGGTGCTTGAGATGCTGGGCGAAGAAAGGAAACTTCTTAATAAAATTCGAAAATTGGCAGAGAAGGATGCTCAAGGATGTAATAAGGGGCGATGGGTTGCTTAATTAAGTGATAGAGGGAAGAATGTTGGGCAAGCGGGGAAGAGGAGGAAAGAGAATGGGTTTCATAGACAGGATTTTTGGTGCGAGAAAGCTGAAAGCGTAGAAAAACCAGGTGGAGATTCTCTGAGATTAAAAAAACCTACCTTAATTGGTAGAATCCTTAAAAAAATCTTTTTTTGACCCATACATTGGAAAACTAATGGTTTTTACAGAGTATGTTTTAATTTGTATGAAATATTGAGTACATCAACAGTCCTATTGTAAGGCCATCTGTCATTGTAAGGCCATTTCGGTATTCGGCTCGCAACTGCCTTGTCCCTCACTCTTCTAGCGAGAAATCACTATCTCATTGTTTGCTTGCTAGATGGAGTTTTTCAAGGACAGTCTTTCCTGATGGCCTCTCCCCTCCAGACGTCTCAATCTCCGAATCACCTTGGCATAGTCATATGCGACACCTGCGTCAGTCTAGGCTAAAAACGACACTATTGCACGGTGAGATAAATGTGCGTTCCTTTGATAAATGATAAAGTACGCTCATTTGGCTAGGGGTTTAGGAGTATGCAGTGACAACTCGCGAGTATTCTTTACTCTATGATTTTACCAGTGGAGCGACAGCTCCGTACGCCCAATGCATATGAATTTTGCATAAGCGAAAAACGTGAGTCTAAGGGTAAACGGCCAATTATGGGCGCGTGGTTTGAAACGAAGCTCCAGCTACCGAACTAACCCACATTAATCACCCCCTTAATACTTCTCATTACATTTCCCGAGCTGAAAATCCATAATGAATCTTAAGTGATAAATAAAGAACGCTAACACTTACTTACGTGCTATATAAAGAACGCGAGAAACTGATCTGATATTCTGAAGAATATCACGCAAGTGAATAATATGGAAACAGGATCATGCATATCATGCAACTAGGCTATTGATAAAATCAAGGATAAATATATAAAAAAACGTCGAACACAGTATTCTTTTGCCATAATAAATATTTATTCACAGATACGCTTGAAATATAGACATTACAGCAAATGCATAAGGTTACTTCCAGTCAATTCACCATAATTAGGTACTAAGGGAAAATATAATTCGACAAACTATTTCACCAAAATCGTTCCTAAGCGATGTTGGCTGGCAATTACTCATTGACGGAATCAACTCATTTTATCAGCGTGAATAAACTAGAGAATATAGCATTCCTAGAGTCAATATAATTACGAAAGCAAGTTACCACCAATGGACTTATACAATCCCAAAGTGGGCAGAGACGTTATATTCGTTAAAATACATTACGGCGCCATAATCAGTCTGTCCCGGGAGTTCCTTAAAAAAGTTTTTTCCTGGCGAGAACAAAGCCGTGCTTACTGTAATTATTCGAAAAAAATGCTTTCAACATCATATTGTTGATGCCAATTTCAAGATCTACTTATACGATTATAGAGGAGACTGCTTTCAGTTCATTAATATGCGACCAACATGTCCTGTGTCTTTATTTTATTGCCAAAACCATAACTTGAACACTATTAGCTCTATGTGCCGATGTTCTCAAGAATATTATTGGTAAATATCATATTAAGAAATTTTTTTAACTTTGTCTCAAAAAATTATGCAAAGTAACTCTAATTACAGTTGATAAAAAAGTAGCGTTGAAGGTTTAGATTTTGTAACCAAAGACAAGTCTTTTTTAAATTTGCTAGAAAAGGATTTTAATGACATTTGTGGTATACAAACGATTCAACCACCGTAGTTGGTTCTGTTTATAGTGCAATTTAATTTAATCGCGTTTCATTGGAAATTTAAAAAGTTCCGAGAAGAGCGTGTTAGATACTTTGACCAATATCTTCTAAATGTTTCCCCGAATTTGATACGATCGGAAAGCTGGTGCAATGGTATCTCAAAATTGAGTGAAGTTCTTGCGTAAGGATGTACTTTGAGTCTGTCTACGGCTAAGCTGCGGTTTTTCCAGGCCGTAGCTCCCTCAACTTGGGATCAAGCAGGGCAAAGGAGGCCTTCGAGGTACATGGAAGACTACAAGCGTCGGTGAAGCACGGCGATAGTCAATACAAGGAGCTTTGATGTGGTCGGGTAGACAATGAACGTAAGAAATCCTAAGTGCTCCGGTTTCCTCCTTCAATGCTTGTAATCAACACTAAAACTCTGCGGACGCTCGGGTGTTTGAGGCGTGAAATTCCCAAATGCCTTAGATTAAAGCAAAACAAAACTCGAACTCAGAAAGACTTAAGAAGCTTAGTCTTATGAAATATCAAGTTGTCTATGTTCTTTTTAAACCCTTGGATGCAGAAATTTTTCTCCTTTGTATACCTTTTTAAGTTCAATATTCTATTTGAATATCGAATTATTTTTCAGTTCCTGATGACGAAACACAGGACACTCTGGGTGAGGTGGTGTGTAGTACCTGGCTTAGAAGAAAGAAATAGGGGATTCCAGCGCTAATGTATTTTTTTACGTGAGCAAGACAATTATATTGATTTGATATCTGAAAATAGCTGAAAATATACGTGCAATCATCTCATCCAATATTTATCACCTTTCTATTTCATTAATTATATCCCATTGATAGTTAATTACTATGAAATATAATTGACCCAATAACACACATTCTTCAGGCTGCATTACTAATGTGAATGTCTTGGCCTTGTTCTCCTGGCGAATGGTTCCGGTTCCAACCCATTCAGCCAAATGTCGATGTAATGGGCACCGCTCTCCTGATGAATGGTCCCCGTTCAAGTCTTCTCAGCCTCTCTCCGCATTCTCCTTCCGGTTGTCAATGGTTGATGGGATAACCACACAAACATTTGCCTTTTAGCTGGTATTCGTGGTACTGATAATTGAATACTGATCACTTTCTCCTCATTGACTATTCCAGATCACTGTCTCCTCGTCGAATCCCTATACTCTGTTTCCTGCTCTAAACCCTCCCTACACTTTCCCCTGTTTGCAATGAATTCCCTAACTCTTCCCTGTACCCGGTATTTATAGCTAACGTAATGTTTACGTTATTGTTGGTTTTGCTTGGTTTTCTCGCTCAATATTTGTCTGTATACATATTTTGTTTATAGTTCTAATTATCAAACGCCCACGTTCTATAAAAATTTAATATTAATTACACGTGACTGTATCTCCCACAATCGTGGACTCGTTTGACCTTGGTGGAGTTTCTAATGTTAAAATTATTGCTATCACCCTTAAAGGCGTGAAGTAGCTACGACACAAGATTGTCATTTCATCAGCTATAATTCTTCTTCTGTTCAATTGTGTAGTAGAATGTGGTTTTCCATTTCGTCAGCTTCATAAGTCTTCATTTCATTGATAATTCGCCGCAAATGTTTCTTTTGTACTCCTCCTTCTCTAGGTCTGAAGAGATGATGAACGTTAGGAGTTCGAACTATTTCTTATTCATCTCATCTTACTCATAGGGTTGGCATTAGTGAAATATATTTCGTGAAAAGTTTGTTGCCGTGTACTTTTTAAGATGAATTTTTGGCCCATACTCTAAGACATCACGCGTTAACGCAGCTAAGGTCAAAGACATTAACTTTCGTGAGTAGATTTAGACTTCATAGGAAAAAAAAAACAAGTTACGTACCACATCGTCGGCAATATTTGTCACTACCTGCAATCCGACAATTTGGAGAGATAACTGACAGATAAATTTTTTCTCTCAACCTGAACTGAAATACTTTTATCGTGTACTACCAAGTTGTGTACCATTGGGGCATAACTTTACCTTTTTATCTATAATTTTCTTTCATGAAGGTCCATGTACCTGGCAAGGAGTAGTAGAATGGCTTTAGAACCAAAACCAAGGTAGAAAAACGTTTCTATGCATTTAATATGATCGTTAAACGCGTATCAGCAGTATTTTTTTATTATTTTATCGAGCCTCACAATAAGATTCGCTGTGGATACCATCTTACCTGAGTACCTGATGATGTCCTCACAGTTTAATTATGGATAAATGAGTTATTGTACTCTAATATGCTAAGTAAATTTTTAGAATACACTGAAAGGATTTCAGAGAAAACTCAAAGTTAGAATTTATCCTTTTATACTCTCTAGTAGAATATTTATATTTATAGCGATGATTAGCATTATTGGAGACGTTAGAGGAAGAAATAAGATGATATTATTTTTTGTGTTTTCGTCGAAATCGCAAGCAGTATTGTAGCTGGCGCTAAGCACTGTTAACTCTTGAGTGTCTTCAGTGAGTAGATATGTAATGGTGTCATGGTATCTGAAACTAATTGCACGATTTCGTTAAAGTCGGTGAAATTGCTTCCTGTTTTTTTATTAGTACTGACTTTCATCATAGCCAATAAACATTTAACTCATTAAACTTACAGAAGTTTCCATATTACTCTGCTATTCAAGGTAAACATAAATTCGGAATGAAGGAAATGGAAACTTTGTGGTAGGATAATATTTTCGGAGAGTTTTGAATCAAACTTTCTGGTCGGGTTGTGAAATGTCCTCTGATATATAATTTATTTCAGTTTCTCGGTCTTAACCTCTCCATATTCTTCGTCGCTATTTAACGTAACGACGTCGAAACACTCTTCGATAATCAATGTCTCAAAAATATTGTTTTACTTTTGCAATTCCATAATATTTGACAGCATTAGTGGTACAGAGTTTATCATATGTCTCTCATTAACAGGGTTTCTCTGAATAACTCAGCTAAGTGCATGAGCAATGTATTTTCAAGTACACCCAATATTCGCAATATACTGTTAAATTTTTGTATTACAGGATCGGGCTGATGTCGAACATATGATACAGGCTTCCCATCCCCATGGTCACGGTTCGAGTACCAGCAAGGTAGAAAACCCTGTGCCCACTTGACTGCCGTAAGGTGAGCACTTAAGTCAGTCCTCCATCCGTCAAATGGGAGTTAAGATAGATTGAGCATTTTTTATTTATGAACAAATTTTCGTAAGACTTCATGTTAAACACACTCTCCTTTGTGTTATCTATTGAAAAAAGTGAAAAAATGCAATCGTACCATTATAGTTTTTAATTTTGGCAATTCAATGATGTTTTACCTCGTAACCTTTAAACTTGACTTATATTTTGTAATAATTGGAATACATATGTGCATAGTGTCTTCTTAAAGTGGAATATTAAAGATGATACTTTTGTAATGGTTGCTTACAAATATCCAAATGTAACGCTGAGGCTTATTATTCGAAAACAACACATTTCAAGTGTATTTAGCCTAAATATTGAAAAGACGACGAAAAGTCTTATCATAGCATCCTTTAAGAAGGGAAAAGAAATCAAAATATAATTCTTGTATTATATACGTTACTACCTGTTTTTCAGATGTTCTATAATACCAAGACAACAATACATGATCCAAGATTTATTTTAATTACTAAAAAAAATATTTAAATGTGCACTCAATAACCATTGATTTCCGATTCGGCCACCAAAAAACCTCGATGTCCTTCGGGGCAGCCGTTGAAAGTAGGATGACGTCGACGTCCTGTATCTCACCACCTTTCCTTCAGTTCCTCAATACTAAATTCCTGAAAAACCAATCGTTTTCCGTTAAAGGTGGCAATCAACTTGGTCAGTCACCTTCATAAATGACTATGGAAAACCCTGCATTGAAATATAAAATGATCACAGATGAAGCAGTTACTTTTGCAGCATTTGAATGTCTTATTCCCACGTATTGAATACTCCTTTCCTGAGAGAATTTTCATCGTATTCTGTAACTCGTCCCTATAAGTTCAACCAGGCAATGTGCATATTCACAATGGAAAGAAATCGAGAGAACGCTAGAGAGATGGATTGTTGGGGTTGGAAGAAGAAAGAAGGGATCGGAGGGCAGATGGGACTAAGTGAAAGGCTGATGTTACTGGAATTGAGTTTTGTTTACCAAAATTCTATCTCGTGAATTGTTTTTCTGGCGTGTATTGATGCATTCCGTGAGCGATGTAACGCAAGCTCAGAGCGTAGCGAAACTTTCCTTATTAATTTTCGGCGTTTTGCGAGTGACAGATAACGCCTTGTCAGTTTTTGCCTTTCCATAATGCCAATGAAAAACGAGACGACCAGAGACTAATCGGTTCCCTTGATCGAACTAATGCATTCAGATGCTAAAAGAACGTGAGTTGAAATTAATTTTGCTCCCCAAACAAGAAAAGAGGCATCATTTGCCGGGTACTTTACACTTCCACATGGCTGAATAGATAACAGTTGCGCAAGCTTAATTATTCTTGGAGAAATGAATGCTTCCGATATCGTAGTACTACTGGTCTCAGTAATGAAAAATTTTTTTAATACCTCCCTAAAATCTTTCTTTGAATGCAGAAGTTGTCTTTGAAAGAATGAAATTGGTATTTTTTTCAATAATTTCGAATTAACAAACATAGAATCCATTGTTTAAAAAATTAAACAACTTCCTCGATGAAGATTATTTAAAAGTTTTTTGCGGAATTTTAAATTTATAAGTTGGTCGATAAGTCCAAGGATTGCGGTCAACAAAGTCTCCGTCAAAAAGCATAAATAATTATGTACAATTATTTCAATTTGGGTTAATAGAATAAAAAATCTTTTGCTATTTATTACGTCCACGGAATATCCTTGATACCTCATTCAACCCCTAGAGGTATCAAAGAAGGTTTGAGCCAAAAAGGTAAAATTACTTTTATTCAATCGGCTAATTTTTCTATTGGTTGAAACAGGAGTCTTTTTTACTCTCCATGGCCAATAAATTTCATAAAATCATTATATTTATAGAACTGATGTCCTCTGAAAAAGGATGCCAACCAATAGTTGCATTTTTCTTTTTAAGTGGGAATTAATTATCAAGTTTTTATTGATCGTCAAATGAAAGTGAACTACACACAGGAAACAATACTTTAATCCATTCTTCAATGCTTAAGTATTTACAAAGATTTATTTATTTTCCATAACCTCCGTAAGTAGCACTAATACCCATGTACATTGGGGTACTTAATGGTTTTCAGCGGACGAGTATTTTTAGTCGTTTTTTTAAGCTGTTGATGCTGTCATGCACATTAGTTTGTATATACAGACTTTTGTGTATTACAAACCAAAATTGGTACAAACACATTTTTTTGAGAGCACTGGCAGTAGACGTCTCTTAGACCTTAACTTGGAGGATACCATAAGAAACTTTCGCGAATTTAAAAAAAAAAAAATTCCCGCCATCCTAATATCCTACTCGTCTCCTCATTGTCTTGCAAGTACCCAACACTTTTCCGACATGTTACTCTCCAAAATCGTCGCCATCTCTGAGCACGTCCTCGTGCATGCTGGTCCATATTTTTATTCATTCACTTTCACAGCCCCTATAAGAAACGCTCACTCTTTTTTTAAACGTGTTTAATTCACTCTTTCATTACTTCTCTTCGCTCAGAAATCGCAAAAGCCCCCATATAAAACCATCCCCCCCTATCTCATGGTTCAATATTTTTGGGCAAGTTTCCGCTAGCGATTTATAAATTGGCAAACGTAAGAAATTAATATGATTGTACTGAGAGTCACAATTTTTAAGGACTTATTTCCGTTGGAAAAGTTATTCCACTGCGTTTTCATAGACGGTAATCTATACTTTCACATTGCCATCATGCCACATCTCGTCAGCGATGATATTAAGATGATGTTTTCAAATTGTTCCATATTAAATAACCTCTCGACTGATCTCATCACGGAGTCATTAGAGAAAAATGTGATTGTCACATTATTTACATATTTTAATTGTAAAAAAAACACCCACCCTACCAAAAGAAACTGCATTTCTAAGATAGGTCGTCGGATAAATAATTATATTCATTTCTGCCGTAATTTGACCACTCCTAAATAAACCAACATCCATTCTGTTGGTGTAGATCACCGCATTGATACACATCCACGGTTTATATTTTTGTTCTCTAAAGTCTACTCAAGCCATGTGAATTAATCATTTGTCGTCGGAGGTATATCAAATTGAGCAATATTTTTATTTTAAATCAGATGAACCTTCACAAGAGTTTCACATCTAATGTTACGTTATTTTAGTAATTAACGTACGTACGTACTATTTACGTACTAATATTTAGAATTCACTCATGACAGTATTGCTTGTTATAAACAGCGGTATATTTAAAAACTGAAGAAACGACTGTCACTGTAGTTCCCTTGCGAACGGCTCGGATGCCCAAAAAAAATTCCCGGACACAAAAAATATGCTTGAGTGATGTATTTCATGTGCACATTGATAAGGCGCAAGAGAGAAGCTAAGCGTCGTTGGTAGTGAGTAATGGGCTGAGGCAACGAGGGGAGATGTCGGTTGAGGGCAACGGTTGCCCGCAGCCTTGTGTTATCATGATCTCATAGCCCACGCGTTAAGTCTGAACGGTGACATTTTTCGTGTCCTTAAATACCGCAAGAAATGCCGAGCCAACCAAGTATTGAACCTATATACACGTCCCTCAAGACCACGTTACTGCAATTTACAAAGTTTCCCAAGACTCATAAAAGCAATCCATCTCGGTGTAGAGGAAAAAATAGATATCTTCATAGATAAGATGGAATTGCCACGAGAAAAATTCGGTCTGGACCGGGAATCGATTCTCGGATTTTTGGTTTGCCGCACCAGTGCGCAGACCACAGCGCTATCCAGGCTTCATATCTATAGTGGCAAATTTGCCTTGTGTACACAAAAATCCGTCAGTGGTTCGTAGTTCGATTCCCGGTCCAGGCCGAATTTTTATCGACGCAATTTCATCGTATTCACACCTGCTATGTTATAATACTTTCACATGGTCATAGATGTTGGCCCAATGATTTTAAACCCTCTGTGAAGGGAATTATGAAACATCAACATGAAAAAATACTGCTATTCTATTAGTTTTTTAAAACTGCATAACATTAAGATTGAAATGTGACGTATTTGTATTGTATATATATATATATATATATATATATATATATATATATATATATATATATATATATATATATATATATATATATATATATTAATTTAAAATAATATCCCAGTTAATTATATTTACATAAGTTATACTTCAACATTAATTTCATTTCATACCTTTCTTAAACTTTCCAAATTTTTTCTTCACATGACAGCTGAAACTATTTATTTCAGAGCACCATCAGACAAGCCATCGTCAGTGAACTGCGTCTCACATTCTTCTACTCAGATTGTTTGACAAACCGGTCGAAAGAGATGCAACTTTCCTCACACTTAATCCAAAGCGTTACAATTCTGTCTAGCACAGCAAACAAATGGAATAGTCTCTTAGAAAACGGATATTTCAATTATTTTGAAACGTAATAAATTTGACTCGCATATAGAGAGAGTCCATATAGAGTTAAGTGTATGTTCCATCCTCTACAATTTGCCCGATGTTGGGGAGTTTTCTTAATTTGATTCATTGAAAAATTAACTCATGTTAAGAATGAAACCTCTTAGTTTTTTTTTGTGTCAAAGGGGGGAAGTTGGACTTCCTTGAAAATTTTGAAATTCTATATTATCACAGAGTGCACGGGGAGAGACTACTTAATGACATAATTCCTTCAACCGCCTCACCCTTGTTCTCTGTGCCAGTACCCTCACCTCCATCCCCGTAGTCCTTGAGCCTGGCGTCACCACCTGTTTGTTCTTTCCCCTGCAGTTTTGCCCAATCACCTCTCATTCCCCCCCTTATTTAATCCACCTCCCTCTCCTTGAGATTTCGTATATAATCTGTGCTGTCTTTGGGTATTTTAATTTGTAATCTTGATAATGGCCTGAAAAGGCCGAAACCGGTTGATTTGCGTTTTAAATATATTAGTGGAAAAAAAACTAAGTGGTTTCATTCTTAACATGAATCATAATTTCCACAAAGTGAATTCACCAACCAATGATTTTAATCTCTTTTATTCATCCCGATTAACGTCCTTACATCTTCTGAATCACTATATCATTCATTTGGAACTATTGTCCTCCATTTTTCCTTATCAGATATTATATTTTTTTCCCCTGTCAATTCTCCATATTTGATTTCACCTTAATTTTGTCTTTGTAATCAATCCTTGGCCTTTTTTTTCTGAAATTATTTTCCAAATTTGACCAGTGCGCTTCATAGTGTAGTTAATGTAACTGGCTCATCGTTTTTGTTGAGCATTTCGTATGGTTCTTTCCTATTCTAATCTTATGCATATGTCATCATATTTTATTATATCTGTCTATTTGATCTTCAATATCCACTCCCAGCACCAGGTTTCGAAAGTTCCAAATCTTTTCTGGTCTTCTGCTCCAATGGGCCATGAATCCAATCCAAAGGGTGAACTCTCTCCATTAATAATATGAAAGGCCTCATATTTCATACCGACAAAAAATCTTATCCTTTCACTCTTATCCTCTTTCTTATCTCCTCAATCTTCCGCTCAAACACTTTTCTGTCATCGCTCCCTACGCAATTGTCCAATATTGCTACCTTTTATTTCTTTAAGAGCAAACTAGATTAACCACCATAAAACAAGACGAAATGTGATTTAATGTATAGAACGATACCTATAATTCCCCTTCAAGATGCATTTCAAATGCGTAAAATTTGTAAGTTCCGTAATATCTGTTTCTTTGACGATTAGCTTTTAGTACAGAATTAATTTAAATTATTACATTAAATTCGTAAAATTTAGCATATAAACCCCTATTGAAAAGAAAGAAGTAAATATAGTTTTTTTTTAATTTTCAAATCTCTTGTTTAGCTGAACTTCCAAGGATTCGGATAGGTGAAGTCACTCATAAATTTATGTTCACAATGCACCAACCCGAGTCCTCCGGATAACCATATAGGATACTCTATACTTACAAAATGCCACCGTTTGACCGATTGTTTGATGTTCTTCCATCAAATAATAGTCTATGGCTTCATCCAAGATGCAACCTATACTAAGAAACTGATTCTTCTATTATTACATCTGCTTCCTGCATATGATAATACCTGCTTAACATCCCGAATTTATTCCATAAGAGCCCTTATTTCTCCCAATAAATTCAAACGAGATATGTATTTAATAATACCATCGGTTGTCAAGTGGACGGCTAGCTGAAAACGCATCATGTTTTGCGGAATAAAGACTGCCAATGAAATAAGTTACGTGTGTTACTTAAAGAGAAGTGACTTTGAGGACAGATAGATAAACTCTGTCTCTTATGTTATTGATATTCCACACGTATTTCCTCCTAATATAGCCTATTTTTCTCAGTATTTCATTCTTTTTGATTTCCAATATCCATTTTAAAGTTGAAATACGATTGCTCTATTCATTTGCTTGCACTCAATAAATAATCATAAACTCACAATGAAGACCATTGTGTTGAGGACGGATATTCTAGTCTCATGGCAGTGTGTGCAGTTCTTTAATTTTCATGGAAAAAAAAGCTTTTAAGGATGCACTATGTTTCAATTATAAAGGGTAGTACACTACTCTCAGATAACGCTATTCTCCTCCTTTTTATTCTCATCCTTCATTTTATGAGTTAAAACGGGCAATTGAATTGTAATGGACCTTGTTACTGAGACTCTCAGCTGTCATACTATGTGGCATGTCTGCTTAGCTATTTCTCCTTTTTCTCATTTTCCCTGTGTGTTGAGTTCACTCCATGCAAATATATTTTGCCTAACTTATTAACATGTAAATTGTAAAACGCCAAAAGTTTTAAGTTATAAATGATAAATTAATGGATATTAAATTTTCCAACGTTGCCGATAGCCATAAATTGGGATGGAAGAATTTGGGAAATTGATAGACAAGAATGAGATGGGAATTGGTGGAATGTATAAAATTTTGAACTCTGGAATTGTTATAGGACTAGTCACCTAAAGCCTTGGGCATGCAAAAGATTTGTAGAGGAAAATGAATCCACCGGAACCTACCATGAACGTTCAACTACCTTCAAAAAATATGTGCTTGGCGAACATGATAATGTCGTAACATTTTTTTAGTTTTAAAATCTATCACCTCGACTTGGAATGCATCTGAAAATTCCATTAAGAGACTGCTGCGAGCTATCCGCCTTATTTCTCGTTCGAGTTCATCACAAATTAGGGTATGCGTGCTGATTTCACGTATGAATCAGGTAATATCACGTCCAGTTCGCGGTATTTCTTCAAAATTATCCAGAGTAAACACCATAACATTCGTATTTAACTCTTTGGATGGTGTTTTCTTGCGCATAAGGTCACCGCTTCGTGCCTTCACGTAGCAGGCAGTATGGAATCTCTGGTTCCTTTAAAGCCCAGAAAAATTGTGTAGGGGTCTATTAGTGGTTCAAAAAAATGGTTTTACATGACCAAGTGTCCAATTTACCAAATGACTTGGACAATATAGAGGAATCGCGTTCCGTTAAACGTGCATGATTTTTCTTCAGGCAAAATTTCGCACTTGAAAAATGCGTTTATACATTTTTAGACAACTTCTACTATTAAATAATTATTGCACAATAGGTGGTTCCCACAAATGAATCGTTGATTTAACTAACGTTCTGCGTAAATAAATTTGAGTAAATTCGGCCCGGTAGAATTTTCAGGAGCCGCGAGTGTTAAATAGTAATATGTTTCCGGCACCCGGTGTATCCGACCCCGGAAGCAAAACCTTTGCCCACCTCGCGTCACTCCGTCAATCTGCCCTCCTATCCCGTCTCTGGAAATACCGCACACTTAAGGGGTAAACAGCCTCTCCGCTCAAACGCCTCACTTCGCGCACACCGCTAAAGCAGCGGGGAGGCATTTCGCCTCTCCGCCCTGTGTCTTTTAGCTGCAACAGCGAAGGCATGAGGGCCCATCTGCTAGAACAACCAGTCTATGAATGCTTTTCAATCTGCTCCCACCTTGAGACGTCTCAGCCACCTCATTCGAACATCCCTCTAAGTCCATTGACCCTGCACCACTCACCGCTAAGGTTGGCAATTCGTGTAGATGTATTTAAGGAGTTGTGCAATAGCATAAAATTAGGAATATATCTACAACTAATTCGCGCTATGTTCTTTCCCAATACTTTATAGCGGAAATATTATCAATTTTCAATGTACAGTGGCGGAAGAAATTAACGCAAACATTTTCGCGCGCCAGTATGCGGCATTTTTGGGAACCTCTTGGTGTACAACACACTTCGAAAGACTGGCAACACTGAGGTGGGCATCAACTGCCGCAAATATTTCAAATCCGCAATGGAACTCACATTTGCCGGAGCCTAGAACTTACTCATCAATCGTCTCATTTTCGAGCTATCTTCTCATCTTATGCGCGAATTCTTTCGCAATTTGTCGATGTGTTTTTTGGCATGTTTTTTGCGTCAAAGAATTTCATTTTTACACAAAGATTGATTATTAAATATTATCACTATCTCGCCCAACTCGCAATAAATGCTGAAATCTTCATCAGCCACCATCGTGGGATATTTACTGTGGTCGACTTTCCGAGGAACTTTTTGAATAACCCGTCCTGTGTCTCTTTCATCGAAATAATATATATCGAGATTTTATCGCACCAAGTGTTGATACAAGATAGATTTAATAAAAATAAGTAGTCTACGTGATGTAATTTTTCACGATTTTAATTTTGTAGATTGATAAAGTTTCGATTTCAAAACGGATATTTATTAATGGATCGTTCATGACCCAATATAAATCCGGCCTTAGTTAGCCAGAATGAGATTTAACTACGAAAAAATACGTAAATATATAATTTCATGAATTATAAAGAAATGTGCTCGCATCTATACCGAATTATCTAGGCATACTTTTCCGACGTGTCTTTTATCTTATCACAGGAAGATTGGTGACGAGCTGTTCACTGTGAAGCTTTATCAAGTAAATGTAGGACAAAAGAATAAACATTCAGATCACTTAACCTAAATTAGGTATAGTTATCGATAAAAAATTCTTTTAAGTTTGGCTGAATATATGTTCTTAAATGTATTAGGTTAAAATTCGCCGCGCATATTAAATTAACAAAAAGGCCCTTGAAAAGACTTCAGTTTGAAGTAAATTGTCATGAATGAAATAAATTAATAGGTAACGGTTAATTTTGCAACTGTCAGACGTATTTGGCCAGCAAAGGAGTAGTCCGTGTTCGATTTTCAATGAACGCAAATGAGTTGCTATGGACATTTTTTATACTGGTGATGTGAATGAATGTAATATGTAGTTGCAATGACTGGTTGATGAGGTAAAAATTATATAAATACAAGAGATATACAATTTGCCACGTTAAATTCATTTTACTCGACCAGATATTGAATGAAAAACTCAAAAATGTCTCGACCAGAGATAGGATTACGGTTCTTTCGTTCTCGTGTTCGTAATCGTCATCCATAAGGCAGGCCGCATTGGTAGGGAAATGCTCAAGGTCCTGGGAGCGCACTATGCTATGCTATGCGCACTATGCTATGAAGCATCTGATCTTTCTTGATGACGATCACGTATTCGAAATCATGAGCTCAATTGAACAATAGCATTAGGAGGAACCATGATCGCAATTCAGGTTTGTTATCCAGTTACAACTACCGAGCTCTCTTATTTCAAGGCGAATTTCAGATGGAGTTTCGTATCCTTTCGGTGTATTTATGTGCCTTCGTATGAGTTACTGTGAGATGAGTCAGTTTTACAATGCGTAGTGGTATTGTCTGCGAATGTTTAATGGAACTATAAGGAAAGGAAAAGGCTTACTGCTATCACTGGCAAACAAACAGAAAGCAGTAGTTCTCGGATTTTAATTCATCAGCCGAGACCATTCCAATCAAACGCCATTATTTCCCATCGTGCATGAGTTTTGGGGCCAGCTGACTCAAGTCTGAGTTAAAGCAACGAGTATTCTTGTGAGACTGTTGAGGATCCCAAAAGGTTTCCGCGTGGCGGTACAAAGCTCCGCCAATACTAATCCATTAAAACTCGGAATGTATGAAGCGCGCGGGATAATGATTAGGGACGTAGTATGACTTTAAAAAGAGCTTATTTTCCCCTTATGTTGCGGGAAATACTTATTCTGCCAAAGATTGTTTTGAACGCCTGCAATTCAACCCCCAGGGAAGAATAGGCATTTGACTTCTTCTATCCCCTCATAAGTATTCGACGGGTGCCTCCGAATTTTTCGAAGCGCGACGAGGCTTTTCTTTCTGGTGCAGCTAGTATTTGAAACCAGTGCGTCATTCGCAACAACAAACCACCCCGACCACCACCACCCGGAACTCAGCTAAGGTTTACTGATGACTAATTGTTAGAGACGAGCGTCGATAGACGGACAAGCAGAGCGGACAGCTCAAGCAGAGATATTTTTTTTAAGTTTATTTCGGCCTATCCGTAAATTCTTGGAGGAAACTGAGGTTGGTAAACTCAGGTTCAGAGAATTACGCATACATTTGAACCTTTTCAACTCGTTCTAAATAAAGCTTTATAGGGTTCCTTTCCAAAATACATGAAAATTCATTACCACTAAGGTATAAAATTTATGACCCTGTTAAAAGGGTGTCAATATCGTAACGTCGGGCTCACACAACTTAAACCTTCGTAGAAGAAACTACATTACCACTTATTTGATGAGGAGTTGATTCTTTATGGACGTAGCAATTGTGTAATCTTTGATAGTGCACATTCCTAATTTATACTCCACTGACTACTCAATGGATTTATGAGGATTTATAAATTAGCATACAGAAAGTATCTAATTACTGCTTAATCGCTATATGGTAAAGATGATTTTCAGCAGTATATCACTTTCACAGAGAAAGATACGAGATACATTGTAGTCGAAGTATTACTTACGCGAGAGTGTAAGAATTCTCCTCATAAATTTTAACTGCGTAATTTTAGCCCTTTTTTTATTCCGACCATGCCAACAGCTATTTAAATGATTCAATAATTTACCTCTACCTTTAAGTATTATCCTACATCCTCTACTTTGAACTGTTGAACTACACGGCTGATGTATTACTCATAGCAAAGCTAGAAAATAATGCTGGGAAAACTTCAACAACCTTTTTAAAGATATTTTCAAGAAAGTTCCACACATATTTGGTCTCTCACTGAGATAAGTAATTGGTATTTACAAATTCGGCCGATAGAACCAAACTCGCATTTCCAAGAAAAATAATATTCCTCTTTACTAAATCATTTTAAAGTAATTTAAATGTGAAAGTAGCGTTCAATAAATTGAGTAATTGCCACTATCATAGATCCGGTTTATTCCCTCATTCATGAATAGCTTTTCATCGATTGATTGATTGGCGAGTGGATATGGACAACAGAAAACAGGCAGGACGTAGAAATAGTGTGGGGTCGAATACCCGAGAATGGGTGGTAAACATCTCATTTGACGATCAAGGAGACAGCTCTGATTCCTTAACAAAGCCCGAATATGTATAAAAGTCTCACATTTATGGTTGTCAACATCCATCCACTGGGCCTTCCGTGGATTCCTGTTAAGTTTTGGCAACAATAAAGTCACGTCGTATATAATAATTATAAGGGCGCCAGAAGAGGCCTCACCAAGGTTTGAACCCTAGACTTCTTGGCCGCAGACAAACGCGTTCTAGGCTCGGGTCCAGTGTCCAAAGTCCGGGTCCAGTGGTTTTTAGTATACATTGAAAAAGAAAATTCCATCGTTTCCATTCAAAACTTAACCAAGTGAGATGTCTTGGACTTTTGAAAGTAGTTTTTAGAAAGTAAATAATATAAAGTTGGCTGCGGGGCGAAGCACACTTACCACGTTTTTACCTCCAAGACGATCTCGCGAACGTGACCCTTATTTGTATTTCTATTTGTGTGACGCGTAAAATCGATATCCATTCACATAAAGTTTGAATATTCCCGGCTTCCATTGGCTGTCTCAGTTTTCTCAAGTTGTCGAATGAAAAGCGATTTCAATATGTTCCTGCGTACGCCGCATTCAGACGCCAAAGACTTTTGCGTTAATTTTTTCCGCCGCTGTACATTACTTACGAGACTAATGTTGGGGAAAAGTTGAAATTTTTTATATAGATATCTTGAATATTTTACTTAGTCTACGTTTTATCTAATGGTGATCGGGCTTACCTGGTGAAGATTTGAATTCACCTCTAAGGCTAAAAAATATTTACTTTGTATCTTCCAAAGAATGCTTTATAAATCCTGACCGATTTCAACTCTAATGTGTTATTTTTACTGGATTATACAAGGTATGCAAAGGATATTAATACTTTGTATTGTTCCTTGAAAATGACACGTGAGTATTGAAACAGGTTGGGACCTACATGCAATTGTGTGGAATGTAATAAGATAAGCTCATTTCACAATTTAAAATGTAGGTTGCGTGATTCTTTCATCATATGTAGTCACACAGCCGAAGGAGAACCGTTTCGCAACAACGCATAACAATCGCAGCAACTAAGACTAAAAATAAATACATTTTCAGCATTTGCAGAAAAATAATGTATGGTAACATCGAATATAGTTGACCCAGGAACGTTATTTTGGCTTAGTTAATATATGAGCCATAGAAGAAATATTGGTGCGTATTCATTAAGCATTGAAGAATAGTTGTTGCGTTCTATAAGGAACAGTTTTAATTAAGTATTGGTGAGATTCATTGACATACACTGTTGAATTTGTTGCAAATTATCGGTACACTATATTTAAGAGTCATAGCAAACACAATTAATGGAAAATATATTTTGTCAAAAATAAGTTGCAAATCAGTAAAGATAATTACTCCTGGCAATATCATGCAAGAAAATATACTTAACCATATGCTAACGCCATTAAAATTCCAATCAATGCTATTATGTTTCACCTAATTTTGGTCGAAATTAGAGTACATACATAAAAGACGTCAACTTGTAGACAATATGGATTCTAGCATGATTTCGAGGATATAAGATTTCAAGGACCTTGAAAGTAAAACTGTAACCAATAAAATCAATTTTTCTATTAAATTAGGTGTGGAATTATGAGCGTTTTGTATTTCGCCGTTGACGCTCTAAAACTTGATTTTAGCGATCACTTTTTCTTAGTGATTATTTTTAAAGTCATCACATTCCATATTCATAAACGAAATAATTTTACAACGATTCTATTAGTGATTTTGTATGTGTCAATATGTGATGGCTTAAACAAGGGATGTAATACACTCCATTAGTTGACGTTTTGGAAAAATGCATTTTACTTACTGAGGGCTCCGGGAATATATGGTACAATTATCTCCTATACATACCTCTTCTTACAACTAGTGTTTGTATGGATTATTTGACTGTGAAATAATCAAACAATAATTTTTAAACCTCCCATTTGTGAAGACATTATAAAAGAAATGACTGTAGACCTTGTATCAGCTAATTTTTTAAGAGCTCTGTGGATTCAAAATATATCTTGAAAAATGTAGACTGTTGGAAATAATAACTGGGATGAGATAATAACATGGGATGATTGCTAACAAACAGAAAAGTATAATTAACCCTTTATAGGGCAAAACTCTGGGACTCAAAATATTCTTTTTTTTCTATTTTGGTTATCCTTGGGCATGTAACATGTTGGATTAATTATTTATTTTCATGCTTACCACTACGCCATATCCACTAGGAACACCGAACAACGTGCATTACCGCAGATGGGAAACATATATCCCAAAGAGCGTTCCCAACAGATACGGTGGGAAAATATTTTCCCAGTACCCTATAAAGGGTTAATACGGTACGTTGAGAAATCCAAATATCTGAGTTATATTATAACGATTCCAACTTGAATCGGAAGGAAAACGCCTCAGTTCCTGATGGTTATCAAAATCCTTGTTCATTTCTGAGAGACTTAGGGAGAGCTGGAAACTCCACCAACCGAATGCCCCGCTTGCGCAATAGTTCTATTCTACGACCCACCAATCCATTCCATTCGTTCTCATCTTTTTCTGTCTACGTCGTCGGCTAACGCCAGCACTTGTCGAAGGAGAGCCATTTCACCAATCCTCCTCTCTCCGATCATTTACTTCCCCTAGGTAATCGGTGTCGCATCTATCTATCCGCGTTTAAACACACGTATATGTCTCAGCTTCTTGCGAGCGCCTCCTTAAGTTTCCTTTGACGGGGACTGACGCCGCGCTATTTGTGTGGTACGATCGTTGGAAGTACACCTGTGCTTACCCAGGTATTTTCTCTAGGGGTCGCTTAAAACGGTAACAAATCGTCGAAACATATGAATGGCGGGGTAATTTTAACCCGTTTAAGAAGAATTGATGAGGAAATTAGAAGTAATTTCAAGAGGATGATTTGGGGCAGTATTGAGTGAATAACAGGCTTAAATCATGATCAGAAATGAGAGTAAAAATGTATGTAATATAAAGTTGTAGAATATATTTTTAAGTATAAAGGGCAAGTAACTGAAATGGAACAGCATGCAAATTCTGGACTAAAAAGTGGCTATGCTGATATGGTAGTGTGGAAGAACACTTTAAGGATATTTAGGATGTGGAATTGCCACTCTTCCATCTCCACCAAAAAAACTTAAAGCATGTATTATTACAAGCGCATATTAAAGCATTATTATTATTACAGCAGCACGTGACCGTTCTTCGCTCGATATTAAAATATTTATGTCAAAATGAAACAATCAGAAATTCTGTATTATAAACAAATAAATCCAGCTATTGATAAAACACTTTATGAGAATTTAGGAGAATAGGAGAATTGAAAACTTCTGTTTTTTAGAAAAATCAATATTTTTGTTGCCTTCGTCGTGTCATAATTCACTTTTGTTGTATTTCTTTTGGAGTTGGTATTATTAAATCATTATTTCTGTACGACATATTTAGTATGTCGAGGATTTTCTAGTGGTAATAGAAATTTTTAGCCGCTTCGCCTTTCCACTCTTCCTACGTACAGCATACTGTCCATAAACACTGTTTTTTGTAAGAATACATACCAATTCAAATTTTCGGCCTTTAGCCTTATGAATTATGATAGCGAAATCTGATTTTACAGGAAATTGATGCCTTTCCATAGTAATACCGAGCTAACTTTTGCTAGAATCTTATTCATTTCTTGGAATGTGAGCTAAGTGTCCGGAATTTAAACCTGCGATAATTTTTGCCCCAACAGCGTAATTAAACAATTTAGTTGTTTTTAATCTCATTCTATGGTACGGCATAAATTTTTTAGAAGCTTTATTATCGTATTTTTAAGCTTTTATTTTTCTGGTGGTTAGTTAGCCTTTTTAAGAAAATTGAGAAAGAGTTGAGAAGGGAATTGAAAGGTTTTTCGGGTATCACTTCTACAGAATCATGACTTTTTTATATTTTTTTATTTTTCAATAAGTTTCCTTGTGATTTCTTCCGGTTCACATAGGGATATGCAGGCCAACGATGACGAGAATCATGACCTGGCCTCCAAAAGGTAAATTAGGATTCCGGAAGTGTCGAAGTAGCTGCTTCATGTTATAAAATCCACACTTCGGATAGAGCATATGCATAGCATAGGGGCTATATGCATTAAGTAAATTTCGATTCTGGAGAGAAGTAACATCTGTTGTTTCTCATGGCAAGAAAACGACAATCTTTTCCTAACTGTGCTAAGGCCTGTGATTGCCTGTTAAATTTGAAAGTCTATTATTTTTCGGAGGAAATTTCGGAAAATCATTCAATAACAGTATGAAGACGTCGAAAAAAAAACACATTAATCAGTGTAACTATCCTATCTGTAATGAATAATGCGAGTTTATCTATGCATGCTGTTACATCTTCTTAATGTTAACTTTTATTTTTTCATGCGTTGATACCTTTGATGTCCTCTAGGCCCTTGTGTAAAACTTCTGTATTAATTAAATATATACCACCATTTTGTAAAAATCGTGAAAGCAGTTTTGGAGAAAAAAATCGAACACCCATTTAGAAGTAGTCCATATAATGGTAGGTATAGGATACATAACCGACAACCTATTGATTTGAAGATTGCAAGACACTAATTAAACTAAATAACACATACAAAAGGATCACACTCGTTGCACTATGGTTCCAAATAATAATGAAAAATGTCATTTAAAGCAAATACTGCAATACTTCGACGTACAGGATAAGGGGAAAAAGCTTGAACGTGACAAAGAAAAATAAGGCAAAGATGGGAATTGGCGTATTGGATGAAATACAAGTTACTCCACTTGTACGTTTTGTTTAAGATAAAATAGAAACCACTGCACTCGATAGTTGGCACGCGAAAAAAATGTAAAACCCGTGAGCTTCCATGTCAAAAACTGAAGAGCAAGAACTTGGTCAAGAAAAGTCCTCTACTAATTCTCCACAAAATATCAGCTGTAACCGTTCACATGCGGAGACTCACAATCTCCAGTGGCTGTGCGACTGTAAATGATCGCGCGACAGCAAAAAAAAAGAAAGTGAAATATGTCTTTCAAGGGATTATCATTACGGAAAGAAAATGCGCAAGTTTTTAGGATAAGTAACCTGAAATATGATAGGAAAATGACAATAAAAGTTTGGTTACTAAGCACCATTAGCGTCAACAGTAATGATCAAACCTCCGTTGCGTTGCTAGTGGTGGTATTTACAAATAAAACATATGTTTAATCCATACTTAGCTCCTTATTTTTATTCACAAAATATTTGGTGTTATGATGACCGTTTAAAATTACTCATTGCATTACAATGTAATTGAAAGTAATTTATGATAAAATAAATTGAATATCCTCATCTGTATACAAAGTATTTATTAGTGCTGACAAAACGTGCAGTAAACATTTTCTTTCCTACATATAAGCCGTCGATGTGTACCACTAAAAGCTTGCTTGGAAAGGAAACAAAAACCTCTAGTATAATGAAATGTACTTTTACCAGGTTTTGTAAACGAATTATTCTCGCTCCGTTGGTGCCCACTAGGTCTTTTGATTAATAATAAAGAAAAATTTAAGTACTCTGCAGTGCATTTAATTCAATTAAAATATACTCGCCAGTGAAATGGACGGTAAACACATTATCACGTTGCAGACGATGGACTTGTTTTCATGGCATTTGAGTCTCCCTTTAGGTCATGTTAACATACGTTAAGCCAAGTAATGGATTTAGCCCTTTAATTTGAAATAGCCAGATCAACTGCATTAACCTCTTTCAAAGTTACAGAATAAATGTTGACTCTGTAATAATTACTGTTTAGCCACATAAATAACGCTTAGGGATGTTACAAAAGTTTCTTCACTCGAAACACCAGGGTGAGTAATACACTGAACAAGGCGGGAATAAACTCTGTGTTTATCCATTTAATGCAAGTTCGTCTTTTTTATCTTATTTAACTGAGTATGCAGTTGCAAAAGAGGCATGGAAAATAAAACTCTAAAGCTGTTAGACTGAATGTTAGTATAAATCTCCTGAGTAAACCAAGTATGAACATTTTTAGACTGTTTTGGAATGGAAAGGAAGCCTCTAGATTGGATTGCAATGAGGAAAAACAGACAGAAAATGACTGTAAGAACTAATCAGGAGTGAAGGGATGCTGTAGGCTGTGATTAGTTGGAGGGTATTGGGTAAGATGGGAGGAAAAGAACGAGAATACGCTTTTAATAGAGAGAATGAAGCTAAGCAAAGATAGTAAAGAGAGTAGGTAAAAAAGACCCTGCCCATGTGAAAATATGGAGGTATTTTCCTACCATATAAACAAAATTGAGGTATTTTCCCTTAAAAATAATACTTGATAGACATCGTTATGGGCCTCAAACATTTCACTAAGGGTGGTGAAAATATTCTCTTATTTTAAGTTTTTCCTAATAATCATGAATATATCTGCTGGTCAAAGGACGACAATTTACTAAAAGAGCAATTAGAGCTGAAACATTCTAGATAGCAAGAAATCATCTATATCCATAAAAACCCTGATTCGCCTAGTTTTTCTACAGCGTTAATTTAGAAGCCTTATATTCTCTTTCTTTACTTGGATTCCTCTCATTTGCTTATGGTATTGGATTCTCTCATGGATGCACATTTTATTCAACTTGCAATCTCTTTTTATATGCAGAGTCTTTGAAGAAATAGAAGCACACCGACGTTTACCGTTCATAGCTTAAATGTGACATTAATATGAAGTTGCTACCTTCCGCAGGTCCCGAGTAAACCAGTAGTGGCATGAAGTCACGCGCAATTTCCCGCGGCTCAGTTCTGCGGAAAGGCTGAAAATAACGCTCGCGGAATTTTTGAAGGCGGAGCAAAGATAAGATTCTCGCTAGGAACGGCAACTTCACCGGTTGATGTGGGATGGGAGCGTCTCAAAGCGACCGTTTAGTAATGCACCTAAGACATTATTTACTCGCCTTTCCTTCCCAGGAGGAGGACGGCAGACGGGAAAAAGTACTCCTTATTTCCCGAGCGAAGGCGGAAGAGAGAGCCTAGCTCTGGAGCGATTAATTATTTGGCGGAGAGTCGGGGTAAGGCCCTCTTACAAGGGAGGACGGCGTTCGGCAAAGTACCTGCTACTGGAAGGGGGGGAGGGCAAAGGGCTGGTGGCGGGGCGATGAGAAGGGATGCGGAAATGGCTGTAAGGGTCTCGGCGGAAGAGCAGCCGGAGTTGTAGTTCTACGTCGGTAGGCTGAGGTTGAAGGACAAATAAACAACCAGGAAAGAAAACCTTGTGACATTAATGGTTGAAATCTACAAAAGGTTTTTAGGCGTAAATTATAGGGCATCTGCATCAACAAACTATCATGTGAGGGGCCACAACACCAGGGGCTAGAACACCAGCCATGAATAAGTGTGGAATTAGGGAAATGTAGAAGAAGGGAGAAAGAAAAAGATTGAATGGTATGTTAACAGAATTTATTTGTGTCATTTTTTATGTAGCTATGTAACCGGTATTAGTTTTTGATATAGGAACTTTATGGTATATATAACGAAGAAAATCTTCTACGAATTAGTTCAGTGGTCTATCTCTCTCATTTGTTAATTTTATGAGGTCTAGCAATATTGAGAGGGGCAAAAGTATTATCTTTCGTGCAATATGTAAACAAAATATAATTTGTAAGTATCTTTAGTCTTCCGTGCAGTCTTTAAATTTTCTTGTGTGTGGATTTCATTTGAATGGTCATTTTCATCAAAGGGTACTTCGCCAGCAAAGGTATTTCAGGTATCTTGGATTAAGATCACTTAGATTGCATGGACGTATAAATAAATCCTGTTTTTTTCCATGCTTTTCTTAAAAACTAATGCATGTTATACACATATGTTTGATGAGACTATGCCAATACGACCAGAAACAATTCTCCAAATTCTCAAAAAATGAAAATTATAAGAGATCACTAATTATGTAGTTGGTTCAATGGTATGGGATTCAAAAACTATTTTTAGCCTGCTTTAAACATTGGTACTTATTTTAATTTCACTTTAAATGTTCTTTAAACTTTTAATTTATTCAATCATAGAAAATGTAATTTTACACAATTTTTAAAATAGTGATAATCGCAGTGGATGCCGTGCGCTTTTTTTGGCGGGGTACAATGCATATGCATGGTACAATGCATATGCATTGTAACACGCATTACAATGCGACTTCCGTCCTAGGGGTTGTGTTTGAAGCCACCCAAACTTATTCCTATTGGGTAACTAAGGAGTCACGTGATGCAATCAAAAAGGGTACAAGATTTTAGTGTATTCAAACCGCTCATATAAATCTCACGCAGCCCACCCGAGCAAAGTTTTCCCGCGAGAGTACTGTGGAAAACGTTCGGTACTGTGATTAGAAGCACATCATCATTGGTCGTTCAATCCTAAGATTTGTTTACTGTAGCCCTCCACCCTCACCACCAGGTATCTTTCCCTTTGTACATTCTTCTTTATTTGGTCCATTAAATCCGGGACTCTGGGGACTTTTCCCTTCCTTGCTTTCAACATTGTTCTCACAAACCTATTGTGTCTCAGGGTGTGACCAATCCATCTGGTCATGTTTGTGTTTCGTAAGGTTCTTTCCTGTTCTAATTAGAAAAACAATAAGCTATGTATTAGTGGTGGGTGTGTTGAGTAATTTATACAACTCCATAGATGGGATAATCGGGGAGTAACATTCATCTATCAAAACCAATCATTACTCTAGGATTTACCTTCAATTGTGTTCTACTTAAAACTATTGTGTCTCAATGTGTGCCCAATCCATTTGGCTCCTCATTTATTTATGGTGTTCCATATGATCTTTTCCTATTATAATTAGAAGCACAATAAGCCACATATCTGTGGTAGTTCTTGTGAGCAATTCATGCAACTCCATGGATGGGATAATCGAGGAGTGACGTTCATCCATCGAAACCAATCATAACTGTAGGATGGCTAAGTACTAATTACAAAATTCCTGTCACTTCCAAGCAGTAACGCGCAGCGCCACGGCTAAAGAGGAGAGGAGGGAAGACGGGGAACGAGCTTGAGGGGGCATAGGTCGAGAGGGTAAAGCAGGGAAATGGCGGTGGATGTCGGAGTCGAGAGGGAGGTTGCGGAGTTGAGGGGAAATTATAGAGGGGCGAGGTCTGGGATGGGGTACGAACCCCATTAGTGAGAAATGAGATGCGAAGGGTTTGAGGCTGCCAGGGTTTTCGTGGGGGGAAAGGGTAGCGGGGCCAAGGAGAGAACCCTGTGGTAGGAGAGAGATAGGGTAAGGTTTAAAGGACGGGGTAGCGGAAGTCGGACGAAAAACAAGCGTGGGTGGGGAGGGGAATGTAGGCACAGAGTTTGAGAGAAGAGTGAGGCTAAGTGGCGTCAAGAGTGCTCTTAATGCATTTCTCCTAAGGTGGGAGGGAAGTTAGGGGTTGGGGACGCCACCACCGCCTGCGGGAGGGGTCTTGGGGCGAGGAGGCGTGGAAGGTGTAGCAAAGATGGGTCGGGTGGAGATTGTTTTGGAAGCTTGCGCGGCTGAATCGGCGTGCAGGGTGGCAACGTGGGGGGGTGTGGGGGGGAACAGCTCACCGTCTGTCTAAGGAGGGCGGAGGGACCCGAATTTGGATTGGTTAAAGCCGTGTGGGACAACGAGGGATGGGGAGGAATATTCAAAGTTCGGATGAAGATGGATGGGGAAGAACGCATCAAAGCAGATGAACAGAGAGAATTGCACAATGCAGAAGAGGTCCTGTATGAAGGAAAACAGCGTTAAAGTTTCGAACTTGTGGTACATATGTGTGGGTGTTCTGTGGGAAAGTTTTGGATGGGCACAATAAGTGTTGATAACCAAGAGTCGATTTGCAGTTTGTGGTTAACATTAGTGAAGTCCTAGTTTCACATTATCATAGCTTTTAGATTAATTCACCCAATAGACACAGTCAAATTACTTCCCAATTTTGATACGCGATTTATGCCTTTTTCTTGCAAAATATAATATATTTCTCCTCATCCGGTCCATAAAGCCGACAACTTTAATTTAGACAGCTTTATTCTGTAGTTAGAATATTCCTTTTTATTTAACCTACCAGCGAAATCGCTTTTCTCTAACTTGTCGCTTGGATAATGACTAGCGCTCACCTCTAACGATTCCATTACACAATGACAAGGCAATTTTACGTCAGTTAGGGTTATTAGAGAAACCTAGAGTCCGCTGAGGCTGCAAGCACTTAAAATGGTGGGGCGTGGTTTATTTTTAAAGCGGACCAATTTCCACCGCGCTCCTAATCTACCTGGAAGGCTAATCTGTGGACCCTACTTATTAAAGAGGTACTCGATCTCATTTTGTTTCTTTCGTAGCTCATTAAAATCACTGGAAATTAATTGAGTTCATGTTTCGTTTTACTTTAAATGTTTGGTTTCCTATGTGGTAACAATGTCTGTAGCTTAAATTAAAAATATGTAGCATAGTGTAAACGTAGCCTCCGCTTAAAATGGCCACGAGTAGTCAACGCCGCCTTGTCCTGCAATGATATATTTTCTACAATCTACCTGGAGTCTATTTTCAATCTATAACATTCAACATTCAACAAAATAACTTTGTCATTAAACATCCACATAGTCAACTCAAGTACTGAATTGTCTAGTGTCATCATACTAGGAACATTGCTTGCACAATGGTCACAAAGAAATGTCTCTACAAAAATAAACAAAATCTATATCCCATTCTGCTATTGCAACAGGAAAGCATGTGATTTTTGAAGGAGCTGCAAAATTATTTATTCGTTTGTGATTTTTTAATTACATCCAGTATTAGTTTAACATTCAATCTTCTTATTGGCATCTAAATTTATTTGAAAAATTTTCATCCAGACGGAACATAATCTCAAATCGTACATTTTCCTACTACGAGGAACTAATTTTGACTTCATTTAACTTTTGGCTCTTTCTCAACTTCATATAACCCTGTTGTTTGAAAAGTACACAAAGAGAATGAATCACATGCCTACTCAATGCAAATTAAGTGTAAAAAACCAGCCCATCATTTCTGAAATGGCTTTGGTATAAAATGAAAAAATTGAAACGCATGTGAGCAGTTCACTCAACTCTCAAGGTGAGTTAACTTTTCACTCAATTCCCCACTAGTCTTAGACGTTACTAAGGCGTTACGCTTATAACGAATGAGATATGTTATGGAGAACGTAGACGCAGTGGAATTTCACTAAAGAAGTTAAACTCCCCAGACTTATGTCACGTAACGATCTCTAGCTGCACGCGGAGCTGGGTAATGTACAAATCTTTGAAGTAAAATTGAAAGAGTAATTGAGGGTCTAGATAGCTTAAAATTCTAAGTTCCACGCTGCGGGAGGAAAGCGGCATTTTGTTTCTTGCTTAAATTTTATTTAATTTTAGTGTCGTTCAATTGCTTTTTCTTTATTTCGCAATTGCCTCTGCTTTGCCACTGTTCGTCTTCTTAGAATATTTTGATGAACCTTAATAGCTCAGTGTTGTAAAAAACGACCCAGGTGTAGGTGGAAACTACAAACTTGGCTTATCGGAGGTTAAATGGAGCGCTTCACCGTATCTTCTCCGCGGCTGGAGACATCTATCTTTAAAATAAATCTAAATTTCAATCCCGAACTAAGCTGAAATGATCAAGGAGGAGAAATTACACTTTGTAAGCTTAACCAAGGTATATTTTAGCAAACTTCACAGGTATCTGATTCACATAAATTTGGATTATCAATTATTGATTTTCGACTGATTTTTTACTTATGCATATCTATATTTAAATAATTTAATTAGTGATGGCTAAAAAATTCACTGATAGGCACATTACTTTGAACCTAAGGCTTTAAAGTTGAAGTAGAAAGAGCAGTGACGTTGATACTAAAAGCGTTTTCCAGTGATTCATCTTTTCACCTTTTGCTTCGATGAAAAAGAGGGGTACGTTGAAACACCCGGCAAGAAAGAAAAAGTTCTCCACCCCCAAAGTGGATCCTCCTGCAACTCCCTGAATCTGGCAAATATTCCCTCGGTTTTCCCTGATACTGGAAAAGTACTACGTCCTGGAGACCATTGATATATCTATTCACAAAGAGTATATTCATATTTTCTTGAAATAATTGGAACTCTTTCCCACTACTGTTTTTCTTTTGCACATAAATTTTATTATTATTCATATAATTTAATCTATAACTTATTTTTGCTGTACTTATTGTTGTGTTTGGTGCTCTGATGGAGGTTTTACGATTTTCCATCATCTTCGGGTGAATGCCAGGCAAAGACCGATTCCGTAACTGTAGACATAATTCCAGTGTTGTGGTTCCATAACCAGTTTCCTGAAAGGATGGAAGCCAAAATCGGGGTTCGCAATAGTTTTTTTGTGTTTTTTTTTTGCTTAAGCAGGAAAGTACTTGTTATTTGAATTAACTTAAATCATCAAGTGGCTCATCAAAAGCTTTAGGGAAGGAGTTACGATGAATATGTAATAGCAAGTTTATTTGATAATATATATCCAGTGAGACTTAACTTCGAAGCAGAAGACTATTTAACACAGAGAGTATTTTTATTGAAATTTTAGACAAAAAAGATACAAGTAATGAGATTTCCAGCATAAAAACAACATAAGGTATTGATGAAATATTCAGAATAATGACTCTTAATGCGTATAACTTGGGATAAGAATCACATGCGACAAGACTCGATAGTGAGATTTCACTGATAGCAATAATGCAAGTATGAGATGCTAGTAGACGTATGCTAGTAGAAGTATGTTAGTAGAAGGAGATATTCAAATCAAGAACATAAAACAGATAGCAACTTCAGAATGAAAGAGTTTTTTAAATTAAAGAGGAAATGCCTAGAAACAGAGAGCGATGTGAGAATAAGAGACGGGATTGTAAAATAGAAGTGAATTCAGAATGGCTTGTAAAACTAAATTTTATGGAAAAGTCATTTAGACAATGTATATGAAAGTAATGCTAATTTTACGCCAATAATATATCCCAGACATAGACGAATGTAGTGAGGGTGAAGACAAAAGTGAGTTGGCTCTAAGATTAAAGTTAAGAATGGAGGGCAAACACTTTGTTGTGTTAGAGGTTGCAATCAAAGGATGTACTTCTACCGCGGGTTTAAATGAAGACGCGGAAAGCCTGAGTTTGCTCTCCTGGCAAATGCTGATTGTGCTGCGAGAATGAGGTGAATGGAAGTCGAGACGGTGAAGAACGAAGCAGAAGTGGAGAATGGAGTGTTGGACTAAGGAGTGAAGAGATGGAACATTATGAAAATGAGAAACGCTGTCGAGGGACCGAGAAATTGGTGGAATTTGCGTACGAGGGCGCGAAAGGGGGAAGTTGTAGGAGCATGTCGCCCTTCGGACTGGGTAAGGTCACAAAATGAAGATGAACGTCAGGAGTACAGACAGATGGAGGAAGTTATAGTGTCTGCCAGTTTGGAGATTTGAATAATTGGCTAAGGAAAGAAAGTGTCGGATGACCGTAATGCTTAATCAAAAGATTACGCGTGCCAGCATTGTTTTCATACACGGATGTCCTTATAACTCTATACCCACCCAGGGTAGGCATTTAAAAAAACTTAATTTTTGGCACTAGATTTATATAACTGGCTTCAATTTTAGCTACTTTGAACAAACCTTTCTTTCGTCACATTGTCTTTCTTGCGTTCTCTTCACATTGCCAAACCAACCAAAGTTCATCTGCTCATCTTTTACCGCAAGCACATTTTACGTAATACGCACCCTTGACTTGAAATTTGTTTGCAATGTTTATCCTGGCATACCTTAGTTTCTCTGCAATACGATTAAGTAGAGAAAGAACATTATAAAATTGCGATTTTCGATACCTTAGACAAACATTTGACAAGCGTTAGCCAAGAGGGCATTTAGTAATAGAAGGGAGCTGATGACGAACACCTTAGTCAGCGACGTGAAGAGGAGTCCAGATGGAGAGCTCGATATAGGGTGTAGTGTTGTATGGAGCAGAAACGTGAACTCTCAGGAAGGAGGACGAGGATAGGCTGCAGGCATTGCAGATGTAGGTGTGGAGGAGGATGAAGAAGGTGAGTTGGGCGGAAAGGAAGACTAAAGAAGTAGTGCTTGAGATGCTGGGAGAGGAAAGAAAACATCTTAATAAAATCCGGGATAGGCAGAGTGGGTGACTGGAGGATGAAATAAGGGGCGATTGGTTGCTGAAGATTGTGGTAGAGGGAAGAATGTTGAGGGAGAAAGAGAATTAATTTCACGGACGGGATGAAGAAGGATAGACGTTCCGAGGCGAAAAAGAGAATACTAGGAGTAGTTAGGCCCCTGAAACTGTAGAAAACCGGGAGGAGATTGTTTGAATTTCATCAAAACCTTTCTTAACCGGTAGAATCTTTTTTAAATCAAAGACAAACAATCATGCCTTTATATGCTCCACAAGCTGTCCACAATTTACCCTGGTTTTCTCTCATATTCTTTTCTTTCACTTTTGTCTTCTTATCTCATGGCATGAATACAGCTTTTCCAGTAGGATTTAACTTTTTCCCGGCGAATGACTGCAATAAATTCTTCTCAGGTTTCCGTCAGGGTGAGATACTCCATCTGCTCCACTGCCGACGTTTCGATGAAAGACTTCTCCATCGTCATCAGGGTCGTTGATGACTTATGATTTCCATCAAATGGAAAAGTCTTCCATCGAAACGTCGGCAGAGGAGCACATGGAGCATCTCACCCGGACGGAAACCCGAGAAGAATTTATTGCACAGCTTGTCCAGCTTTGCCCCATCTCTTGCCGAGTCAACGCCGACGAGGGACACTCAACGTTACAATTCTGATATATGATTGTGAGATAATTGGTGGTCTCACTTTCGAATGACAATACGTTAAACAATGGTGAGACGTTTTCTTTCACGTACTTAGGGTTTCATTGGCAGAGATTAATATATTATATGTTTGGTATACGCAATATAATGTCATTCAGAAATACTTGGTGGATGTCCTTTAATAATGGCCCAAACACAGGATTGTTATTTTATTTATTAACAACGCCCAGTGAGAAAATGTATCTATCAATTTGTGAGCGTAAAAAAATTTCGATCGAAATATTTGCCTAGGAAATGTATAAAATCCAAGTTTATCTTTAGTTGATGCTAACTGCTTGAAAACAAAACCTTTTCTTTGACTCGATGATGGCCGAGAGTTTCAGTACTGTAAAATACCAGACTATTGGTTACATGACAAGAGTGCTATTGAAAAGAGAATGTTTTTACACCGATTACCATTACATGAATGTTTTCAAATATAAAATTTAACGCTTGGCCTTTTTTGAGGCCACTGATAGATGAATGCCACTTTGATTTTAGAAAACTATTACAGGAAAAAAGAAAATGTATAACAAAAGGATTGAAGTCAAATTCATTATATAATAAACCCTGATTTCACATGATTGTCATTAAAACACTGCCGTGATACGGTGCCTATCATCCCAATTATCCGTTTGTGCTGGTTCATCCCATTTAGGGAGTAGGCATCTTCATTTAAGGTCATATTTCTCGGAGTTTTTCCTATTTCTTTGAAACTTTTGTGAATTCTTCTGACTGCAGTTCGCGAGACCTTAGGATAAAATAAAATAATGCTAGCGAGGCGTGGTGAAAAAGGGTACACTGGGCAATAGAATATTTTGTTAAGTGGATGTCAATATTTATGGGCTTTTTCTTTGATGATTCTCGCCTTGGTTAAGAACTAAGTTAACTGTCTCAAGTTTTTACAAATTTGGAACGCATTGAAATTGTGATTATAGCTAGTCAATACTTTTTACCAGGGCCGCCCACAGCGGGGATGTATGGCGCAAGTTGCGCGTAATAATACGTATAGGTTGAGCTGTATCATAGGTACAATCGGTACAGTGTGGCTTTGACTTCTTTTAAATTTTACAACACAGAAGAGGATAGATGTCATCCAAGGTGTTGGCAAATTAGAGGACAACCTTAGGCAGCTGGTTGTAAGGACGGCATGTCTGTAGTCATATTAACTCTAAAGTGGTACGGAAAGTAATATAAGCGGGACTAATACAAACTTCCAGCATGTACTTCTACCATTATTCACCATATCCTAATTCTTCACCATTCTCCACCAGATTATTTCCAAATAAAAGAAAGAGCACAATTAAAACTACATACTGACTATTTTCTTCGTTATCATTCTTGTTGACAACCCAATGAATTGAATACTACTTGAAAATGTTCCTCAGATTACTGCTAAATTTCACTCTACCTCAAGATTTAGATAAAATATCGCGGGACAAATATATGTGCTTTTCTTCGGTATACTAGAAGCATGTAGTCAATTCCTAGATAAAAATTTAGTTTATGTCGGGAAAGAAAATGCTTAAAGAACCGATTTTAAACTGAGGCGTCCTCGGTAGTTCAACTGGCTTAAGCACTCGACCGGTAATCGAGGGATCCGGGTTCGAGTCCCGGTAAAGGTGGATTATTTTTCTTCTGTTGGAATTCGCACATTACTTCGCTACCTATACTTCCAATGCAGTGACGTCATCCTCAGGAACATATTATATTTTCGAAGTCGTATACACTACCATGCATATACATACCTATACCCTCCTCCCCTAACTTCATGATTCTATACACACAACCGACCTTAACATTAAACTATGAATATTTAGGATGACACTGATACGCCAAGATAATAGTACCGAAATAATTACTGGCGTAAATATACCGTGTTTGTACTTGAGTGAGGGATCTGGGGTGAAGAACCTGCCATATCTTGTGAAAATGTAGATTCCTAATCCTTGAATTTTCCCGAATATCCCAGCCCCTATACCCAATTCTCATGTTTGTCTCCTCTTCCTTTACCTCTTTATTCTCTTTCCCTCTGAGCCCGCTCTTTCTTCTGTCGCCTCCTCTCTTTTTACAAGAAACTCCTTCCCTCCCCCCTTCCCCTACAAACGTCTCGTCCCTTGAAATCCCTCTGGGAGGGTCTTGTTAGTCGAGAGGACTTTCTTCTCATTTCAAAGGTCGAGGGTTGGAATCTCACTCGGGGCGAAGATGGTGAGGCACATGAGGTTCTCTCTCGAGTTTCAATTATGAGATATTACTCTCCGTCTTCATCCCTACGTCTTTTTTTCCAAGAAAGCGACTCGTTTGCGTGCCATCGTCTGTTTATATAGTCAGCAAGTATACGAGTGTTTGTTTGCACATGCCGTGAAAGCACCCAATCTTGCAATTCCCGAATCTTTTTTAATCGACCCAACCAGTTTTATGGAATTCACATCTTCTTCGCGGAACGGTACTCATGGAATTTCAATCTCAAATCATTTAAAACAGTAAATTCAGGCAAAACAATAGATAGCTTCTTGATTTACGAAGAAACCTTTTTTACAACAAAAACGACCCTCTCAACTTCTCCACTTCATGCAATTTCGAAGAGGTTTATTAATAATGCTGTGTTTTTTTCAACCGATATTCTCTCTCTTTTTACCTAGATAAATCGTCCTGCCAATGTGACAATTACGCCATGTTATCCACGTATTATCCGCAAAACTCATCTATTTATAAAAGCCTATTTAGAACCGTAATGATTTCAACATTACCATGCATTAAATGAATGAGAAAACATAGTACACGGAGCCGTATGATTCTACTTGTTATTACCTTAATATGTTTACTTCTTAATTCTGTGACCTGTTTTGCCTTTGTGCGAAGCAGATTTGTTCCATCCATTGCACAATATGATGAAAGATGTACAAGAATACTCTTAACTGTCCAATTATCACCTTAACCTAACGAACCTTTACATTGCTGCCTAACTTCCATAAGAATGTGTAGCAAAATTAACAACTTAATGTAGAATTTTATATCGCATTTTGGATGATTTTCACAGCTTGAATTTCGGTCTCTCTTTCCAGGGATATTACATTAAAATCACTTCGAAATTTTCCTTTTAGTATCAGTCAGTCAAATTACTGCCTTACTTTTAACTAGTATAAAGCTTTCTCATGAACAAAGCGGAAACAATGGATATTGATAACACTGAGTAAGGTGCGATATGATAGACATTTTATCACATATGAAGAACAAAAACACTGCAGTACTTATGACTAGTTTCGCTGCCACTGTATGACTTGAAGGTAATGAATTAGTATTGAAACTACTCGGTGCTAACTCATTTGACTTCCTAAAGTATTTTTCTGTCATTCAAGTTACATGAGGTGATAAAGTTTCTTGTCTAAGACAAATTTGAAATTGCAAAACTCGTTTCACTATCTTATTTTTGAAGAAGCAATTCCAAAATTTTCCCTAGACTTGACTGGGCCTAAAGGATCACTATTCTAATAAAAATAGGGGGGTTTTGTGGTGCGTCTCAATAGAGAACTTTTTTGGGGGTTCTTAACCATGTAAAGACGAAAAAACTTGACTTATTCGGCTGTAAGGGTCCAAGGACGAAACCCAAGTCGTTGTAGCTGAAGACGAAAAGAACTTAAATAAGGCCTAGAAACTGCCGATAACATGAAACGTCTCCACCTGTAGCATGTAAATATGTTCCTCATTTTTTAGTTTTTTTCTAAAGCTATAAAAATATTTCATAATAAATACAAGGTGGAACCAGAAATATCCCTTAAAAAGCTATGGCTATTCTCCATTCCATTCTATTGCCCAGTGTGATTTTCGTCCAGTGTCGTATGCAGATAAGCTCACCCCAAGAGGGCTACGAGACATTAATGGTTTCAACATTCTGCCTTCACGGAACATGCATCGAGAGAAACCATTCATGACTTACGTTATGAGGGAGCAAGCATAATTGACAAACATATACAGTATTATTCCGGGTTAACACAGAAAGCGATTGCTTTCACCAAAACTCCAGATAATTTGAGTATAAAACACGGATTCCCTTACCAAATTTCCTGAAGGTGAGTTCTACCAGAGAGAGCTGATCAAAGAGAAGTGAAAATGTTAGATGCTATAAATAAATACATCCCAAACTGTTCCCCAAAAGCCTTTGAAATGTGGAAAATGGTTTGTAATCCGGCTAAACTGCCGTCATCTCAGTCAACACACGCGGGGAAATCACGAAAAATTGAGAGAAAAATCCCAGGCTCTCAATAAATATCATCTAGAGAATCCAGAGTTAAAAAGAACTTTGAAATTCAATTACCCATTATCCATTCTTATTCTTCTTCAATAAGATTTACCTTGGTATTATTTATCAGTAAAACCACATGTTGGGACAAACCTGTCTAATATTTAGGCTTAAATTAATTGTGTTTTTGTTTGGCTTCATATTTTCTAGCGGTTCCCATCCAAGTCCCAAAATAGCTGTGTTTCGCTTTCTGTTTGGTGTTGGAGTTTTATAATGAATCGTGCATCCTTTTTATCCTTATCTTTGATTTTAAACCCAATTTACTGGGTCGCTGACTCTGGTAGCATACCTGGCTTTTGCAGACTAAATTAGCTACGCTTTAATTTTTTACTCAGTGTAACTTTCTGCCTCACTTTGTATAAGTTAAGAGTACATACTGCAATATTGCAAATGTATCGAATGTGTTGCTCTTCCTTCTAGGCATAATAGTGCGCGAGTACACGAATATTCAACCTATAGCACCTGACGACGTTGAGTTTCTTCCTACCCTTACGTATTCTTTATTGTTTTCCCCTAACCTATAAACCCACATGATCTTTATGACTATAATGCCCTTGATTTTACAGACGTCTTCCGAAAAAAGCACCTGACAGTAGCCCATTAGCCTTACAGTTACAAAATGACAAATCTCCTTTCAAGTCGACCACGCTTAGAAAATAAACCAGTCGGTAACGACAAAATTCTTTACCTTCATCCCAACTCTTTTAACAGTTAACGAAACTTCTTATAAAATGGAGCTTGCCTGAAGACAAAACTCCAGTCCTTCTTTTCCCTCTTGAAATTCGCCCACCTTTCGCGATTCTAAAATTCCGACGTCTCTTTCGTGTAGCCCATTTATTTTTTCCTGTTTCCCCTTAACTCACCCGCTAAATCTCGTCAGACTTTTTTAGCATTCATCGACGGGAAGACTCCCTTTTCCATCAAGCGATAGCAATTTATTTCAATAGCCGTTCCCCTATCCCCTTCCACCCCACTTAGAGGAGGAGTGCCAGCCCCATTTGCAAGGATACGTCCCCATTCCATTCCAATGGACCCCATAGAATCACTTTTTCCCTCTCACTGCTCGCCCACGTGGCCCCCTGCTTTCGCTCCGCGCTAATCCTCAACCCACTTTGCCTCCGCTGCCACTAACACACATACTCTGCTTCTTCCTTTGGTCTTCTTATTTTAATCAACGTCTACTCCCAGCTTTTTTCCTTCAATCTTCCGTCACCTTGCTTTCTTCCTCGCCACCGTATTATTATGCAGCCTTCCCAAAGTACATAAGGATGGGATACCACTCCGTCCAATTGTGAAAGCCATTGATTCCCCAACACATAAGCTAGCGAGATATCTAGCCCAGAGCCTGCGGCCATTCTTAGGCCTAACTGCGGCATATGTGAAGAACTCCTCATATTTCATTGAAATTATAAAGAAGGCCATAGTTGAAAAAGTCTAAAGAAAGAATCTACTCGTCAGTTTTGACGTAGTGTCTTCCTTCACAAAAATTCCTATTGAAGATGCCATCCAAATTACAAAAGCGCTAACGGAAAAAGGTCTCCCAAAAGATATTCCGAAAATGGTGGAATTTTGTCTCAAGAACTGTTACTTTTCGTGGAATGGGTAATTATTCGAGCAGTGTGAAAGAGCAGCAATGGGTTCCCCCTGTCCACAGTCATTGCAGACCTTTACATGGAGGAATTTAAAAGGAAAGCTCTAGATACTTACGACAAGAATCCAAAACTGTTCGTTCGATACGTCGATGACACTTTCGTTATATGGCCTCATGGGATGGAGGAACTGCGAAACTTCCTTCTGCACCTAAACAGCCAGAATACATCCATTCAATTTACAATGGAGTTGGAAGAAAACAACAAACTTCCTTTCTATAATGTTCTTGTATCCAAGAAGGCGTTGGCAGTTTAGGGCATTCAGTTTATCGGAAGAAAACCCATACAGACCGATATTTAAATGCCAAATCCCTCCATCATCATTACCAAAAAGCATCAGTCATTCGCACTCTTTTCCACAGAGCACATGCCATCTCTGACGCAGATTCACTCACGAGAGAAAAACAACACCTCCTGGCAACGCTGCAAATAAATGGCTACAGCCGAAAAATGATTCAAAACATATCACACGATGAAAATGGTAAACGTAACGCTGCCTTGCATACTTCTATGGATGAAAAACAGAAGGCTAAGGCCTACGCTATTTTACCTTACGTAGCCGGGACTTCGCAAAAAATAGCAAGAGTTCTCGCCAAGCACGACGTCTTGACCAGATTCCGAAGCGACAAGAAGACCTCTGACCTCCTTCGAAATGAAAAAGATCGTCTCCCATCGGATATTTACGAAGGAGTGTACGAAATAACATGCAGCTGTGGAAAATCGAACATCGGGCAAACATCTAGATCCCTGAAATGCAGGTTGGTAGAACATCGAAGAGTAACCGAAAAGAAAAGTTTTAGACTTTCCGCAGTCGCAGAGCACGCATTTTCGGAACCTGGCCAGGTAATTAATTATAACGTGTGTAAGATCATCGCCAGAGAAAATAAGTGTTTTCCTCAGCTAATAAGGGAAGCTATCTAAATTGCGAATAACACAGAGAACTTTAATAGAGAAGACGGCTATCCGCTAGCTTCAACGTTTAAACGGCTCTTCCGACAATCGAGATCGAATTCCCATCCAGCCAATGAGCGCTTACCTGACTAATACCGTTAAGAAAATGATCTGCATTTCATTTAGGACCTGATGAAGCCAGCTGGAAGGCAGGTGAAACTGTTGTCCCCCAAAAATGGATCGACGCGGCAAAAGCCCGAAGAGAATACGGTCATTAAATAACCGCGGGGAGCCTCAGTACCAGAAAATATAGAACTTGGATTTCAATATAGGAAATATTATTGAACCGAAGGCTAGCGCACATTGTTAAATCTACTAGAGTATCGAGATATTTCTAAGAATACATAATATATAATAAATTAAAATTAAATAAAAATTAAATTTAGGCCTATATTAGGAGCATTTTAAAGAGCAATAGAATTTTTATTCAGCAAAAGTGAGGAGAAATAAAAAGCGCATAGTCCTCTTTAATAATTAATATATAAGACATTTTACACCTATGTAATATCAAACACGTGCATCAGATACACAAATTACGAAATAAAAGTTTTGAAAATATTCTATTGGAAAATTCTTCGGGTTCCATAAGCAGTATTGTTATTTTTGACTCAATTCTTGAAAGAGATTAGAGAGAGGAATTCTCCGAGGATGCATCTTTCTGAAATGATATCCGAGACTGAGCTAAGAATTCTATCCATAAGAATATCTCACATTCTGAAGCTCATAAACTTTTATGGAATTTAATCAAGAGACTTGAAAAATTTCTGTCGTGGAAAATGTGTAACTTGTTAGCTATTCGTCTTCCTACACGTCTTGGAAACTTTTAATAACGAATGAACTAGGTGTGTTTTACATCTTTTACTTGCTGTGAATTTAGAGTTTGGACAGTTTCTCGGAGTATGTGTAATCAGTTAATAGACAGAGTATGCCATGGTATTAGGTATGATGTAGGGAAAACCAGGCAACTGCAATCACGCTCACATCAGAACTCAATCGGAAGGGAGGTTTGACTACAGCTAGAAGGAATTGCTAACTATCTCTCTTTCCGATTCCATTAGAGTGGGTGAATATAATTGGATAAAAAATAAGCCCTAGCTGCATCCTTTATCTTAGAATTCTAATATTATGAAATATTTAATTTTTCTACAATTTTTATATTCCTTAGAGCGTGGAAGATGCGAAGCTCTGGTAGTCGATCTCTTCGCAGACTGAAAGACGCAGGGTAACCTAGTAGGTAGGTAGATAGGGTAGAAGAAAGGGAAACCTCCTGGAATAAGCGCCATGCATGTCGAAACTAGCCATAAAGAATAGTTTTGCTTAGCTTCCCAAAAGTTAGCAATACCCTAAAATTGATGATTTGGTTACGCAAATACCCACACACTTCCTACAGGCTATTGAGCTTGTGGATCGGATCCAGGTCTAGTAAAAAGATTACGATGTAATGGTCACTTTTGCACATTGTTTTCTCATCATTCTCCCATGTGCGTAACGGCGCCTATTAAATTGTAACTCTGCTCATTATAAATTGGTAGGAAAATCTATAGAAAATTTCCGGCTAAATTTACCCCTCCAATTGATTTTTATCCTTATCACTCTCGATAGGCATTACACAAGGATTAATCTCTTAGGGGATAATGAGTCTCCCGGATAGAACCACTCGACGAGGTCTCGTATTTCTTGAAAAAAACGACTGAAAGGTAAAAAATAATTTGGTTCTTTGGCTCTCTCTCGGTCCCTTAAAAAACACCGCCATTGCGCCGAGCAATCAAAGCAGCTCAACACGGGCCAAGTAGAGGAAAGGGTGGGAGATTTGAGAATAAAAACAACGCCGGAACGCCATTTCAAAGGCTAAGGAAGATAAACTCGAGGGAAAACCCTTCTCAGAAGACGAAAGAGGAGCGGGAGAGCTGGAAAATAAACAAGGAGGAGAAAGATAGGGTAGAAAGTCGAGAGAAACGCATACTAAAGGGGAAATTAAGGAGAAGATCATGGATAAGTGATGATGAAGGCAAATGGATAGGTAAACGTCTTAGTTTGTTTGAAAATGAGACTTAGGTTTTCCACTCTTCCATCTAGCCCGTCATTAATATCATGTATTCATTAAAATTAAGATGCATTTTTCAAAACACGATACCCAATTAATATAGGGGGGGGGGTAAAAGCTCAAACGATTTCGTACTGTCTACTAGTATTTTATTTCACCTCTTGCTACACGTGTTTCAACTGAACAACAGTCATCCTCAGGTAAGACTTGACGTGCAGTCTTGCCTGAGGATGACTGTTGTTCAGTTGAAACACGTGTAGCAAGAGGTGAAATAAAAAACTAGTAGACAGTACAAAATCGTTTGAGCTTTTACTCATTATGCTGTTCTACAATATCTCGCCTGAGAAAGTGGAGCCAATTAATATATATTAATACACACTTTAACAATTTCCGCAAATTTTGTGGAATTATTGGTATGAATTTACTAAATTGGAAGTATTGATTAAGGGTTACGCCCAAGCTGGAAGTGAAGAACAGAAAAGCTTGCTAAGCCTCTTAGTAATGCTTTAGGTCTATCAGAAGATTTCTCACATTTTGAACCTCACAATTTCCAAATTTTCCACGGCTATGATTCTGATGCGCAATATTCTTCTCAAAACAAATAAAATCGCTTGACGAAATCATTATCGTTGAGAACGAACTAGAGAGTGATTTGTAAAAGGGATACATCATTGAATGTCCATAAGTTATTGCCTGAAATTTTTTAATAGAAATAATGATTACTGGATAATGTTAAAATGGAAACAGAAATAAAAAATAGCATTTTAACACTGAAAATAGGAAAAAAATATATTTAATGGCCTAAAAGAGAATAAATATACAAAATACCTAAACTTAATAAAATAGCAAGTAGTGAGGGTGAATTGGTCATAATGGTCCCATAGTGTGGAATAATTATAAGAATTGGCTCTATGTAAGAGAGGAGACAATTTTTGCATTTAATTTTACAGTCTGAAGTACGATCGACCGGAAACTGTGCGTCACCGGGAGTGGACTGCCCGGAAGGAGGATGAAAAGAGAAGGAAAAAGATATTGGAAAGGGAAAATAAATTAGGAGAGAGACAGAGAGAAAGGACAATATGTAACATTGTTTAAACAGAGTGGGTCAGTGTCTTGCTCTGTTTTTATAGTAGTTGCTATTGGTAAAATATATTAAGAAAAAATAAGAAATAAAGATTAAATTTCTGGGTAGGGATGTGAAAAAGAGAGAGAGCACAGAGAAGAAGAGGAGAATGGTAAAGGGATGACGAAGAATGAGAGAGAAGTGAATTAGCCCTGAGTAAGCGAGGCGGAGAAGGAGGCATCTTAGCTTGGAGGAATGGATGAAGAGGGGTAAAAAGACGCGGACAAGGGATAGAACCGAGGAGGAAGGGAGGGCCAAGGGCGCAGATGGAGGAAAAAGGGTGCCGGCGTAGGGCAGGGGGAGGGATGAGACATGGAGAACGGGTGGGTGGTGGGACAAATCCTGAGAGAGAGAGAGAGGGAGATTCGAGGAGGAGAATGTTTTGGGCAGAATTAGTTTGGAGGAAATCCCGCCTAGTGAGGGAGCCAAGTGGGTTTGGAGTGTGTGTTCCCAGCAGGAGGTTTATGGCGGCGGGTGGATGGGATCGTAAGCTAGGGAGACTCTCAGGGTGTACAGCAAGGAAGCAAGTTTGAGGAGCCCCGTGAGAAGGTTGAAGCCAAGGCTGTGTGTGAAGGGAAATCATAATATACGAAATATTTGTGACACCATACAGAAAGATTTTAATGTACAATCTACCGAAACAGATATATAAGAGTGAAATGAATGGTGGGAGAGGTAGAGGTAGTCCGAGAAAGTTGTGGTTTAATGTTGTTGAGGATATTCTAAGGAGGAGGAATATTAGGAGTCTTAAAAACAGGAGAGCGTGTATGAAGCAGTGTATGGGGATAAATGAAGCAAAAGAGATCTGCAAGGATAGGTCAGAATGGAGGAAATTATTGAAGCAGAGTTAGGTGTACATATATGTATTTATGAGTAACTCTGCCCACCCCGGAAGGGAACGTATGGTATGTATGCACTACATTAAGAAAAACTACTCCATTGGTTAAAATTGCTACCGGTGAACTTGGAGCGTGGTACGTACTGCAGTGCACATTGTACGAAATAAATCACCCCAACACCTTTTCTGTAACAAGGAGGAGTCCATTATATAGACTCAGAAGTAGTTAAGTACGTGAGTGTCACCGTTTGCTCTAACCTAGTGAGGGAAGAATATATATGTAACATTGGAGGTGGTGTATCAAAGAAACTTAATTTATTAAGCTAATTATGGGAAGGTTCTTTGACGAAAAAGTGAAAGAGAGATGGTTCTTTCCCTGGCTGGATCCGATCTTGATTACGCCCTGAGAATTTGGGAACATACAGCGAAATAATTAATTTTAGAATCGAATAAAATAAAAGGAGAACCGCACTCGTAGTGTTTTTATCCTCATCTATAGGAACCAGATTTTATCGGAAGGCCATCTTATTGATAAAAATAAGTCTATTTTCGGAAAAAACGGAAAGTACCCATTGTGCTATTTTTTTTACTACGCGAGAAACATAACGGGCTATGTTAGAGTACTATTTAGGGGGTTATCCACATTTCTAGGTCAAATGTTACAGTCATTTCATCCAAGGTTTTATCTCAGGAGGGTGATGACCTGTCTCCAAGTGGTTTACAAGGTTTTTTTGATACCAAATAAAATCGGAAATGAATTCTGCTATTGGGTTAACGTCTTGGAGGCTGTCCACTCCAGTGACTCTGACATAAATATGGTGTTTACTGCACTTTCTCTTATTTTACTTCTCGGGATACCCGGTTATGTATGATACGCACATGACCTCATTTTACCTCCTCACACCTCATTTTCTATAATATCTGTATTCTTTTTCTATATTTTTCCGCCCGATTCATGACTGTGAGGTTTTTTAGTTGTGTACACGCAGTGATTTTGAAGTTGTCAGCATTTCGTCGTTCTTAATCGTCAATTGTGTGCCTATCATACGATACTGAATTATTACACACGATCATGTGATATCTGATGAATTGAAAATAGAGACGATAACGTCTAGTTTCTGTGAAACCCTGAACTTTTCCATTTACCTACATGGATTCCTGATGTATCTGGAATGCCGTAATGTAACACCCCTTGCTGAATGTGGAGTGATCAAATTTTCATTCCCAGCCATATTTTTTAAATTTTTTTTATATTGCAGCTTTCATCCGTATCAGGTATTGGGTTCGGTATAATGGCAAACTTTAGTACTCGGTATGATGAGGCATTTACAATGAACCTGCACGTAAGTGCAGTACTCACATCATGAGGTACTGGTTTTGGATCCCGGCAGTGGCAGAGTTATATCGTCTACGCAGTGCTCAACAAGCCACATCATGCGTGTATGGCCGAAGGAAAGGCTATTTCAGGCAAATCACGACCACTAATTTCGTGATATGTGTCAAGTTTCCTGAGTGTTGACCCGCATCCGTCGGACGGTGCGTTAAACCTTGAAGCCCTTTGGCCCTATTTCATTGAGAGTAGCCTAGCGTTGACGTCGGGTTTCTCATGTTTCCCTTTTCAACCAACTAGGCTATCATATTGGTGAAAATAGCCTAAGTTCTGGGTTTCCTCCCCAATTATTAAAACAATGAAAATCATTCACTGAAGGAGGAGTCTATGTTTATCAGTACCGAGAAAAATTTCCCATTAAAATCATTGTGTTGTAGTAGGGATCGCCTCACTCCCTCCACCGTTAATCCTCCTATGTTCATATATTTGGGTATTCTTTAACTTGATTGGCAGGTATTTTGACAACGCTCAATCTAATATCCTAAATTGTTATCAATCATCTCACTTTTCTATCTCTAGCTCACAAATTGATCTCACAGATAGTTCTCAAATCACTCATCTCTTCATATTTTGTCAAAAGATGGAAAAATTATATTTTATGATGCGACACTTTAGTTAATAATAAGTCATTCTTCCAAAGAACATTAACCATACTTTTATTTATATTATCTGAATTTGATAATTTGACGCTTCAATTGTCCTCTTAATAGTCCGTTTAACGTAACCATGGATTAAAGAACGTCTATCGAGTTCAACATATTAAAGCGTAAAATTAACAATAATTATTAAATAAAGAACTGTCCATGACTATTATTACAATTAGACGGGCATAAAATTCACTTCCTCATTGACTCATTTTAGGTATTTTTCCGCGTACATTCTTTTGCAAGGGGGTTCAAATGGGAACGCATTTCAAAAAGCACTAAACCATCGGAAAATTGAAATTCGTTGTAAATATTAGCGTAACTTCTGATGGAAATCAATATATACATAAAAATATGAGAGAGTTCATGAGATTTATTTGGCATGACTTATTTTCCGATTTTGTCTGACCAGAAACTATAATTTCATTAACAAAATAAATTAATATCGTCAGCATAAATGTGACTTTTCAAGGCATGTCTTACAGAATTTTTTTCCATTTACATTAAATGTTAATACCTAATACAGCATCAAACCAATGACTAGAGGTATGTTTTTATAAGCGGAATGATGCAATGCTCATTGTTTTATAGTTTTTCAGCTTCTGGTTTGGTAGAACAAGTGAGCCTTGGGAAAAGGATACATTTTTTACTTCAGTCGTATTCAATCGATGACAATGAATCGAGTATCTACGGCCGTTTCCTTCATTACTGCGCATCAAAGTCGTGGCTTTACATTTAAGCCCCTTCTCTTGAATGTTGAATCCAATTCTAAATTCTTTGGAGGCTTCTTTCCGCAAAGCAATTCCTTTCTCTAAACTGACCTCTCAAAGCCCATCCGTAACCGGACGTTCCATTGTTTTGATTTCTCCGATCTTCAACCCTCCGAGGAATCTGTAACCCCTACGCGTTTCTATCTCCTTAATGCCTGCCTTAACTTCCTCGTGTTATTCTTATCTCGTTTGTGGCAACAGCGTTAAGTTTTTTCTCTGAGCAGCCTATTTTTTCTTCTTGTCAGGGTGTTTTCTTCCCAGATCAGATGGTAAGAGAAAGATAAATTCACCAACTAAGATGTAGCTATGTAAATAATTCGCTTTCTGCAATCACGACCTTGTATATCAACACCTGCTTGGAAAATACAAGCTTCATACTTTCCTAGGAAACAATACAACTTCCGTATATTTTTCCCCAATCTTTTATTAGTATTCCGCGATCGTTTTCAGGAAATAAAATGCCAAGAAATTTTACGACTGTCGCTATCAATACCCGATGTAACATTCTTTCTTCTTCTTGGAGATCACCTCTAATCTTTAAATATCCTTCTCGGGATTCGCGCCCCCGTTAGTAAATATTAATATTTACTAATTGCGCAAATTCTAATTGCAAGAGTGTTAAAGCGGACGCGACAGAAATAACACACACAAATAGAATGGAAGACAAGTCGTTTTCCGAAACGTCGGCGCAATTAGAAAATATTAACCGGTGCGAAGCCCGAGAAAGATATTTAAACATATTACACCGGGAAAAGCTAAAATCCTTTATCACCTCTAATCTTATTTTATTTACTTTTGATTCCAATTCTATCCAGATTGCGAGATTGAACGTGCTCATTTTATCACTACACTGCTGTCTGTCTCAATTATTGACCTCCGTCAATGATTTTATTCAATACTCCCATATCTCATATTCTAATTTTGCGAATTTTATCAACTGAAATATGTTTTTTCACACTCCACTAGTAAAAATTGTCAATTGCTCACTTACTGAAAAACGCAATTTAAGTTATCATGTACGCTATTTGACTAAAATGTACTTCAGTCTCAAACATTATGTTTGAAAATTTATTTTTGCATAGTTTACTACCAGAAGTGTTTGCAATTCATGATGTGATGAAGAAATATTGGACCTTTCCTTGCATTAAATGTCGAAATATATTTTAGCAATAATTTTAGGTAAGCATATGAGAATTAACCAAATCTTTAAAACCAATTGGGACATTAAAATAAACAAAAGAAAACTAAAATAATGAAATGCACTAGAGATGGACTAGAAGAAGCTGAGGTATATCTAGATGGAGAAAAACTAGTGCAAGTTACTTTTTTTAAATATCTGGGTAGCTGTATCACACCTGATGGTAGATGCACAGCGGATGTGAAAAGTAGGGTAACACAAGTAAAACAAGCATTTATCAAAAAGAAAACTCTTTTCACATAAAAAAATGTTTCTTTATCGCCCCGGAAAGACTTTGTTAAAACTTATGTTTGGAGTGTGTGCACCTATGGCTCAGAAACTTGGACTCTGAGGAAAGGGAGAGGAAAAAGCTGGAGTCCTTTGAAATGTGGTGCTGGAGAAGACTTTAAAAACATCTTGGACAGAGAGGGTTACCAACCTGGAAGTATTACAAAGGATTGGGGAGGGACAAACGTTTGTTAATTCAATTTGTAAAAAAAGAAACGCAAGGATTGGACACCTTCTACGTCACTCAGAGTAGATATTTACTTTAATGTAAGGAGTAGTAGAGGGCCGTGCTGAAAGAGGTAGACCAAGAAAAGAATACCTGGAATAAACCATAGCGGGGAGAAGATACATTGATATGAAGAGACTGGCTTTGGAAAGAAGGAATTTGAATGCCCACCAACCTTAGGGGTGAGGAGAATAAGGAGGAGAAGATATGAGAAATCATTAATTCAACCACCAACGTGTGTAAATAACATATAAAAACCTTATAATAAAGGATGAATTCTGCCCTGATATTTAACGGATATATTTACCTGTCAATCATGAGGCCTCATCAAGTTTCTGTGAAAACCTCCTTATCGAGATTTCAACATTATCTTCCACTGAATCCTCAAAGAACTGTTTAAAAGAGTTTTTTCCCCAAAAAATTACGAAAAATACTTTCCTCAAACTGTTTGAATTTGTCAATGCCTTTATTTTTGTCATCTCGATGCTTGAAAGAGGGTATATTTTTCAGGAGTAAGGTTGGTAAACCGTCTTTCTCCTCCAGGATATGAATTATTTTTGAAGTATCTAAGTTGCAAAACCCTCCTTGCGAAGGTATTCCCCAGCCAAGTTTCCTTAGTTCACGTAGGAGTGCTGTGTCATCAATGCACGCTTTCAGGAAACGGCGTCAAGGGTATTTCAGGGATTGTTTTCGGGAGAAGCGTCGTTTTATCAATGCTGGGGACCTTTGCAGCTTGTAGCATATAAGCTTTGTATGACGGAGTGGAAGGAAATTTAGAGCAGCCACTTGACATATTTGTGCCTGTGATGGCAGCAAAGTGGTTCAAATAAGAAAACTATTGTTAGATAAACTAAACTACTACCAAAATCTGTTCTTTTTTCATCCATATACTCCTTCCTTACATCCATATCCCTCCTCCTCTCTTTCAGTTAAAAGTCTTTAAGTTTTCGATAAAGCGTATCAAATATTTAAAATTCTGGAGTTCCTTCGGCCTTAAATTATCAAATAGAGCTTATAGACTGTGTAGGTTCATCACTTTTCGCTCCACCGAACCTTATTAGCTTCCTCATATAATACCTTCAAAAGCTCACGAGAATAGATTCATGAATCTACGGGAATCTTTACCAGCAGAAGGGAAGGTATTTAAAGATGTATGTTCTATAAAACTGCTTTTGAGTACCTACAATAACTTGTCGTAATAGCATAATTGAAACGGAAAACTACATTGATATTATAAAATTAATACGGATTATGTCCGCTACATTAAGGCTAGTGTCACCAATGTCGCAATTTCAGCTTACATATTCATGACGAATTAGAAACAGAATCTTAGAAAACATATGAGGTTCTAGATTATAAATAGCTCAGCACGTGCAACCGATGAGGGTCAATTGTAATGTCAAGTGGTTTAACGATAGACATTGGTAGTAAAAGTTAAGCCGCATTCCATTGGAAAACCCTTAGTCGTGAAATTTCGGATGGTAACGTGGGTTGATTGAGTTAGGAAGTCAATTCACCGCATTAGAGTTCGAAGGTACAGCGTTAATGAACCTCTAGGGTATTAAGGGGGTAATTCAGGATGTAGTCTCTATGATTGCTGGAGCTAGTTGTTGGTGATAGCGGAAGTGTTGCGCCTTAAATTATTGCGGCTCTGAGGTGATAATAATGGTGATCAAGGGATATCGCTAATTGTAAAGATTATTGACGAGACGCTCATCAGCCTTATGACTTTTTTGTCGAATATTTTTGACATGTTTGCTTAGTTTTTATGTAAAAAATACTGATATCGTATTCAATCTATTGAATTACGACTCGGGCTTCGGCGTATATTGATACTTATAGGTAAAGACGCCATTTCTTATAGGACAACGCGGTAAGCCAAACCTAGGTTGTACTTCCATAAATTTATGATTTCATTACCAATTTACTATTTTTAATTTATTTCCAATTGATTCCACCAAATTACACACGAAACTACGAACAATCAGAGAGAGGGAGGATGTTATTTTCCTGGCGTATAAATCAAACGAAGTCTTTTAAGATATTTCACCATGTAAAGTGACGGGCTTCCAGTGATCCATAAGCCTACTAAACTTATGATCTTTCGTATTATCACTGGTAACATCACTCCGTCATTGTTGAAATAAAGCTGAGCATGAATCTTCTTAAAAGCCTAAACTATCCAATAAATATGGAAATTGGGCATTCTTATCGACCTCTCTCTAAGAAAATATTTCCTTGCTATAATTGTAGCATTTTCTTTTCCAGACTTTTTTTACTGGCATATCAAATACGGAGTAGTTTACCGTGATTAATACTAGACTAGCAGGCAGCTAGCCTGCTCACTCCGTGAGCAGGTGTGTGTACCCACAGGGGGTAAGTGTCCTAGTCTAAAAATAGCTCCTTGGTGAAAATGTTTTTTTATTCACTGTTTTCCTTTGTTGTTTTTAAAGCCATTTGAATAGGAGAGCAGTGTGGTTTTCTTTTGTTTCAACCTTTACACTCTTCCACTCTCCCTTTTGGCCTTTCTCCCTTGTCACTGTGTTTCCCAGCATCTGGTCGTTGCAACCACAACCCAAAAATATAACCCTTTGAACGGATGGTAACCTAACACCTCCTGCCACACGCCCAAGCAGCCACTCTGTTGGATCTTATTAAAACTAACTAAATACACTCCTTTTAATTCATGTCTCCATTTCATTTCCAAATATCTTACACCTTTACACGGCTGGTGACCTAACACCCCCTCCGTGCCCGTCCGTGCCACACGCCCAAGCTATAAAAATCCAAAACTACTACCAAATCATGAAGACAGAGATTCCACATTCAACGCACTAAACGTCACTCTTCTAGCTCAAAAATTGACAGAGGAAGAAACGAAACGGATACAGAATGACTGACACGCTACAAAATATATAAATAAGTATAGATAATGTCAAAAAACTAACACATTGCTCATATTCTGATGGTTTTAAACGAAATACATTATTGGATTTCATTATCATAAAACAAAAGAGGAAATACACTCAGCAGTAAATTTGCGCGCATTTTTTGGCAGCCTTCCAAAAGTTTTCTGATTTTCTTTAGCTTTTCTGCGTTCAAAAAGTTTCATCTTGCTGCAGCAAGTATAGGATAAAAACTAGCAAAGTAATTCACAACCATAGTTGATCCACATTAGAAAGCCCTATTGACCTACTTACTTTAATATTTTTATAAAATGCATCGAATTGTTGACAGCTGTTGCGATATAAAGACTGTATATTTAGTTTTCATGCTAAATAATGTCAGAAATATATACAGTTGTTTATTATTTGCTGGTTCAAATGATTAACGACTCATAATTGATATAAAAATATTTTCAATATCACGCACGATTTCTGACGCGTAATTTATCTTTTCTGACTTTGACTTTTCCTATTGGTACTGGCAACATTACACCCCCGTCATTATTGAAAGTAACTGGAGTATGAACCTCTTTAAAAGCTCATGATATTCACAATATATGGAACGATGAATATAAATATATTAGAATGACGGAAAAAGATAGAAACCTAGCTTTAGCAGCATCATACGCTTTAGCAGCATCATACTCTTCAGCAGCATCTTAGAGCATCGTCTATTTTACAGAATCGGAAGGTCACCAAAGGCTCCGTAGAGATAACTCAAGACCAATAACAAGAAATGACCAATTGAATTCCAAGCGTGCTATGAAACAGAGAGCTTCTCTTTTTCTGGCAGTGCTCTCCTATTTCTCCTTTTTTTCCCATCGCTTTTGTCTTGCTCCCTTAACCTCCTCGTCTCGGCGGATCCAATTTCTCCCTTTTTTCGCCCCGTCATGCTGCCCCTGAATTCCTATCCTTCCTCCTCATCTCACGTTCTCCTTCATTTGCCTCACCCTTTTTCCTGTACGCGTGTCGACCTAGAACTCTGTGCCACGTGGAGTTCAGGCCGGTCTGAATGCTTTTCGTGGAATGCCGACTTGCGCTCAAGGCTTGTTTCCGAAAGACATCTCTGGTTTCGAAGGGTCAGGTAAATCAAGGAAAAGGTTAGTTTCAAAACAATCCTCCAAGGAAACGAAACATTGGAGACGCATTCCGTTTCATCTATCCAGTCCCCTTAACGAAATTACAGTTTACATGCATGTAAAATAGATGAAAATGTTCAGACTTAAAATGACTGACGAGAATTAACTTATGAGTGAATGAATGAATGGTTTATTGATGCTCTGGGAAACCCATAAGTGCAAAAAAGAAAAAAAACATAAGTACAGAAAACATTCTGCTCAAAATACAATAATTATGAAGTAAGCATAGCATAAACACAAGAGTAATTGAAAACAAAGGTTTCTTACAGAAATGAAATTAATCAACACAAAGATTCTTACATTTCAAAACAACAGTGCTACTGTTTTAAATATTCGTACAATTTCCTCTTAAAAGATTCCGGACTTATCACAATAAACTTAAGAAAACTTATCACATGGCTATTGAAAGAATATATTTCACATGGTGAAATTAAGGAGGATGAAGAAAAAAAAATTTTCTGTGAAATCCTAGGACTCTTCTGATATCAAGTGAAGTTTGTACATAGTTGAGGAAAAAACGTGCAAACAATATAATATACTTTTTCCAGGGTTTTAGACGTTAATATTATCACCAGGTAGCAATTGGTGTTTACATGGCACATTACATACATAATTGCAGGTAGAGGAACGAAAGGGCGCCCCTTACTCCCTATTAATCACTCCGTCCCTAATAATGTATATATTACGCTCACTTAACACCACTTTCTGCCGGATGATGATATAGTAACGTCGGACATAACAATTTTCCGTCCTTCCTTCATTTATATTCAACTTTCTCTCAAAATTTCACGAACTGTACTTTAAGTCATATTATTATAAGATGAATATACCTGTAAAACGTTAAATTTAGTCATTCAAGTTTGGTTTTCATTCACACAATCACGCAATACTAGTTGTGTTAACAGTGACATTAACTTCCTCAGATATTCAATTGTAGTAGCAGTGATATAAGAATGAAAATGCTGGGGGGTTCTTTTGTAACGGCCTTTCTTTTCGAGGTAATTGGGGAGTAGGATTTTTCTCCCGCATATCCACTATAGAGGTCTTTAAATTCTAAAAGTAATGACCAAACATTCCTTTGAATGCGGTACTTGAAACGACAAATAGGTTTAAGAATATACAAAATTATTTTTCGCAATTTTGAAAGAAATGCTAAAAGTACCCAGTCCTTCATGCTTTTTCAATGTTCTCGCTATTTAAAGACAACTCAAAAGTGATTATTTGGAACAAAGCTGCACTCGAGAGCAATTTCCATATGTTAGCTCGCTGGAGTCTTGATTTTCTTGCTTTTATCGGTAGCGAATCACAAGTCTTCAAACAGGATGATTTGATCTTTAACTGGTCCTTTATCAATTCCTCGCGCTGTAGAATTTAAAAGATAGGAGTAAAATGTAAATTTAGACATGGATAGAGCTTCGAACCTATCTGATTTCAAAACTTCATTTTTATTGCTGCGCAAGTAGAGAGATACCCGCAGGCTACTCGCAGAAAATTGCGTACCTGCTTTCAAATAGACTTAACCGTTTCCGCTGTGCAGAAATGCATCGGGAATTGAAGGAATAGCAATTTTCGGAGTAATGAGTATCACTACTCACACACCCTAGAGGTATCTTCTCAGTTAGGGCTGTAAATCCAATCTTTGACTTTGTTCTTCAGCAGCTAGGAGGAATTTTTTTTTTAAATGGGAAGCTTTTCATAGTATTCTGAATCTGGTCCTGGAACTATTGTATCTTTTATAAACTTACGATTTGTAATTCATTCTCTACAAAGCTTTGATTCTTGTTTTCATACAATATGACCACATAAAGACACTATCCTAACGGATTGTTTCATTTACCTGTATGCAACAATTTTTCTGGGGGTTTAGTTATTGAATTTGATAATAAAATTTCTTATTTTGCATTACGTCTCCATAATTTTTCCAATTTCTTTCGTCATCTTTGACAAGAATTTTCTATTCCAATACATAAGCACCCAAAGGTTTCTTACAATAACAGCCGCTCATATCGTTAGTTTACCACTCTGTTGGAAATTCATTTTATCAAGTATTATCGTCTGATTTCATCCAAGATATTCGGTGACTAGCTATTAAATTGTAATACCAAAAAGGGAATGATATTCCTCCATTTACTGGTCCATAAATGATATATTGGAAGATATCACTTGGCATCCGATTTGAGTGAGTGGTTTAACATCTCTCTCCCTTTACATATGTGTTCTTTATTGTGCCAACTTATCCCAGTGCATGCAATAGGTGTTTGCGGCCGTGCAGATTTTTATCAAAGTCATGAAGCTCTTCAACTTTCCATTAAACGTAATTACGTAGCTAACAATTATGGATTGGTATTAAGTGGGGTTATTGGAATTAATATGATATAATATATGATATATGTCCGGATAATCTTTCTTTGAGCCATCCAAACCAGCATTGACATCCAAAATCTATCGAACTCATTTGACATCCTTACTCAACAGTGGAATGAATCAAAAAGTGTTTCATTCGTTAACAATTAATAAAAATGTTACATACACCATATTTTCTGAATGATAATTAATTAGTAAATAAAACCATTCTAAATTATTTAAACTAATTTTTAGATACTAATTATTTATCAAAGAAACTAATTTTTTCCTAAATTTTATGAGGACTGTACTTGATAATCGTTAATATTTATCTTGATTTGCTCTGCCTCTGCTTCGGATGTAAATCAATATCAATTTGGGTAACCAGCGCTCATTAGTTCCATATTTCCATCTTGTCCTCATTTTATATGTAAACGTACAGGAAAATACATAAATTTTACCTATTGCTTTTAAAACAATTCCTTACATTGAACCATTGATTACTTACCTACCTTATTGCAATGATTGCTCACCTTATTAGCAATTATTCCCATATTCGTAATAGTGTGACTGATCTTTTATCAATGTTATCGTGATTTATCATTTGGAAGCATTTATTTTGAAATTCCAGTAACTGACTGTGGATGATATCTCCAAATGGGGAAATATATGGAAAATCTTCACCCGCGGAGCCATCAGTCTAAATCCGTGGATCCCCTACACCACTCCCCTCCCTGGCCCGTGAAAGAAAAATAAAGGAGACCGGATGCAAGTAAACTCCCGTGCTGATAAATTACCGTCATTTGTCAGTGACTCCCTTTGCTTCTTCAATCTTAGATCAATCTCGACCTCTTACTTTGGAATTCGCTCGATTCCCTCCACAATCCTTCACCTCCCCCGCGAACCCCCGCCACTCCCTGCCATCCACTTATTCACATTCACGCATCTCTCACTTCCTGGCTCCTGGCCCCGGTCCTTCTCTCTCTCTATTCATCTCAACCTCTTAACGCATCTTCTTCCAGCATCACATCCAAGAAGACCATCGCGCCCCCTCCTGGACCCTTGTGATTTCCTCCCCTATCACCCCCCAACCCCTCAAACACCTCTCCCCAGTCATTCCTCACCGCTCACATTCCTCCCACTGCGAGCATTTTTCTACCCCAAACTCTCTACATTTCCGACTCCCATCCACCCCAGCCAAAGTGTTCCTCCCCGCCAGCCGAACGTCTTACCTTCCTCCATCCCCTGATACTTCAAGAGCCATCCCTTAACATCTCTTTCCCTCTCTATCTCTCCCTTTGCTGGGAAACCTTTCCCTCGGGAGAGCCTATCGACTCCCCAGCATCTTATACGACCATAACTGATCCCTTCCTCCTGTGCTGATGTCTTCCACCGATTCTCGTCGATTCCCTTCTCTGGGGTTCTCGCCCTTCCTCACGGAACCGTGTCTAAGTCTAACTTTCTTTAGTGCATCACAGTATCATCGCGGAGAGAGTGGAAGATACATCGTTGGTAAAATATCGATTTTCTAATTCACCCAAACTGAAGCACAGTAAATTCCCGGTTATCCATGTTCAGGTTTTCCGAGGTTCCATATTATCTGAGATACATACCCTTATTCTGTGGTTTCAGTAATCAAGTTAATTAATTGGTATTATTCCTAACTTTATATACTTTTTAACATTTTTATAATAACTCTTTACTTTGTTATCCCACATACGTATTTTTTTTAAACGACTGGGGTTTTGACGCAAAATGTCATCTTCGATCTGAACCTGAATATGTCGTTGAGTGTAGAAACCCGAGTGGTATCAAATAAAAATACGTGGAATGACAAAGCGACTCGTTACCATCATTTAGGCAGTTAAGCTCATACACGTGTACTTAATGAATAATATAGTGTTTCCATCTCCTACTAAACGGTGATGCACCTGTTTTATCCCGACTATGTAAAAAAATTAAGCACGGCATAGCATAGTCCTTATTTTTCAGCAATTTTCCTCTCAAAGAAGCCGTATTATCTGAGTTTTGATTAATTACATGCCAACAGCTCACATCGTCTTGGATATAATGGAGATATCACCGTAATTAAAATTCAGAAAAGTATTTACTAATTGCTTATTTGCTGGAAAATATGGTGACTCTACACTGTCAGTCATATCTTGGTCATATACAGCATGCATCAGCCGTCAATTATGTACAGTGTGGGCAATAATATTAAATAGTTCGCTATTGCTTCCCTCAAAGGCTATATGAGAGGCTAAAAATGAAACCACATTTGGGAGTTTTCAGCCAGATTTGATCATACTTCATGATAATTAAGTCGGAATTCGTTGCTGGTAATAGGATCTAACTGGTTTTTCCCAATAATTTTTCTCATGAAGCTACGCATAGATGAATGGCGCATGGTAATTTGGTGCGGGTTGGTACTCTGTGGTTGATTCAATAATGCAACCGTGAAATGTTTTTCGGATTGGAATAACTTTTGTAGGGAATCCCTGTCAATGTGCTTACTTCCTAACCATTTTATGCCTTTTTCAGTGAAACTTGTTGGTTTTTAAATATGAAAAGAAAAGATTTTGTAAGCTAGCTATTTAAAAACGAACATTTCCCGGAAAATATTGATTATATATAGCCTGCACAGGTATTCCATCTGACAAGCAACTTCTTCGGTGTGAGAAAAGTTTTCATTAAGGAAATCCATACATGGGGCAAGGTAGTCAACTATCTTCTGCAGTGATACCCATCACCTACCTGAAAAATATGGTACTCACATTGTTCAAATTCGATTTGGATGAACGTGTCCATGAACGTGCCCGTGCCCGTGTTTTGGATGAACGTGCCCGTGAAAAGGCCAGTTCGGGATTAAAAACGAGTCCATTTGGCACTTTAGTGACCAACCACTGGGCTACCACTTTATTATTATATATATCATTTGGGCGCAAAAATTTGAAAAAAATCCAATCGTTATATTTAATATAATGGATTATTTGACGCTGATGGCATCTAGACTCACTTGGAGTAACCGATGGCCATAATGTAATGGCTGTAATTATTGAGCATGGAACGTTAGTCAACCGATATTTTTGGCATATTAGCATCGATTCCCATCTTTAAATCCAACTTTTTGGCTCGTAATCCATCTGTCCTGAGCGTCTTCCTCTCCAGGACAGAAGTCCTTCCTGCTACATCCCGAAGGGCTCTATATTCCCGGGGCCGGAGTGCTCCCCTTTTGGGAAACATCCATTGTGCAATCAAAAGGCTCCTGTTTCGAACGACACCGTTCGAGATTTAAGCCGAAAGGGTCCCTCAACAGTCTCGATCGTCATCCATTTTCTCTCGCTTCGGGATATCTGAGGCTGTTGTGTCGGCGTCTTCGGAAATGTGCCCCTAGGGTGTGGATGCGACAAGGGTGCGTATTTCTCCAGAGCACTGAAACAGCGCACATAAGAAATGACTGCGTATTTCCAGTTAGAATGCGTGGATTGTCGTTTAGTCTAAAAATTTTTTAAAAAGTTTCAGTTCTGACCTGGGATTAGGTTTACCAAATACCCCTGACTCACTAACTGTTCAACGAATCTCTGAAACAAATGAGCGTGATGCAAGGAAGTATTCCTCAAAACTCCATGTTCTGCCTTTGATGTTCGCTTTATTTGTTTGTTTGTACTTGACTTATTGTAAAAAATTCATAAAATTTTAATCACACTTTTTCCTGACAGATCACCACATCTATGAAACTAATGAATATATCACTATGATCTTCACCACAAATTTTTATATTTGACCCTAGATGAGTAAATGTGACCCTAGATGAGTGAAGACTTTTTTAAAAAGGCTTAATATGACCTCTTATTAATAAATTTTTTAGTCAGTCCTGTACCGCGGTCTTTTAGTTCAAAGAATACGAAGGGGACTATAGAATAACAAAGCTCTTTCTAAATGTAAACGTACTCCATAAATTTAAGCGAATGCTTAAAATCAACTGAAATATTTTTGATAAATAGCAACCTCGTTTTAGCTGTCATTACACAAAATGCAAAATTACCAGAAGCCGAGCCTTTATTTTATTGAGCATAATGGATTCATTCCCTGGCCCTTCATTAGGTCAGAAAGAAGTTTAGTTTTCTGATCGGACCGCAAAAACGTTTTAGCCAACCAAAATTGTTAAATAAATCATAAAAAACCGTGCGTTATCTTGAGAGCAATTTTCATACAAATTATATTTCGTTAATTATTTTAGCCAGAACATAAGGAGCAACTCTCTATAGTTCTGATAACATTTAACCTGAAAACTAACCTCGCAGTCTGTATATCGCTACAGCTATCCAAAATACAAAGAAATTTAACAAAGTGTAAAAGAAATGCTGCCAATAGGGCCATCTAATTTGAATCTACTATAGTAGTTCTACTGGTTATTGATATTCAATACTTGCTGCAACTAAATGAAAACTTTTGGAACGCTGCCAAGTAAAATACGTGCGTAATTACTGCAGACTTTGTCAACTCCTTAGTTTTATGACACTGAAATCCACTAGCGTATTTCGCTAAAAGCCATCAGAACATGAGTAACAGGTTAGTTTTTTGGACATATTCTAATATTAATGACGGTGAAACTACTACGCATTAAAACGTCCAGTTGAAAAATCTGGAAACAAGAATGCTACAATTATATCGAAGGATTATATTTGCTGAGAGTGAGAGAGGTCGCTCTGTATGCTGGTATATAAGTTAGAAAAAAATATATGGAGAAACACAGAACGGTGAAATAAAAATTCATCAGGGCAATACAATTGGTAGTTTCACCCAAAATAGCTGAGAATGCATGAGCTAGATTCTTTGCTGCTTGGTTTTTGGCATTCCCTCCGCAACGCGTTGTCTTTCCATAAAGACAGTTTTTTCGTCTCCAGTTCAGAAGAGCAGATAAATTGGTTTACAACATTTGATCCTGAACTAAACAGTAAAATTCAACTATATAATTGTGATCCCGAAAAATTCATGAACACATCTGTCTCGATGACGCCAGCAAGATTGCTGGAGAATCTGCTTTCAAAGAATATAAACTTGGAGAGAATGCCTCAGAAACTTGATGTTAAACTCGAAAAGGTAAACAAAAGAATAACGAGAACTAATGTGTTGAGTGAGGCGGACCTCATCAAGGAATGTGCCTGAAGTGGCGATAGGTTAATGTAAGAGAAGACATTGGAGCGATGTTTGGAATTCACGGTGTTAGAGAATCGTACGTAACACTAATCAAAACCTTGAGTTTTCTGATTTTCGTGATGTTGATGATAAATGCTATAGAGTTCAAGTCTAATGCTGAAGTTGGCTCATTAATTTTAATGAAATGGATAAATTCGTGAAGCATTGAATGACTAAAGTTTACTATAGAGTAAACACACTCGGGAAAATCGATAGAACCTCTAAAACTTCCTTGGTTTTCTGGCATGAAGATCCTCAACTTTTGGCGTGTTTAAGTAAAAGGTAATACAAGAATTTGCTTAATTCCTCCTCCGGCTAAAAGTTTTCGCGCTGAGCAAAAAGAAAACAGAGCCGCGAGAGTTTCCGCATTAGCAAGCAATGACGGGTTGGGGGGGATAACTTTCGTTCGATGGGGTCCTTCTAACTTCTAAACTAAATATTTCACAGGAAACGTGATAGGTGCTGGGGTTCACTGTGCACGAATAGCTGCGCTTCCCCTCGCAAATGGGACGTAAAAACAAGGTGAGTTCTCAATTATCTCATGGAGCAGGCATTAGAGGAATGGCGTTTTGCACAAGTTTTATTGATTTTTTTTCCAATCAAATGATAGTGCTACTAAATACACTCGCAATATATACCTTCCAAATAGAAAAATAAAATGGAGTAAATAGAAAACTTAAAATTAACTCTTAAACATATTACACGGGCATATTTAGTCGTTGAGCTAAAATGGGAAGGCCGCTATGATTTTTGCGTTGATTTATGCGTACGAACCGTATATTACCCTATATGATGCTTAAATTCCACCTTTTGTTTCGTATGAATAGAACAATTTACTCTTTGTTACTCTAGAAATTGTCAATACTTGTTCAACCTGGATAAATGTTCAATATTTTGTCTCGTTTTTGAAGCTCGGTAGACTTGTACGGAATTTAGGAATATTATTAGAACTATAAAATTCGCATGCATTCATTAGTTTCCTTGAAGCTCTTAGTCTCAGCTTTGTATAATGATTTGAATTTTGCGCCGGTGGTAATTCTCGTTAGCTTTGTTGTTAAAAGATGTTCACAATTTTTTTACATTCGTGCCTCGTGACGTCGCTGAAACATAGTAACCGGTGTTTTGGGTGTCATATTTGTGCCAATATGCGTTATTTTCTGCCTGACGAAATTTTTCACACTAATCGCGATTTAATGTGATTTTTGGCCCTTTACTTTAAGATAAAATATGATCTTATAACCGTATACGTGGACACGTCTGTCCGGAATTCTGATAAAAATTTAATGTCATCATCGTTTCGTATTTATGAAGGCCCGATTTTCGATGTAAATACAATGACAAACTCATCGCACATGGTATCTGTTGAGGTATTGTATCGTAATTGTATGAAAAAAAACACTGTTGGCGCTAAGGAATTCAAGGTTCACAAATCCCATACAGCACTATTCCTTACATTTGAAACGCATAAACTACGTGATTTCTCTATTTTCAAAATGAGCGTAAATCGGAGGCATGCGAGGACGCAGCTTGTAAAAAATAATTTTACCGACTGGAATTAAGTAAAACATAGTTATATCAACTGATAGCTTTGTTGTGTTAACAGTTCCGTCTCCAAAGCGTACTCATCTGGTAGGTATTATGATGTTGGTGCCTCAAAATTTGTAACGCAATAAAATTAAACATTGGATACTTATAAGTATTATTTACATAATTTTTCTCTGATATTTATACCGTAAGAATTATAAACCGTATCTTGACGGACATAGTTTGAAATATGTATATTTATAATCTGGACTTGATGGTAATTTGGTTGAGAACTTTTGTCAATTTTGCAATTGTTACGTAAGACACGGATTAGAATGTAATGCAATAATTATAATAATTAGTGATCCCTCTCTCATGCTATCACTTAAAACATGCATGGATTAATATTTCCAAAGAAATACAGCTAACCCTAAGAAGGAAAATAATTTGACACCGTGGAACTTTGGGTCTTGGATTTGAATTGGGAGCCAGATTGGTTACCTTACGCCAGGAAAGAGACTAAACAGACGAATTAACATTTTATATGAATATATTCTGTGTAATATTTCATAAATGAATGCATCATAACTATATTTGACATTTGCTTGAAACTTCATGAGGGAATAAAACGGAAATAATAGGTCAAGTTAAGTATTTATTTGGTATAAACTCTTCATAGAAATCTCCATAACTAATTCTCAGATATTATATATTGAGCATGGTTGAATTCAGCACTATACCGAGTACATCAGTCCCGACTGTAGGTGTTAATTAAGCCTGAAGTTAATCATAGTAGCATTTTGAAATTCTCTAAATTAAACCCCGATTTCACTCTTTCTATTGTTAATTCGTAATAATAATAAATACTTCAGCAAATATATTTCATTTTAAGAAGTTTTAAGACTTAGCGTTTAGTTAAATTGTATTAATGATGCCGCTTTGTTCGGAGAATTCTCATGGAAGTCCAAAAACCTCCTTTGTATTCAGAAAGACAATGACCCGACTCACGTGGCAGTCTGCCAAGTGTTCAGAGTGTTACCGGAGTTCAATAGTTGTTTTATTTGTGATAGTGACTGAAGGAATCCCCCTTTAGTATTCGAATTGGATAACATATAGTCCTTAAGTTCATTTATCCTCCGGGAAAATATTAATTTTTATTCGAGGAAAATTATGGCCTAATTTATTGATATGTATTTTATTACTCTTTTCCGAATTTCTATCGCTAAATCCTATGTTTTTAAGTGTTAACTCCTTACAAACTGGTGGTATGATTTTTAATTTTATAGATATTTTACTCAATAGAACCAGTTGTCTTGACCTTTTTGGAATACCTATTTCCCGTTGCCGTAAAACGCAATGATTTTGTTGGAAAAGTCTTGATGCACAGGGAAATTACTCAAGTACCACTGATATTTGGTCATATTTTCATTAGTGCTCAATGAAATGAGACAACACTCAATGAATTGACTTGTTGCATGAAATAATTACCTTTTTGGATCTTTACTGGAATAATTCACCATGAATATAATTCGACGTCACAAACTTCTGCATCATGAAGTGAATGTGTCAGTATTAAATAGTTATGAGGAAGAAATTTATTAGCTGGTGATCACAAAAATACGCGGCAATCAATTTTACTTATCAAAACAGTAGTCATACGCTATTTTGTTGGATAACATATCTACCAGCATTTTTAATTGTAGATAATTAGGTAAGTTAAATATAGATCCCATTATGGTAAGAAGCGAACATTTTTTTCCACTCCGTCATCCTAATACAACAGATAGAACTGTGATAAATTCATACTTACAGTAATATCATATAATAAAAAATGTCTTATTTGCACGTGGTAGTATTGGACGTATTGAATCATCGCTTATCTCAGAGAAAAATCATTTAGGAGTCCTATGAATTCGTATAAATTTATAGCTGGATTAATTCAATTTTATTTTTAGGATATGTGAAAAAATTATTTGCTCAATGTTTGAGTTACATTAAAAATATTATATAATGCGGGACTTGTATCAATTACTCATTTTAGTATCGCATTGTATTTGCAAAATTTAATAATTAATATTGGTGCCACCTAAGGTAAACACAAGCCTCCCAGGAATCGTTTTTAAGCGATTTCTCAGCATATACCTATGAACCTTTGGCCCCTGAGACATTAAGGATGTCTTGTGCAGAGTAGGTATTATCCAGTGTCAGCTTTTCCACGTGGATTCATGGAAGCAAAAATAACAGCTGTGACTCTGAGCTGCTCCTTGGAGGAATTTCCTTACTAAATGGTCGCTTCCTCCCCTGTAAGATTATTCCGCATGGATCAGTTTCCTCAGTTTTTCTCCTTGGAATTCTAACCTTAATTCTAATCCTTAGCCACTACTTACGGAACGGTTGTTCGATCGCAATTAGATGATTGGAAGTAAGTCAAAAGATGTGCTTGCTCATAACCCTGAACTCCGTATTTTAGTTTTTTTTAAACTACATTTTTCGAAGAACGGTTTGAAGTGGTGGCTATGACATATGATGGTTTCGTTTCATTGAAATGAAGGGAGTTTGTATTGAAAATTTAAACTCCTAGTTGACGCTACCTGAAGATTACTTCAGAATTAGGTTTTTCGTATCGCATGATAAACCTTTGTCACGTTGGCGCTTCTCCTTATGAGCTGTCAAGTAGGTAGACTGACTCTATTATCTCTTCACTCTACCTGTGGCCTTTTGTTGACACTTCATTGAAACTACCGACTTCTTTTTACTCGGGTGTACGGTCTCACTAACTACTTGTCATAAATCATAAGTATTACACTGAGCAATCAAATATTTTCCGTTACTGCGATGCAACTATACATGTTGAATACCTCTTTATCCGTTAACACAGAAACATAAAGATATTTGTTGTTAAACACCGATGTGATTAGTTTTTAAATTTTGCTGAAATGAACGTATCTGAAATGTATTTTGTCTACTTTGGGTGAATTTAGGTTTATTTTGTTTAACTATTACATTTTTTAATACCATTTAAAATACACTATTAACAAATTGCACATATATCATTTTCCCAGTAACATGGAAACCCCACTTAGGTGGGACTCGAACCCATGACCTTAGAAAATCAAATAAAACTTCCTTTTTTTTCTAGGTATAAACAGGGGAAAAGCTATTAAAAAGAACTGAATGAGAAAAAAGAACAGATAGCGTATAGTATAAAAACTGACACAAACATAAAGAGGTGGTCAGATGAATCAATATAAAGTAGGCAATTTGTTAGCATGAAACAAGAAGGTTCAGAATTTTGGGGAATAATAAAATACATCGAGTATAGATAAACTGCACTTTAAAAATTACGACTGATAATTATATCGCATATTTGTGCAATATACTAAAGAGTGGGGCAAATGTTGTTATCTATTGCGTCCCCATAGTATTTCTAGCAGGTTGTAACCAGTGGTATAAAGCATGCTACCATATAATATCCGGTAATTCCACGATTCCAAACGTTCTCCTTAGAGTTAGTGAATGGATAAAATTCCCGTTGAATACAGATTCATGATCATGTTAATAAAAAATATATTAAGTTGACATTTTAAATTCCAAAAAAATCATTTTAATAGCATTGCACAACCGGCTACACCCATTAGGGCATCATCAGGTATAATGACTTATGAGGATTGTACCTAGTAACGCTCTGGCGGATGGAACCGGATAACAGCTTTAGAAATCAGTCTCGCATGGTTTTAAGCTCTGAAAGCATGTCCAATAATTATAAAATTGCATTTACTGAAATAAACAAGGCATTCCGTCGTACCGGATCGAAATTATATTAGGTATATATAATTAGCTTCAATTAGGTATATATAATTAGATATATATATATATATATATATATATATATATATATATATATATATATATATATATATATATATATATATATATATATATATATAATAACCCTCAATAATAGTTAATTAAAGGTTTTTCATACTTTTATCAATTGTGTCAACAATATATCTTCTTGTAAATGATACACGGCAGGGATTTAAGGGCATAAATCATAAAACCCATTATAACAGCGGTAATTGCGAGTGAGAGGAGGCGACCATTGAATAAATTCATCCACATAGGCATGCCCTGGACATTTGCCTTCAAGATAAGCTACATGAAAGCTATGTTGGGGAAATACCGTTTTGGGGTTTTTGACTAAGTTTTCGGCGATCCAGCCCACTGTGCGGAGGTGCGATGTTATTAAAAAGAGTTTTTGGAGTTAAAAGCGTTTGTTCATTTTTTTCACTGCACCTTTTCGTTGTACATTTGTTCAGTTTTTCAACGTCAGTCGGTTCCAATTGGTCGTGCGTGACCGAATTCAGTTCATCAGGACAAGTGATTTTCATAAATTACAATTTAATCATGTATCATTACATGAATTTTAGTAGTTGACATGCATTCATTACTTAGAATGGCCAAAATCACGAAAAGTGAAGATAGAAATGATGGAAGTTTAATCGGGTGTTCTCCCGGAATAGTTGGTATACCTCCCAGCTCAACGATTGTAAGGACTACTTTCACTTCAACACAAGAGCGTCTATAAGCCGTTTCTCAAATTCAGCTGCTTCCCATACCATCGTCTTGAGATCAGACGTTTCATTATTGCCTTTACGATTGGTAATAAATGTGATCCAATTTCAGAAACTATATTCGAAAACCCTGTTAAAGTATGGCGAATTGAGCAAAACGTTGTCAGATATGAAACATCCAACCCGGTGAAACGCCTGAGAAACCATTCCACCATAGATTGGCCTGGAAAAATATCAGCTCATTCAAGAAAATAAAAGCCATTTATTCGGCTTTGAGGGCACTCACCGAACGCTCCATCAACAGTTTAAGTAAACAAGACATTTTATTCGATCCCGATCTTCGATAATTTCTGATCCCATTAATTTATTATTTCGGATCGACGTGATTGATGTTTTTCTCACGATGCTCATCCTTAATTGGAAACTCTTGGAAGTACTCGTCAAGAACCTGGGAGTCCACTTAAGATTTGTCGATCCACTTCCTTGAGAAAGGGAGCGTCTTCCTCCACTCCAGACGTAGCTGGTACACTCTCCGCGCCGCCCTCAGGATGTCATCTGTTTCCCACAATGCACCAAATTGCCAGAGGACGGCCACCGCTCCATGAGATGTGCGCTCTTCTTTGCTAATTAAGTTTCCTTCCAAGTCGGTGAGGAGAGGAATTGTGGGCGGTCTGGCTCAAAGAGAGGAAGGGAGAGGGAGACAGAGAAGGGACCTCCCCAGAACAGAGTTCGCTAAACTCTTGTCCTCATGTGTTCTTGGAGTGGGAGTAACACGGAAAGGCTAGGGCTGGGGAAGACAGACGCTCCAACGAGGTTGTTCGACTGGTCCACAGAGCTCGTGAGGGGTCAGATGAGTAAGAAAGTGCAATTTTGCATCTTATAAACTGCGATATTCTGGATATATGACCATTGTTAACCAAATCTACCGGTATAGACTAGATAAAAATGTGAGTTTTAAGAAACCGTCTGATTTTCTACATACACTGAGCCCGATCTACCCACACAAGTTCGTTAATCTTCTCAGTTTACGTTCTAGCAGTTAAAGAATAAAAATTTCGTATTAAAACACACTCTTCAGTGACTTTTTGTGATAAATTTAGTGAAGTATTTAATAATTTACTTTCACAATTCAATATACCTCTAAATCACACGTTGAAAACAACAGCGTTGAAACCCGGATGGTGTGTTTTAATAAAATTGTGGAATTGTGAAACATACTTATTAAGTATCGGATCTTGTAGGGCATTTAGGGTAAATAGTGTTAGTTATTGATGTACTACCGAACACGGTTTGCAACAAACTGGGTAAATACTGCTTTATACTTTGCTAATCTCATCGCAATCCATGAAATACTGATCACACAACTGATAGTCCATGTTAGTAATGCACACATCATAAAAAAATACATTATTTTTTTCCGCTCCCAGAGAATTTGCGAACCCCTTCTATCCCGGTCAAGGCGGATGATTTTTTCTCTGTGGAAATTCGCACATTTGTGCATTGCGGGTGACTCCGTAAAAGTGAAACTCCGTGGCTAGTCCCGGATAGCTTAAAATTTAACATATTTTCTCCCTGGACTTTCGTAATTTTGCAACCATAATAATTGAAATTCTGTTACATAAATGTCATGAATCCTATTATTGGGCTCAATGTCAGTCTTTTGACCAGGATTTCAGGAAAGTCCATACAATGTTTTTGAAGCAAACGATACATTCTATGGAACGTTATGCATCACATATTTCCTGAAGTAAATATTGAAATTATATTTATTCTTTGAAGTTGGATCATCGCTCAGATGTTACATCAGAGGTCGCGGAAGGTTTAGAGGTTGGAATGAGATTGGTGAGGAGGTTAGGGCACTCCTCACCGAAGCTGATGTTTTAGTTGGGTGGGAGGAACCTTTGGGCTGCGAAATTGACTCCCATCTGTGATGTTACAAGTGCTGATTCCGCGAACACCATGAGTGGTACCATCCGTCTAAGTAACCAAGGGACAGAGACAATTAGTGCGCTCAACTGAACTTTGCTAAATGTCAGGGAGTAGCGAGATGTTCACCTCAATCGTAGTAGCCGCAATAAGCCTATTTAAACTTATTTTCTAGCAAACTTCTGGTCATATCCAACTACAGAATGCCGTGCAACCACCCGTTACTCTTAGTTTGCCCTCAGTTCTAATAACTAGCACATATGTTTTCAGATTGACACTAATGAGTTAATGCCGTGCACATGTCAGCAGAGATTTTTCAGTTTTGAATTCATACTTATAGTATTTCTGCTTTTTGCCTCACTATGCGATGCCAGACTTCGGCCCATCGTAATTCCTTTCCTTGGCAACAAACAAAACGCCCGTCCTTCTCTCCTGCTTCGTCACCGCTGTCTTTTTAACACTCTTTCAATATAACCGTCAGCATCTTATTACCAATGAGTCTGATACCCATTCACGGCGTCACTGTGGCGCTTTGAGTTTTTATATTTGTTTAAAAAATATAATTATTAAGAAGAGAAGATTTGAAACTCTCAGTAGTACATTATTTTGTACACAGGTAAAGGAAACTACAGCTATATGCTATTTCTTTTATATCAATTCTTATTTCTCGAAAAATGTACGCAGACCGATGAAGATCTTTTGAGCAAGCAGTTCTTCCTCGGGTAAATTAAACGGTGCAAGATCACTCCCAAATTTAGAATTAAGACTCGTACGGAATGATGTTAGTCCTAATCGTGAGAGCATAAATATAGCAAATTGGGCAATTATTTTTATACATTGACATGGAAGTTCAAATGTAAACCACCTAGGCACTCAAAAAATAATTTCTATTTACTGCTGAATTGGATTACGTCCTCGTGATATGATGATAAATTTTCTACCATATTAAGGTTTACAATTTAAATCAAGTTTCACATAAAGGTCAAATTTCGAAATAAATCTTCACAACTTCTAAGTTTTCAACTAGTAAAATGGGAAAACCTTACGTTATATATGAGACATATTTTGACAAAGCCCGCAGATATAGTCTCGCCGTTAAGGGGGCGTCCATTAATTACGTGAGGCGTTTAGGGGAGGAGGGGGTCGAGCCGAATCTCACCCAGTCTCACGAGGGTGAGCGGGGGGGTCTCGGCAAATATCACGTAATTTTATTTCCGCAAGAAACGGTGTAAAATTGCGAGAGAACTGGGTGAAATTAAGTAAAACATGTTTCTCCACTAAAATATGGCTGAATCCTACACAATAATATTTATCGCGGTTATGCAAATGCCACAAATTTATGTGAACGCCTTCATCAGCATGCCCTATGACCTTTATTGTCCAAGTGTACGTGGTGATCTAGGTAAGAGATGCAGCAGTACATGCGGTATCTACTTTTCATCCATCAAAAGAGCCGCAGAGCATCGGCGTGCGGTCCACAATGCACCAGCGCGCCAAGTGCGACCCACACGGATTGTCACACGTCGAGCTACTGAGCTTTGTGTGCAACCGACAACGGTTTAGAGTGGCTAAATCAGAGCTAGGTTGAAGGAGCAGATGATTTTACTGAAAATCACATGGACATGTTGGTTGGTTGGTTGGTTGGCTTGAGACCACACATGAGTCCCCGTTGACTGAATTAGAATGAGTATTCTTTTACGAATTTTAGTGTTTCATATTTAAGTATTTTATTTTTCGATTTTCTCACTGTAAATCTAGACAACGTTCTTAGTAGTCTAAATACCAGTCTTAAACAAAAATAATTCAGCAAATTATTATTTTAATAAATCCAACTCAATCAAGCACAAATGAACGTATTTACACTAAAAATACGCACTTTGAAAAATTTCACGTGAGATTAGGGGCGGGGGGGAGGGAGTCGAGCCAAATCTCACGATATCTCACCAACGGGGGTGGGGGTGTCGAAAAATTGACAAAATTGCCTCACGTAATTAATGGACGCCCCCTAATGGGTCATGTCACAGTTGAGCTGCTTTAGGTTTTGTCTAATCACGCTCAAGTTAGCAAGTTGTAAGAGTCACAAATTAATCATAGCAAAGAATTGTTTACCTAGAGATGAACACTTCCCCTCATATAGAATTAGGTTAAATAATGAGGGCATAATTCAGATTTCCTCTATGCATCCGGATATTAATTACGTAACTCATGCAATTAATACTACGAATATCACCTTTTCATGCGTCACCTATCATGTAAACTATAATTGGACTGCTGTTGGCTTATTTTTTCCATATAGAACCATAAAAGTGTAATGTAAAACGATTTATGCCATTTTTGACCTCTACCAATGTAAGACAGTTTTACCCAACCGATTTTCCCAACCTCCACCGCCCTATTCCCTCGCATTCTTACGTAGGACATAAGACATTTGTATCTACTTCTCGTTTAAGACTCGATTTCTGCTGTTTCGTTTTTCTTTGGAAGCCATCGTACAGATTCGAGCACTGGATATCGTATAATTACACAGTGTTGGAGAACCTATATTTAACATTAAGAGTGAAACAGTACCACAGTTGATAAGTTGTGAACAATCGCAGGATATTTGGAAAAAAACAGTATATTAGGAAACGATACAATGTTTCAAGTCGGACAAAAATCTGACGTAAATTGGTTCCAGACACCTTGCCTCCCCTCTTCACAAGACTGAGTATGAAGATTCCAATCCCCCCACTCCCAAAAATGTCCTACGTAATACTTGAATCGCCCCAAAGACATGGAGCCCACTGAAACTCAATACTAAATGCGATGAGAACTCAAAGCGAGAAGTTCTCTCACACATATCAGGTGTCATATCTAAAGGCTGATAGAGCTGAGGTTGGAGGGTAGAGTAAATGAGCTTGTGAAATTCAATCCGTTCGAGGATACGAGACACCAGATACGCAGGTCGGGTTACATTTATGGGGTCGGGAGAAACTGATGCCAAGGCAACTCTTCACTCTATGTGATGGACCTACATATACCACTTGAGTGCCACTAAAGCATGAATCATAATTTTTAATAAGGCGAAGTTCAAAATTAAGTTTTTACCCTGATAATATATAACGTTGTAACTGCCTTATATTGAAATTTATGGGAAGAAGTTTGTTTTCTGGCAAGTGCTTCCCATCCTAAGCACTTGGGTTCTATGCTTGGGTCCTTGCCGCGACATACATTTTTCAGAGGAAATCTGAGTCCTAATTGGCAGCTTTTTGGGGAGCATATCAAGTAAAATACTTAACCCCTCCTAGGAGACTTTAAATTGTGGTTCCTGTGGCGGCTTTCGTACCGGGTAGTAGGCTAAAGCCGACGATGGGTTTCTTTCGACTCTTCTACCATTAAAAAAATCATCCGTAGTTAACTTGCCAACCTATCCTAAATGATGCCAATTACATCACTTGCCCTGCTTCTTCATTTGATTCCTAATTGAAATATTTGGTCTCCTAATAGCAGCCGAATGCCTGAGGTAGACCTGGGCGCCGCCGATGGATTTTGTGCGGCGTGCCGCCGGTCCTCCATGTCGGCGCGGCGGCGCGCGCCGTTAAATGCGGCCATGTACGAATCATTCCCTCTAGAGCATGGCTTTTGTATTTGATTTTGAGTACACTAATTTTTGCTGACACCTCATCATTGTATTTCGTAACTTTGTCAAACGTTACTTAGGGCGTTTAGGGAGGGAACCATCTTCAAAAACTTCTAGATATCTTTTTAACGCTCTGCACTCGGATATAATTGTGTAGATTCCTGTAGTCTACTCGGTATTTAATTTTTGAATACCCCATTTTTATGAGGGGCGGCACCAGAGTGAAAGACTTGCTATTTTTCGTCATATATACTTATTTATTTGGAGATTTTTACAATGAAAATGATCTATTGTGTGAAGCAGATATTCTTATTTCTATAATTTTTCATTGTGTGATATATTTTGAATCATTCACCCAAGTGAATACCTCGCATTCTCAATTCTCGCACTTATAAATTGCCTCTCTTCCTCCACCTTTCACTGTCTTATTAGAAGAACAGCACAATCTTTATGTTTTTCATTAGGGTAAGGAATGATTAATGGAGCTTTCCATCTAAGTGCCGATCTGGCTTTTCGTATGATAATCTTCCCCTGGGAATATGTTCTCCATCTCTGAATTCCCCCACAATATCATGACTAAGTTTCCAAATGAATTTTACATGTGATTTTTCCTTTTTTGGCATTCTTTTTACAAAATATAGGAATTCACAATACTGACCTCAATCCCACAGAAAAACAACTTATGTCTCCATTCAAGAGTCTCTCTCATAAAACAATATTTATTTGAGTAGCCATGAGCCAATTCAACTCCCCCCATAAACATTGGGTAGTTAGTCACTACCTTGGGTTTGAAAATCATGCCTCTCCTAACCTGTCCAATTATTTCAAGTGGAGCACTAGTTCTTTCTGGCTAATTTTATACCTACCATACTCGTCTGTCTCAAATTTATCATTTTTATCAAAGTGTCAGTAAAAAAACCTGAAAAAATTCATTAGTGTGGTGCATTGAATAGGAACTTGGAGTCCAACATGCATCTGACCAGTTAAGAAAGGTCTTCTTGACTCTTGGTCATTTTCAGATACCGCATTCCACTTCTCTTTTTTCATGTCTTCCACAATAAACATTTCTGTCACTTGATGTTACACCATATTTCACAATGCTATCTCTACATTTCCATCACATTCCCTCAAGTAAACCACTGTGCGTCTTCGTTTTGTCTTCATGAATTCAACATCACCGTCAATGTCAGTGCATTCACTTTGATCTTTGGGTGAACTCCGGGATGTTTTCCTTTCCGTAGTTCCACTCGAACCAGCTCTAAGTTTATCATCTTTATATGCAGGATCAGAGAACTCACTATCGTCACTATTATCGTCTTCAATAGTTCCTTCATTTTCAATGTACAATTCGTCGTTGCTGCTTTCAAACACTTGGGACAACTTAATACGCCTCAAGAGTGGGAACTCGTTCTGATTACTCGTCTATTCACGGATAAAGCATTCATCCAATTACATGCAAAGCATCGTTTGAGAAAAGAACCCCAAGTCGTGAAAGCAGCTGCAACATGTTTCTATGAATGTAAGCAAACCTCTGGAAAAAGATGGTTATTCGTAAATCCCTAATTGCATACAAAGTTTCGTCCGGAATCTAATTCGCGAACGCGGAATCTAATACGCGGGCGCGGTAATTGAATATTCCCCTTGTGAGAATGTATGTCACTTAGAAAAGATGATTATGGCGGCTTATAAAAACCTAACACTTGCTTCAAGGAACGTAAGCAATCAACTCTGAGAAAAGAATCGAATTCGTATATCCCTACTTTCCTATCAAGTTTCGTCGGAATCTGATATGCGGTAATTTGATATTTCCGTTGTGAGAGTAATGGTGAAACGGTTGTTTACCTAGGGGAGATGATGCGGGCTCATAAAAAACCTGCCATATGCTTCTCAGGACCTAAACAAAAACTTCTGAGAGGTGATTCGTAATTCCTTCCTGCCTATCAAGTTTCGTCTGAATCCGATACGCCGTAATTCGATGCTTCCTTCGCGAGAATGGTGATGAAGGAAACACCGTGACTCATCACATGGACCCTCTTTCTCAAGGTATTGATTAAGCAAAACACAAGAAATAATAGACAGCCGACTGAAGTGAAAAAGCGCTAACAGGACAGTAAACAGATACAGGCCATTATCTGCATTGGTGGCGGTATCGATTCTAGACGGGACTTATGTGTAGTTATGGTATCGATGCACATTATTTATTTATAAAAATCCATGTATGATCGTTATAATTTATGACCTATCCTTTCAAGCTAATGGCAATAAGAGAATTCATCGAAAAAAACGCCGCATCCCTCTATCCCGAGCGGCGAAACTCCGTGTCGAGCATAGCTCGACAAACGAGCTGTTACCGGTGTTGGCCATGTCGAGTCACTCTCGACACCTGGGTACTTATCCACTAGTTTGCACGCTAGGGCAGTATCCAGTCTATTTAAATAAAAAATTCGTATTTTATTCTTTTTTCAGGCATTTTAAAGCATCCTCTCTCATTGGAATTGTAACATTTGTTGGCTATATCAAAATGTTAATTGTACACAGTAAAGTATCTTTGTTCTACTTCATGTTTTAAAGTATAACGTGACTTTAACACAGCCAAAGTAGAGGCTTGACGGTACCAAGTGGGGACCGCAGAAACTATATCTGCTACGTGCTCATTAAGGGCCATACGCCGGCGTGGGCCCTCATTTTGAATGTCTCCGAGGTCCAAGTTTCGGACCTTATGTCGCCCTCAGAACCTCTACTTCGATCCCACCCATCAGGTGGGTGAAGGTATAGAACGAGCTAGAGCAATATAAACTCCTGCACGCGGCTGTTTCAGCATTGTATATGACTTTTAAAAGTAATTTCTTTTAAGTATTCTACCGGTAAAAGATAGGTTTAGGTGACAGCCGGAGAATCTCCTCCTGATTTTCTATACATTTAGGGTTCGATCTCCCTCTAGTACTACCATTTTTGCCTCAGCATACGATATACCGTTATATTATACCTCCAATTACTTTTGTTCTCTTATGATATCTTCATTTCAAATTTCCATGCTGAATTTCTAAAGCATCTACTTAAGTTTGCAATCCCTTCGAAGGATGACTAATCAGCGCCTGGTCGTCCACGATCATAACTAACTGTATTAGCTGCCACCTATTCCCCACCTATTCTCAACGTTATCAACAACCTAAAAAGCGGGATAAGCGTCAAAACTCAACTGACTAGTCTTCGTCTTTACTCTGCACTCACAATCTCGCAAGAACTGTCCTAAACACTCGCAAACACGCACAAAAAATGTTTAAAATGAATCGGCCACAAAACACAAAAAAGAGAAACGCGACATTTTCATTCAAATTCTAAGACATTGTATTTTTACTTTTAAAAGCAAAACTAAAGTTAAAACAAACAGCTAATCGCCTTTATTTAAATGAATAGTTTGTAAAAAGTCAAATTTCCTCGTTATAACGTCTAAAAATGCTCGACTTCTAAAACTCTATGCATAAATCAGGTGTTGCTAGATCTTGTTCACCTGCAAATTTGTACGTGAAATTCCAAAAATCGTGCACCCTACGACTCAGAACTAACACATCATGTAAAAATTACTATAAGCATTGACTCTTTCGCTACATATTAAGTCTGCGAACAGCCAACGCCCAAATATTATAACGTGTATTTTGCTCGCATTTGCGATAAAAGGAAATTTCGCTCGGATTTGAGATAAAAGACACGGGTATAGTGATAGTTTTTATGAAAGCTATTAAATACGTCAATTGTCTAAACGCTTAAAATTGTGTGACATTTTTTGTCGCATACGTATGTAGGAATTTGATTATATAAGTTTTTACATGACATTATACAAATGAATGTATTTATTTATGAGAACAAATTAATACTTTTTCCTATAATTTGCTTAAGTGCTACAATACTAGTGAACATATGCAGGCTAATATTACGCCGCCGGTAAAAACCATCGGATCGCTTCGCCGCTGACCCGTTTTCAGTCGGCGTCCGCCGACGATAGTTTTTTCATCGGCGCACAGGTCTAGTCTGAGGCCCTCCAAATAATGCTTCGGGGAAAGACAAGTTGATGGAAAACCTGGGAAAAAGAAGCGCAAGTGATCACTGTATCACTTGCTTGCGATGAAAAAGCAAATATTTCAAACGCTGGTAACAAAAAAAAAAACAGTGTAATTTTTAATGCATGCTGAAACATTAAAAAAAAATATATTTGCGATACATGCGTCAAAACGTTTGCTCTTAAGTTGATTTTGTCTTTTAATACTCTTTAAGGTGTTTTTAAGGGTCATTAAATGTATAAACTAACATACTTACAACATATGGTAAATAAACGATTAATTTATTTCCAACAGCCAACGATAACTTAATGACGCCAATGAGGTGCCGAGAACCTGTTAGCGTTACGACATTCTTAAATAACTGTAAGGGATAATCACTTGCCTATTCACCAATTTTCCCTCTTCTGAGCTATTTTCAAGCTATTTTATTTCTTTGGACACCATTGTAAACGGGCTCTTAGTTTGTGATTTAATCCCCCCATTATGCGTGATACTATTTCGTAAAAGAATGATGTTTACTCTTTGGCTACTTATGGTATTTATATATTATTTAACGTGTAACATGCAATGGCAATGATATTATCCGCAAACCGATATTATTTTATCATATAATAGTTATTGCGTTTACCTTTTTGATGCATGATAACTGGATAAAAGCAATGTCGCTAGTAGATGTGATGGCCATTAGATAAACCTGGAGAACCATATGGGGGCATTATTACAGGCTTATGTAAATGATGACCTATGGTATGACGCTGATACCCATTATATCGTTCCTCTTTATCAAAGAGATATCTTTCTACCGAGGAAAGCCAACGAATAGCTTTCGGCTCTGAAACTGACGCAGCATTTGTAACCCTTATAAGATCCCGGTAGAAAGAGGGAAAATCGAGTTTGAGAGTAAAAGCCTCTCTGATCGCCAATGTCCTCAGGCTTTGTGACATTCCAAAGTCATTTTATGCTGCTTCGCTTTTAATGGCAAAGGATCGCCCCTGATCTCTAATGGGAAATACGAGACACTGAAGTGGTCCCCTGAATTAAAACGGGAGAGACCATTTGAAGATCGGCCACGAGGGAACAAAAGTCGAAGAGTTCTCCGTGCAGGAATTTATTCGCCATTGGCGTATTAATGCATAGAGTTCTTTAGTCCTTTGATTGAATACTTTGGCTCTACTTCCGTGGCTTATTGAACAGAAACAATAGTGACTTAATTCAGGTGCTTCCTGGAAAACCGTGAGGTGCAGATGTGTGCCATAATGGCTCCGATGTTTGTCATATCAAGAAATATCCATTAACGCCGTTAAATAAAGTATTATCTTTTTCCTTCAAATTACTTTAGGCTAAGAGATGTAATTGAATCACTTGGTAATTCATATATTTTAGTCTCAAAATAAAAAAATAGTCTTAGAATACAGAAAGATTGCGCAAACTGCATAGAAAATTAGCCAGAAGAGTCTATATTTGTTGGGTATCCATGCAATAGCACGGGAGACAACCTTCATGGATAATGTTATGTCATTGAGCCAAGGTAAATTAATGGAATGCATTGCATACCTATCTAAAACCCTTATGCCAGGAGTGTAATTGTGACTTGAATACTGAAAGATAGTAAAGAACCAACAAAATTGCAAATTATCATTATCGGCAGACATTTGTCCGAAGATTGTTAAATTACAGCTTACCCCATTGTTGTTCCATCCTTTAACCGCTAACCGTATTGTTCTCTGATGTGTACGTCTTCAGATAACTTTCATGTGCCGATTGTAATGCCAGGATGACAGAAATATGATGTCATCTTTTATATGAGGCACGAAAAGGCGAGGAAAAGCTGTGATAACGTCATGACTACTATTTGAAATCTACGCTAATCATTCATTTGTTATTTAGGCATACAGAGGACGAAAAAAATCAGTAAGGTTTTGGAATGTGTTTTTAGAGGAGAACAGAGAAGATTAGGTGGACGAGAGAAGAAGCAAACATGGAAGTGTTTAATGCGGGAGGTGAGAAAAGAAGAGCAAGGTCGATGGCTAGAGGTGGCAGTTGGGGGCTCATGGATGCTGAAGGCAGTGATAGATGGGTTAAAGTAATCGGGTACGGGGAAGAAAGACATGGGACGTAAATGGGCGGGATGGAGTATAGAAAGGCCATATGCTGAGTTGAAGAAAGAAAGATTATAGGTAGGTAGGGTCCAGCACCCGTAAAAGTTCTGTGGGTTTTCACGTAATTCGACTAACACATTGTAAACACTAAGTGATATTAACTAATATTGACATATTATGATTCATGCATACTTGCGTCCAGTAGTGTCTTCAAAATATCCGCGAACTTATCTCTCATTAAACACGAACTGTTATCTTATTTCAGCTTCTTCCTTCACTTTTAGCTACCTTATCTCCTTTATCTAGGATCATTTACTTGACCCGTGTTGTATTTTTGGTATCGTGTGTATCCATTAGGTCTCATACTTTCTTATTTTCCAACTCTAGGTAATTTGTTCATGGAGATACTCAGGGGCTCTTTGGTACAGCGGGAGGTTGATCATCATGGGCCTTTGGTTTGAATCCTGAATACAACATTCTTTTCTCACCGAAATCAACCAAAGCGGGTTTCTTCGTAAGGCAACTTGTATGTGTTGGAGGCTTCCTGGGATACAGGTATTTGAGCACCTTCACTTTATATCTCTACATGCATACATACATACCCATCACGCCATTCCCTTCCGGGGTAGGCAGAGTCAAAATGTTTCACTCATTAATACATAATTGTACACCTTACTCTGCTTCAATAACTTCCTCCGTACTGACCTATCCTTGCAAACCTCTTTTGCCTCATTTAATCCCATACACTGTTTCATACACGCCCTCCTGTTTTTAAAACTCCTCATATTCCTCCTTCTAAGAATTTCCTCAACCACATTCCACTACAATTTTCTCGGCCTATCTCTAACTCTCACACCATTCAATCTACTCTAAAATATCTGTTTCGTTATTCGACTCTTATCCATTCTCTCAACATGGCCAAACCAACGAAGCACACTCCTTTCATACACGTCCATTACTGGAGCATTTAACCCACATTCATTCATGACCCACTCATTCCTGACCCTATCCATCCTACCTTTGCCGCAAATACTCCTCAGATAACTCATACCCACGGTGTTTAGTCTACTCTTATGTCTATCCTGACAAAGCAAAGTGGGAAGAAGTACACTTTTGTACACGGCAATTTTCGCTTCCTTAGCAAAACACTCATTCCTTTATATGCTCCACATGCTACCTACCACTTTCTTTCCAGCATTCGCAGGTCTCTTTATTTCCTTATCTATTCTTCCATCTTTCGCATACATCTTACCTAAGTACACAAAATCATCCACCTGTTCCATTACTTCACCATTTGCCCACATCATACAGTAATTCTCCCCATTCTTCTTATCAAAAACTACTGCTTTAGTCTTGCAACTTTATGTCTCTATTGTGAAGATATCTAACGTAGATTCGATAGGTAATTTATGATATCTTGATTTAGTAAATATGATATTCTGTTTCAACACCTTGGTAGGTGAACCATGGTAAGTAAAAGCTCAAACGATTTCGTACTGTCTACTTATTTTTATTTCACCTCTTGCTACACGTGTTTCAACTGAACAACAGTCATCCACATGCAAGACTAATGATCATTAGTCTTGCCTGAGGATGACTGTTGTTCAGTTGAAGCACGTGTAGCAAGAGGTGAAATAAAAATTAGTAGGCAGTACGAAATCGTTTGAGCTTTTACTCATTATGCTGTTCTACGATATCTCGCCTGATAAAGTGAACCATGGTATTTGCGCGTAATGTTTTAATCACATGTACATATCCAATAACTTCTCTATTAAGTGAAGTTGCCCACTTTTGGGCTAATTTTTCATCCGTGTGTGTAAATTTGGCATGAATTTCTAAGATTATCTCTGTAGGAAAGATTAATTTGCGGCCGCTTTAGAGAGAGCCCGTTTCTCGGCCGCAGTCGGACTTTTTATCTATTAGTTGATCTGATGACTTAACTACGCCTCCATGGTAGTAGCAATGGCTCGAGGATTAATTTTTCATCAGTCCAATCAGCAACTTGTTTTCAATCGATCCTTAGACGCAAAAGGGTGACCTAATTACCAATCCTTTAGCAATCCAATCTTCTTTTTTGAAAAATACCGAGGTTATTATTTTACTCCTAAATTCAGAATAATATTTATATTCGATCTTTTATATTCTTACAACTGTAGCTTTAGAAAGAAAAAAGATTTTCTCTCAACATTCAACAGCTTGTATTTCATAATTATTCCAAACTTTTTCTACTTTTATTACATCCTCGTTATATCGATGTAATTTTTCAAAAAGAGGTTTAATCGTTCTAATTTTAAAGCCGTCTTTTTGAACTCAGTTTCGTAATGTCTAACGAGTTGCTTGGTTTCCTGGTCAAGGGAGCCTCGAGAAAGTCGGCGTTAAGCGCAGCCAACGCTTGGCGGTGGAAGTTTCGCCCATTGCCAAATTTCCTACTGCAAATAAAACGCTCCTCTGTATTCATGAAGAGTCATGCTTCACCTGCGCTAAAAGGACAAGGGGCGGTAGGGACATATAATCCACTTGATCCCTCGGTCAATGCCGCGGGGAATTGCTATTTTAGTTTCCCCTGTACCATCTCTCCTACTATCTGTCCTTCTCTTCCTATCTCAATCTCTCTTCTCTCTCTCTCACAAGGCCTCTCTTCGGTCCTCTGTGTACTCTTCGTAATTGAAGCGACCGGATTTAGCAATTTTGGCGGCAGGAATGCAGGCCAAATCCAAACGCAGCCGAATTCCCGAATGTATGGCCAAATTACGCACGTGACCTGTTAATGTCTTCCCGGCTTTGCGACTTGGCAATAAAACATCGGTTCTTGAGGGGACTCGGGAAAAAGATGGTTGGTTAATCAACCATCCTTTGATTCGTTGACAAAAAAACCCATAATGCACCGAACAGTGCGAAACGTGCTTGGTTTTTTGACACGTGACTAGGTAAAATCATATTTCAACTGACAATTCCGAGTATTCTTACATTAATGCAAACAAAACAACTCTATTAGCAATGCTGTGAAGGTAAACTACCTGTCATGGTGGATTTTTATGGTAAATGCCCTCGATGTGTTTACGAGAGTATCACCCCTTATGTCTTTTCTCCACTTGCCAAACATTGAACGTCTAGGTCCCTAATATCCTTTCAAGATATTCTCAGTAAATTTGAAAGCCTGGGTAGCGTGGTGGCCAGTACATTGCTCGGGTTGCTTTGGTCCGTGATCTGCTTCCCATACAGAATGTATTTTATTCTTCGGCAATTGTCATATTATTTCGAAATAATTTTCACCTTTCTTTCTTTATGTAAGTACGCGTTCTTCAGTAAGCGGAATATTATTTGTATATCATCTGACGCATTGAAGTCGGTAAAAACCAGAATATTGACATCAGTTGGAAAAATATAGCTGCAGAGCTTTGGATATTTGAATCAATAGTTAGCTAAAACTGCCACAACTTTATCTGATAAAATTATCTATATCTAATAATAGGTATTCATACACAAATTTCCTTTACATTCCGGCTGGAAGGCAATACTACGTGTATTATTCGATTAATATGGATAGAGTCGGGATTCTAATTAATTTTTCTTAAAAAATGGACTAGCTTTGACATTTGATGATAAAAGTCTAGCCTAAATATAACAAGAAAGAACAATATATAAATAGTTATTAAGTAAAGCATGGGGCCCAAGTATGCTGTGTTTAGAACCCATATATGAGGTACCTGATGATGGCTCTGTGAGCCGAAACGCGTTGTACGCATTAAAACAATTTTGTGGAAAAGTGCAATTGTTTCTCTTACATTTTATGAGTTTATTTGTATTTCTCTTACAACATTTAGGCAGCCAACTACATTTTGAAATTTTAACATTGCATCAATTTTGCAAATTTATTTTATTTTTATTTCCAGTTTGATGCTTGAAATATGCATTGATAAGTGAAAGCCCATGATAAAGCGTATTTTATACAGTTTGTTTTACTCAAATCTCAAAGAAAATATTTTCGCATTACGTAAAATGATTAAAATCAATGGTTGGCGAATTCACTTTGTGGAAATTATGATTCATGTTAAGAATGTTAGCTTTTTTCCACCAATGTATATATTGGTGGAAATAAAACTAAGTGGTTTCATTCTTAACACGTAAAATGATCCCTAACGCGGTTTTGTAGGTAGACATTACTCTAAAACTCAGATATGAGTGAGTAAAAACTTCTCTGAAGTTCTTTTAACGGTTGGCACCTTCTCTTTTCTGTCGTGAGTTTTTACTATTACATCCGGTTTTGAAGGTATTAACTAAAATATAAAATCAATTTCCGTCGGCAAAATCATTTCCTATCTTCATTTTTAGTGAGTAATCCGCGTCATTAGTGAAACAGTTACAAGAGCTAATTAAATAATAGCTTTCCACGACGCTAAAAGAACTGGCATTTATTTTTACGAAAAAATAAAACACATTTTCAAATGAGAGCTTTTATATTTCCATTTTACTGTCTACAATTTTAATACGACGATTGAAACTGGAATGGAAGGCTTATCTTGGTGAAAATAAGGTAAACAAAATCACACATATACGCATACGTATGTTTCAATTGATATCTATAAGGTCGCAAAGAGACCCGTATGGAGGCATTGCAGCATAGTCAGACGATGTATGATTACTCTCTTGACTAAATTGAGTTGCTCATCTGTAATTTTCGGTAATCGGTGTATGGTGATGCCTTGTCCTGAACGAGTTCGGCTCCATATCCCTTCGGGAGCGTAAGATAACGTGGCTTTCACCCGGTAATCTTCGCGATATCCGTGCACTTCATTGCTTGAGCGTAATGGACGGTGGAAAGTACTCTATTAAAAGAGATACGATCCTATATTCGGATACCATTCGTGCGACACATCATCGCGAAGAGTGGCTAAGCCAGTTAAGCTGTGGTGGAGTTCCCTTCCACCGTGAAGCTTTTGATGGCTTTAAATGAGTTTTCACACTGTACTGGATCACCCTGACACAAGGATAGTATTGGTGGATTACGCTCTGCTGCACAAGTGACACATTTGTTGCCGAAAATGGATTCCCTTTTCAAGAGGAAGATAATCTTTCAGATATATTAATAAATAGACAGGTATTCCATACCTATGCCTTAGTAAGAACATACAGCAATATGTTAATAAATGAACACGGTGAAAACTTCCCGATAAAAAGCTATCATTACGGAGTTGTCCACTGGGGTAACATTTATTTGCAACGTAAAGAAATCAGTATTGCATAGTCAAGTGACATATAATAACCATCCAAATAAAAGGACTTAAAAATGAGTAGGTTTTAAATCTATTCCTTTCGCCTATCTGAAGGAAATCAAACCTATATTCTCTTTTGAAAGGTAATTATACTACAATTTAGCTTCCCTTGTTAAGTACGTTGTTCTATGTTAAAACTTGTCGTGCTGCTGGGTTCAAATTTCGTTTGGAAATAAAGTATTCACCACGGCTGATGGAACTCCGGAAGAATTGGTTAATATATATTGTTAGAGTTATTGCATAGAATTATCAGTTAGCAAAAATTATGTACTGCATAAATTGATTTATTCAAACACATCAACAACAACTTTCCATCTAATCATTTTGAAGAATTATCACTATTGTCTGCGAAATGATAAAGAGAGTTTTTAAGTAACAACTAGCGATCCAAAGAAGTAATACTAAACTATACAAAGGAAAATTTCAGCGTCATCATAATACTCTCGTTTTAAGGTCTTGAAGGATTTTGTTAGAAAGACTAAAACCTTGTTAGTTCATGATAAGATATTACTGTTCTAATCAAATAAATCCAATTTACGTAGCCATAGTTTTCAAGGAGCCGCCAATAAGCTTCAGCCATTGTTTACATCGGTTTCATCCATTGTTGTTCAACCGCATTTATCCGTAAATCGGTCAATCGCTGAACGTCATTTAATAATTGGGTGAGGAATGAGAACTATGCACATTCCTGTCAATTCTTGGTCGGAGTAGCATCTTTGCAAATAAGTCTGCCACGGATTGCTGTTGATTCTCAATGATGGAATGTAAACAGTGGTCAAATCGGGAAATTAACAGATATCGGGCATTGATTATTGTTCTGCAAACGAACCTTAGTGATTGGAACTTCTGAGAAATCCGTACGGAGTCAAATTATCCGATAATGCTCGAAATGCATCCCCTACGGGAGGAAGGTCTCAAGAAGTTCGTTCAACGCTTCGATTAAATCCAAGTTCATACCGTCATTTTTCCCCATATTGGCGTAATTTTCCTCCGATATTCACTCGGACAATGTTGGCATACTTAACTCATTGATGTTTCAGTCATAAGGTTAGTTGACAGCAGCACTCCAACCTTTCCTATCTAATGCTAGTTCTCCTTCCTCCTGGTATCTCTTCATATGTACTTTCCTCTTTATTTGGTCCATGAACTTATTCCCAGGTCTTCCTCTACGGGGACATTTACCTCTATTTTACTTTCAAATATGCTCGGCCCATTGTGACTCAGGGTGTGTCCAATCCATCTCGGTCTTCTTTTCTGTATGGTGTTCCATATGGTTCTTTCCTCTTCTACTCTTCAGTAAACTTCATCATTTTTTCCGCCCATTTTATTTTCAACATCCTCCTGCAGCACCAGGTTTCGAGGGCTTATAGTCTTGTCTGGTCTGCTTTTTCAATGGTCCATGGTTCTGATCCATAGAGTTCCATACTCCACACGATTATCTTTTTCCCATGAAAGACTTCTAAGCTTGGGCTATTCTCCGATCGATGTCTGTTGTAGTTCTTCTGTTCCACGTGGTGGTACTTCTGAGATAGGCGAAGGAATCCACTTACTCTAATTTCTCTTCTCTCAGTGTGACTTCTACATTCAGCTTCTCTCTTCCGTATACTAAGATTTTAGTCTTCGTCTTATATATTTTCATGTTTTATTCTTGGAGGACTTGGTATATTACATTTAATGACCTTTGAAGATCATCACAAAAACTCGATTTCTCACACAGTTGGCTCATTAGTATCGCCAACTAATTCGCCCATTCCCGCAATTATATTGACAAAGGCTAAAATGTCTCCATATCTCCAGTGGGTTGCCTTTTGCCACTTTAAAGCTGACCATGTACGTGCAGAAAAGCGAGTTGGCTAGACACGTGATTTTTGGATCCGTTTAATTTTCCGTGCATTTATTTTGCAACTGTACAAAATCGCTACAAGATAATCGTCACACCATGAAAAAACTTGGCAAAAGGCTTGCGTAAACGTCAGGATAATGCAGAGAGTTGCTGATCATATTGTGGACATAGAACTGTGCAAAGCCCATTTACTTCGCTCCGGCTGGTCTGGACGGATACCCAAGTAGCCGTCGAGTGAGGTTATACTTGCAGTCTGACCACGGACTCAAGGTGACTAAGCGGCCGAGAATTTGATTTAACCGGCAGTGGAGTGAAGGTAGGCGAGATAAAGGTAGTTTTGCAGGGCTGTAGCCTGGGAATCACAATTATATATATTTACATCTACATACTATCCGGTTTCCGGCGCATGGTCGTGTGGCAGAGCGTGTTCGGTCACCAGCCATGTAAAGATGTAAGGTTTTGGGAGGTGAAATGGTGACGAGTATTATGGGAGGGAATTTTATGGAGCTCAGATTTTATTGTGGTCACTTATTGTGCGCGGAAAGAACGAGTTTTTGTACCTATCAGTTTGGTAGTGTATCTCTCTTATTTTATCGCTTCTGCCAAAACTAGAGTTGTAGTGAGGCTTCATGATAATATTCACTGTGTCGCTCTGAAACACACCAGTTCTAAATTTATCAAGCAACCTTAGTCTATGGTGTAGCCTCCGAGTCTCTAGGGGCTCCCACCTAAATCCCTCTAAAAGTTGAGACACTACATGTTTAATCGTAGCAGTTTTTAACGAAGCGTGCAGCATTCCTTTGTATTTTATTATTTATTTTTGCTTAAATATTTGTGAAAAGGGTCCCAAATGCTTGCGGCTTATTTGAGGTGTGACCGAACCAGAGCGAAGTAGCATCTCTCTTTTACTTTTTCACCCTAGGATCTTCCTATTATACGCTTATCAATTTCTAGTTTCTTTAATGCTGTGCCGCATATTTTTTGTATGTGTTCCCAATGATATATCTGTATATGATATGATTAAGGTAATTACAATGTATTTTTCTGTATCTGAAGATGCTATGTTTACTCCACTCACTGCATAGGTTTGGCAATTGTTTGATGGATTTTGCAGGTAGTGAGCTGTGGTGCATTTACTAAGATTTAATTCTAGCATCCCACTTCTGGCACCACGAGGATGAGCGGGGAAATATTTTTTTCCTAAATCCACTAAGAAATCACAGCCACCTCGTAGGGAACGGACTACCCCACTGGAAAAAGATGCATCTGTCATCATATGTTGCTACCAAAGTTTTCAGTATAACAACTACCCATGATTGCAAGGACATTCCGTGTAAGTGATAATCTGTGACCGTAATAGTGTTTTAACCGGATACTATCGCATGAAAGGATGCCCAAATGAGGTCAAACGCCTTTTGGTAAAGATTGAGGTACAGCTACTGCACGGGACACCATTCATCTATATCTTAACCTTTGAATTCTCTGGGATATGTGAATCTATCAAGAGAATTTACCGCCTCTAAAAGTTCAGCTCAAGAGTAAATCGGAGCATGCAAGACCTTCCACCACAATAAGGCTGTAGTCCATGGATAAACACTCATAGAAACTGAATAGAACTTTTACCCCCGTTGAAATTTTCATTTAATCAAGGACTGAGAAAAATCTTCAAAACTTTGATTTAATTTGAAATGCATGAATACGCTTAGTTAAAAAAGCTCCGAATTCCGCCGATATGCTTGACGAGAGGATACGCGGGAATGGTGGGCCCAGATGAGCACCACTGGGCCTTCGTGTTCCCGAGCTCTTGGGCATTATATTCTCTCCCGGTGATAAAAGCGTTACATGTTTTTTCCGGCATTTATTTTCTGCATTCCCACTCGTTATTTCGTCATGCTTTTTCCCAAAAAAATGCCTCGAGACGAGAAATATGAAAAATCGATGGAACGCCGTCCCCCCCGCTCTCCCCGCGGCTATAACACAGTCTCCCCCGGTTTTTTGACGAGGAAATAATATTTATACACGTTTTTTGGGCTGTCGCGGATGCTTCTGCATTCTGATTGGGCAAAGAGGAGAAGCGAGAAGCGGGTGAGGAGACATACACACGCAGCGGGCGATTCCAACGGGATGTACGAAATGATCCTGGTGGTCGTGGGAACTGAGAAAAAAAAATACGCCTGCCCGAAATCCTCTTATAATAAAAGCGGTCCTTTTCTCCTCTTCTGTTCGTCCCGCCTCATTCTTTTTTATTATTTTTTGCTCTTTTGATGTGAGGCAAACTCTTGCTGCGCGGCTCTCTTGTTTGACCTAGAAATCATCTCCGATGCTCTTTCATGGATCCAGATACTTTACTGCCGAATATTATAATGAATATTTTTTCTCGAAAATGCTGACTCTCCCTTTTAATCCTGTGAGTTCCGTGTAACGATCTGACGGGCTTTCTCCTCTTCGCCGTAAGTATCTAGAACAACTAATCGTTTCCTTGGTAATTCCTACCAACCTTACGTTTTTTTTCTCCAGTGATTAATTATGGAATCCTAAGAAGTTATGGAATAATTTAGTACTACAATACATAAGTTTTTAACCCTAGAATTAAGCATCGTTGGGAATAAGGTCATCATGTTCATCCGTCTTTCTGACATTCGTTAAGTCTATCACGTAATGGTGGGAGCAAAACATGGTGGCAAATGCCTGAGAGCACGACGCTAAGAAGTGGAAGGTTCTAATGAATGATGCTGGCAAAGGTTGCTTACATTTAACTACCTCTAACCTGAATGGGTAGAAAAGTGTCAGCAGAACCTTTCATGGCAATTTTGGCAATCGAAAACAAATCTACAGACATTAAAATCACTTGATACATGAGCATTACAAAATGCACTTACATTACTCACTTACCATTGTGAAAACCCATGTAAAAATAGGATTAATGCGCAAATCGGGAAGCACAAGTTATGAAATTGATCTGAATGCGCAAGTTATGAAGTTGATCTGAATAAAAACTGTGGTGTCTGAACTAAGCAATGAAGATTTACGACCCTAATGTCTCAGGTAGTTTAACGCGGAGAAAATTTACCTCCCTCATGTGAAACTTATTCGTACGTTCTCAATTGGAAATCTCTTTCCACATAGCTGCAACTTTGTTTGTCTACCACACATTGTGTTTTACTATCTACTTGATTCTTACGTTTTTGTTTATGTTGGGATGCGTCATGATTTTCTTCTTGCATAAAACCCTTAGTATACGTAGGTTGTACTTTCATTCGTAGTTCCTTCCAATTGATTTATGAAAAGGGTATAATGCTTATTAGCGTGATTTGTTTAGCTTTTTTTGAAAATTTGAATTTTCATAACGATCAATTTATTTCTCCCGCTGAAATAGGTATTACTGTTAGCCAATCCAAAACACTTCCTGCCAGTGCCCCCCCAGGAGAGACGATTCCGTCGCGGAGATCCGCATTTATCAGTGTACATTAAATGGAGCGTCATTATGCCGTTCGCGTATAGCGGTACTTTTATTGCTGTACCATTCGTGTCCTCATCTAAATGAACGATGCTACACGTAGACACGAAGTATTAATGTCATTAAACTTACGTACTAATGATTTCTTTACAATAAAAAGTGTTTTATCCTTTTTCGGACATTTACCTGAACTGTTTTTGCGGTTGGAACTTGTAACACGGTTACATTTTGCTCTATAATTCTCGCTCGAGTGTAAAGTAATGAAACAACAATTAATTTCGAGAGCGAGGGTGTGTATAGTAAATATGTGCGTGTTTCAGCAAAAGGAGTATTTTTATGAGACTGATTGATATTTTGTACGAAGTTCATTTTATTTTCCCTTATTAATCAGTAAGTTGGGTTTTCACAATTCAATCATAAATTATAAGATAACGCTAAATTAATAATTATCAATGAAAAATTATTCCAATACTCTATCTGTGACATACTAAACGATATTAATTGGCCGTAAAATTCTAAACAGACCTAAAAACCCCAATTTAATGCCTCTTTTAGAACCGTGAAAAGGATCTTATAATTGTTATTTATTACATAGACGTAAAGAAATGGCCCATGGGATTGAAATGGCATATTACGAAGTGCCCCAAATGATAAGGGTGAATGGACAAAGGTGGGTAATAGAAATTCCATTAACAGAATAATGATTTTAAAAAGTCAATCCTCACTCCTCTATTAATGCAGTGTTGGAGTAAATTGCCATTTTGTTCATGCTGGAACTACCCCGAAGCATGGTAAAAAAGGGACAGAATGGAAAAGTACATTTCTTTAAATATGTTTAGGCTGTAAAACTGGTAGTAGACCTCTGCGATCTAACCCTGCACATATGTTTTTGTGGTAGACTGTTAAAATAATTGGGCTTATTTTTGAGCGTCATTTACATTGTATCTTGTCATAAAATTTTCCATATGTTGTGATGCTATTGCGTCTCATCAATTTACGTGTTTACGTGTTATATTTATTTACGTGTACACATATTTACGTGTTAAGTCTATGGAGATAACTATTCCATGAGAAGTCAGAGGTCGCAGTTTAAGAATAATTGAGTTCCGCCGTAGTTAAGGAAGAATGTTACGAATTGCATCTAAACTTGGTTAAATTAACATCTTAAATCTCTACTTCAGTTACAGTTTGGTATGGCCTAAGGATTACCATTTTTAAAATATGCTTTCTTTTAATTGAAGTGCATAGACACGCTTAGGGTCTACCGGACAACGAGTATGTGCGTGGAGTGTGCGGTCACAAGAATTTTGGTCAAGAGGTAAATTGGTAGCCCCCATGACTAAATATGAAGCATTTCTTGGAAAAAAATAAGTATTCATTGTAAATGTGGTTTAAGTAATATGTTAGTAAGTGAGAGGCATTCTTGAAACATATAATGAAACTTTTAACGTAACGAGTGCGTATTTACTTAAGGTAAACAGAATAGGGGTGCAAATCCCTGCAGAGGAGGATGTTTTTAGAGGAAAATCCGATTTCTACTCGAGTGTCATGTGAAGGCACTTCAAGTGCAGTACTCCGTCTGTCGAATGATACGTTAAACCGTGCTCTCCTTGGCGCCTATCGTTAAGAGCACGCTAATACCGACGCCAGGTTTCTATCCACCATTCCTCCCTTACCTGTCCCCATGACACAAATAATCTTAGCTGCCGGTCGCCTCCCTAAATATCAAATTCGATCCAAGTAAACAGAATAACAGTGTCGCGAGAGTCACGAAAATGGACGGTAAAAAATGGGCCGGCGGGATGAAATTGGGTACGCGTCGATATTTTTGGCATACTCGCTTAGGATCCTAGTTCTATTGAATGATAAAATAAGTTGGAATGATAAAACAGAGATAGAGTGTGCGTGTGTGAGATGCTACACAGCCCATCCAAATCCGGCCGTAAAATCAGTCCCTAATCTCAAACACCCGACCAAAAAAATAATAAAATCCTCGATGCACTGGTACTAGTACTTTTTTCCAACCTCCTTCTGATGTTGGTGAGGAGGGCGGGAAGGGTAGATATCCCTTTCCCTGACGAGGGATTAATTGGAGCTCAGGAAGAAGCTGATTTATTCCCGAATCCATTCCAGCCCAGGCCATTGCTCCGTTCCCCCCGCAGTTAGTTGGAGGGGACGCTGTGTCGGCAGATGAAAAGGGGCTGAGTCGCCCTCGCCCGCGGTATAAAAGAGGCTAGGGACTTCCGGCAGGAGTATGGCAAGGTGTGTGAAGGGGTCCGTGATATATATAGGTTTATCAAAGAGAGAGGGGGGCTGGGAGGGAGGCGTGGGCGTTGTTGGGTTTGGGCAGAGGTATCTTCTTGCAGAAGAGCCCGGGGAATGGAACCTTCCACGTCCTCACACTTCCCCGAGCCCAACCGCAAGGCCCTGCGGTTGTGGCTGTTAAAGGCGACCATTAAACCCTCTCACTTGCCCTCCTATCTTCTTGAATCTGAGTACATTAACAACAATAACCTTAAGTACTTAAGGTGGTATTAGCATTTTGTCTTATTTTTCCACAATAAATATCAGCGGCCACATTTCATCACAGATGAACAGACCTCACCTACACATCCTATCATAGATGTCATTGATGTAATTTTTCCACATTTAAGGCATAAATATGTGTGGTATTTTTCAGTAACGTAAGGGGAAAAAATCAAGTCAGGCATGCTCGTATATACTTCTAACGAACAAAAGCCTCATTATTCAGAGACTACTTAACCTAAATTGTACCTGAAAACCTCTTGAAAGATAGCATAAAGATTTGTAAACATGTCTTCACGATGAAATTTTTACTGTGAGAAACCCTTTACAAGTATAGATGAATACATCAATTTCAAATATTGAATGGAGAATAATTTGTTAACGCTGTAATCATCTTCGGAGTTTTGTTTATTTATCAATGCTTTCATTTAGAGAGAGGTCGCGTATCTATAAAAAAAATAAAGAATATTACATAAGGAAGAAATCCTGTTACATATTTATTTATATTCATTTCTGAAATTTATTAATATGTAATGTATTCTGTATTTTATTAAATATATACAGGTGTTCCTCAAAAGGAAACAGTAAGTACTGTGGTGTACTTTTAAACGCATTGCCTAGCAAATTAAAAATGCTATAAGTCATTCCTCGGCTATAAAATTCAATATAAATATTTTTAAGGGATATTTTCGAAGTATACGATTCAAAGAGTTTTTAGAGCTATGAATGGAAGTTAAAATATGAAAAAGGAATGAAAATAATGTAATTAAACAACAAAAAGCATGGCATTAATATCGCCAATATTGAAAAATAAACTTTGGCTTATTTTGGTGGGAAATGGTGCTTTGATGAATAATGCAGCTTCAAATTCCATTACCCCGAATAATACTTCCCCGAGTATCTCCTGGGATTAATCTAGGCAAAGGGAGTTACGACTGAATTAAACTCACGTTAATGGTAGTGTTTAGATGATTTAATGAGATAAGTGTGAAATAGGTGAAACGCGCTTTCCGAAAAATGAGCAGTTCGATTGCATGAACCATAAATAAACTACGCTACTAATCATGATGCATGGCCAAAAGGGAAAAAGCACGTATTTTACTCTTTCCAGGCATGTTAAAACACAGCCGCAAATGCTTACAATTATAAATGCGCAGCTATTTATAAATCATGCCAAAAGATTTTCCCCTCATCATTAGTACTGCGGCAACAGGTTCTTCTGTTTCTACTCCCTCTGCCATTAGGCCTGGTTTTCAATCATTCGCTTGGATTGGTTTTCTCTTCCCTCTTCCATTTTTAATTCGTTAAATTAATTTGAATCCACGAGTGGTGACGTCTGGTCTCTTAGACTGACAACATAATCTTTCAAGTTACACAAAGTATCTTCCCATAATATACTGATCTTTCTGATCTGATGTTTTATATTGCTACCCACACTGTTTCACCACTCAATTATTTAAATATTACAATACACGTGAAATATCTTCAAATACACTCCAGTAATACTCGTCACCGATTCACCTCCCAAAACCTTATCCCTTACATCATTACTCGACTGATGTCCTAACATCCCATGCCAGACGCCCATACGGTTGCAATATAGAACAATTTCCAAGTTTTCTTAATACACTGTAATCCTAGCTTAAATAAAAGCTCAATTATTTCCTCTTTTGTTCGTGTAAATTTAGATTAATTTTTTGTAAATTCACTTTTAAATCTGCTACTGAGAGATCATTCAAGAAGAAAAGTGATATAATATTTTTAAAAACACAGAGGTTCTAATCGGTCCTGAATACAGACGTCGACATTTACGTCCCAGTAGTTCACGTGATTACCGTCTGGTTGAAGAGCTCCTTCACGGTAGAAAACCACGGTATTTAGAGTCGAAAAAGCTCAACCATTCGGTGTAGTCAAAGTGAAAGACTTGAAATATTGCCGTTAGGTCTGGAAAAAGGACTCACTTTTTATAATTATCCCCTTATATCCTCCTCTGACAGTCTCTTGTACCACCAGTCATGATTTTTACGGTCTATCTCCTACTCTCACACCGATAGGTCTGCTATCATATACCTGTTTTACTATTCAACCGTCTTTCATTCTTTGGTCATGCCAAAAACAACGAAATATACTCCATTAATGTTTGTCCATTGCTGGGGCGTCAAACCCAAATTCTCTCATCACATTTTCTAACCTTTTTCACTGCCGCCACTCATCCAGGAATCCCATGCCCACTGCATTTAGCGTACACTATCGTACACGTAGCGCATAATAATAATATCGGTATCAGAACGCTGTAGTACACATTTATTTTTGCTTTCCTAGCGAAACATTCCTGGATCTGTTCCAAATAGTAACTACGACTTCCGAACCGGCATTCGCATCTATGCCACTTTAATGCACCCTTATAAATTATTGGTATGTTTAAAATATGGATAGGTAAATTTGATATATTTATGTATAATTTCTGATCATTTGCTATATACATCTTATTAAGTATTTTAAATTTCATTACTTTTTTCTTATATTTACCTTCCGTGTTTCGCAATTAGTTGCCCAAGTTGAACAAAATCGTCAATTTATTCAATTATTTCGTCATTAACCTTCATTTTGAAATAACTTTTAGCGCTTGTAGTGCAAAAATAACTATTAAGGTCTTTGATGCGTTCGTCCTCAAATCCATTCTTATGTTGCTATTCATATTTGATATGAATAGTTTCCATGCAATTCTAGTGGGTTCTCCGAAAAAAACGCGGCATTATCTGTGAGCAATGAGATTCACGCATTTATATTTAGAAAATCAATTTATTCGGAGCTCAAACATGATTTGACATTTCAGGTTTATAGTTTTTGTGGATTAAAATTCAAGCATAAACATAAAATAGATAAAATGAGAGGAAGAAGGCTGCGGGGTGACAAACATGGAGCATCAAATGTTAGACTTTCTACGTGCATCACCAGTATTACAATTTTACACGTTTCCACGGATAATATGATTGCAATCCATGCGTCCTCGGCGCTCAGACATGAGTGACGGCATGCAGAACAAATTGGACTTTCACCTATCCTGAGCCGAGTTGTGAGTACCGGAAATTGATGGCCGAAATAGAGGTTTAGTGAAATCTCTGCCTTCTTACCCAGAGTAAGGTTTGGATGGAGGTTTGGTTGCCGTCAAAAATTTTTCGACTTGATTTTTGCGCTTATCTCAAAATTAAAAAAACAAATACATTTGTAAAAACAATAAACCATCAAAGAAAGAATATAAACAACACTGCGGTTTTACAGCTGGAACGGGTATATTTACCAAGATATGTCGTTTTGACTCCAAGCCAATGCTGTAAGCCTGAAAAATCTCCAGAGCATCATGTGTATCATCATGTATATGTTACAATATAAGGTCTAATCCCATGGGTAATTAAAGTTTGTTCCCATAAGTACACAGGCTTTATTTTATAAACCAGTGTTGAAATTCGCTATGAAAAAATCATTTGACTTGACCGGGATGGACAAATGATTTTTTCATAGCGAATTTCAACCCTGATGTATATGCACCCGTGCGAGTGATTTCGTACAACATCATGTGTTAAATGCAGTGTTTGGAAACTTATTTTATAACTTTTCCGGGTGGTTTTATTAAAGGGTGTATAGGACGATGAGGAAACTAGTTCTTTAAGGAGAAAATGGTAAAACTATAAATGTCATATAGTGATTCACAGTAAAAGATAAGATTTTTGTTTAATTGAAGAAGGTAATAAAGCTGATTAATACGGATCGGGTATAGGTGACTGGGAGTAATAGGAGCGGGAGGCTTGAGGTATAAGAGGACTACGGCCACTCGCAGCCGTGAAAAGAGTAGGGAAAATGAACAGAACAAGAATGTAGATATTAGTTAATTGGATTCTAATGGAATGTCTTAATGGCTCACTCTTTTTTATAGCCAGTTACAGTGGTTAAAATGACGGATTTTATTGGCCCGTTGCACGGCAATGTATTTGTCTCTCTTTTCACGTGTGCGGGAAGAATATAGCATCTCCCGTTTTGCACTTCTCTGATTTTAATATTTCAAGTAATTAAATTCTAAATCGCAACCTGCATTTGTCTTGACTTTAATTTAAGGTTTATTAAGAACTCACCACCGTATCATAAATTATTATCATGCAATCATTAGTCTAAATCCTCATACATAATCATGAAGTAAATCAATAACCCATCTTAAGCATATTATTTTGCTCAATTTTGCTCAATTTGCATTGCACAATTTCGGAACACCATGGACGATAGAAGATCATTATGACCATTGCTCAGGGTACTACAGGATTTAATTTTGTCTCCTCAGGGGTAGCGGAAGTGAATACTGCTCGAGGACAACCGATAGAAAAGGGAAGGTGGAAGTCACTTTGTATTGTCTTTTTTTCATTCGCGTGGAAACTTCCTTTTACAGCAGAGTCGACGTGATACACCAATTGAATAGGTGAGAAAGATTTTCTCCGTCGCGCGGAGGCGAGGAAAAGATTCCATGCGAGTAGGCACGGAAGGCGAGGAAAATCGATAAATAGAGGAGTGAGCATCTGGCGTTCTCCTCCGCTCGTTTCGACGGCTTGTAAGGAGGCAACTCGCCTCTACTCCACCGTCTCTCCGTGCTTGTCGCATCGGGCTGTGCGCTTACACCCATCTCGGGGAGCGCTCGTGTCAATGTAGTGGCCTCCTCATTCCGGGAACTCACTGAAAAAAGTCTACGCTCACGGTGTTTTGATAATTTGGGTCAAGGGCGACTGTACACGCTTAAAAATGTTCGTTTCTTGGGTCAGAAACATCTCTCTCACTGTACTGATTCGTCTTTAGCAACTTCTGAGCACTCCGCATGGTCTGGCTTTACTTATTAACCTTCCTTTTTACTTGCATTATCTATTCTCTTCCGATTAGGTAAAATTTAGACAGGTAGGTTCAAATTCTGTACAATTCTTCTATTTATGTATTTATGTATATAAAAATATTCTGTACAAAAATATATTGGAAACGGTAAACTTTGTCTTCATAATACCTTGAAATCAGGTATTCATTAACTAACGTTTTATGATCTCTTTTCCCGGTAAAAACCACGAACCATTCATCTAGAAATAAAAAAAAACTATGAAA